>JAHDVF020001384.1:0-342500 GCA_022606425.2 Lepidostoma basale | reverse complement strand
CGTTGATTTCAAGCCTTTCCGTGCCCATCACCTTGGTCTTTGCCAGGTTCATATTCAAACCTACATATTTGATACATCGTTCAGTTCTTTCAGCATTTCAGCTAGGAGGAACTAGCTGAAATGCTGATCTTCACTTATGCAGCCCCAATCTGAGGCTATGCAGCTTCGAGTCACATACGAAAACTCCAAATCCTGCAAAATAAGGCTATCCGTTTATCGCTTGGTGCGCCTTCATGGACCAGGATCACACAACTGCACCTAGAATCGGGAATCCCGATGATAGATGAATTCATTCTGAAACTTGCCGAACGTTTTTACAAAGGACTCCCTTCACATCCTAACCCCACAATAAAATACCTGTCAAATTATGACCCAAACACCTCCAGCCGCCACAAGCGCCCTCTATGTCCTATGCAGATTTCGCCAATCTCTTAGCATTATTTGATAATCGCTTTCCATGAAAATGTCTGTTTTTCTCGAAGTTTTATTATTTAATATTGGAAATACTTGTAATGTTTTGCCTCACTAAGGCACTATCATATGTGCAAATATCCTCCCGTATAATATAATAAATCTTCTAGAAAAGTGACGTTCTTATTCGTATTAATTACATTCTATTCAAAGTAAACGTCTCATACCAATTAAAATTGTAATATGTATGTAATAAATTACGTATTTTCACAACAGATTGAAGACTGTAAAATGTGAAATTTTACTCTTTGATTTAATTAATTGGATTTTTATTATTTTTGTAGTCCAATTACAATACAAAATAGAAATTCAAGGCAACACTCTTGATATGTTACATTTTAACTGTTTAAGTTGTTTCCCATAAAAACATAAATTTGAAACTCCGCCAGAGAATGATCAAATGCTATGTGTGGTCTGTTTTATTGTATGGGTGTGAAACGTGGACCTTGAAAGTCAACTCAATGAACAGACTGGAAGCATTTGAAATGTGGCTCCATCACCGAATGCTCAGAATTCCTTGGACAGACATGGTTACCAATACCGAAGTCCTGGGGCGAGCTAGAGTTGACAGGGAACTGTTATCAACTATCAAGGTTCGGAAGATTTCACATCTGAGTCATATACTGCGTGGGGAAAAGTACCACCTTCTCACAAGACAAATGTCCTGGCTGCGAAACGTGAAGGAGTGGACCGGTATCCGAAGTGTGGAGGAGCTGTTACGAGCGGCGCAGGACAGGGACAGGTTCGCCGAGGTGATCGCGAACGTTGAAGAAGAAGAATAAGTTGTTTCCCAATATTTTCTTTCCACTTGGTTTAGGATGTTTGATCTGCTTGCGACGGTGAATTGTCATGGGTTGATGACGTCCAACCATCGCTCCATCTCTTTTGCGACCTTTCTGGTAGCCTCTTGCTGTCGGAGTTTTAGTTGTAACCTTGAAATTTTCATTTTTCTTGGTTTAGGTCGTATGATCTGTTTGTGACGGTGAATTTTCATGGGATTATAGTGTCCAGCCATCCCTTCATCTCTTCGGCAACCTTTTAGTTGTATTTCAATATTTTCATTTTTCTTGGTTTAGATCGTACGACCTGTTTATAATACCCAATCTACACTTCGATTAGCAAACTGCTCGGCAATAGGCAGATTAGTTGAGCCAAAACGCAGCCCCTGGACAAATTTCTGAGATCTGGGATTCGCTGTGGCAGGTCCGTCCTACAGGAATATGCTTCTTGCACGCCTCAGATGCATTGACAATCCGACTATTTTTAAATCTAACTTAAAAACCCACCTTTTCAAAATATCACATAAAATACAAAGCAACTATTATCTGATTGCTGGTTTCAGATGCGGTTCCCAAGACTAAAAACATTGTCAAAGCGCCCTTGAAGTGACTCCCGAAAACGGCGCTGCACAAATTATTATAAAAACATGAATAGTCGGTATGAATAGGGAGCGAAACCGGTTGGTGTTTATAAAGAATAAATTGGTTTATATCTCTAAGTGGTACAAGAATATACATATCTTGGCCAAATCATACAAATGGGTAGAAACAATTTCGACAAAGAAGCCGACCGAAGAATTCAGTTGGGTTGGACGGCGTTTGGAAAATTACGTCATGTTCTTACCTCTAAAATACCACAATGCCTCAAGACTTAAAGTCTTAAACCAGTACGTCTTGCCATATATAAGGTTCCCACCACCACCCGAGACTGTTCTAGGACGCAGCGACGCCCTTTCGTCAGTCTCGCTGCACTATCTAGGCCTGTTCCTTGTCCATCCGGGACTTACGTTTATTAGTACGTCTTGCCAGTCATGACGTACGGAGCCGAGACGTGGACACTGACAAAAGGTCTAGTCTACAGATTCAAGGTCGCCCAACGCGCCATGGAAAGAGCCATGCTTGGAATAACCTTGAGGGACAGATTTAGAAACGAATTTATTCGACAACAAATCAAGGTGACTGAGGTGGCTCTGAGAATGGGCTGGCCATATCTGTCGGAGAACCGATGGCCGATGGGGGAGACGGGTTCTGGAGTGGAGACCGCATACAGGATTCCGCAGAGTTGGACGTCCCCCTGCCCGCTGGACCGACGATCTAAAGAGGACTGCTGGACATGGATGGATGGGAGCGGCAATGGATAGGGGGCGGTGGCGTGCTTTGGGAGAGGCCTACGTTCAGCAGTGGATGACAGACGGCTCATAATGATGATGATATACAATTTTTACAAGTGTTTTATTATTATATTGAAAAAAGATTGTTTGAAACACGTGTAGGCATCGTACGAGCAAATTAAATTAAACAATTAATAAGGATTACAGTCCGCTTATCGCTTTCTATCTGTAAATATTCAAATTATCTTCAAATTCAAAGTCTAATCTCTTCGCTTAAATTGGAGAAAAACAATAAAATGGACATTCAAAAAGTTGCTTTAAACCTGTTTTGACCATTGTGCGTACGAAAGATGTATTATTTCGAAGGCTGACCGTTTGTCTCGGGTTTTATCTAAATTAAATGGATATTTTTATTTGAATAACTTTAAAAAAACGATATATTTTCACAACACACTCTTGTTTCGCAGACATGTCGTCACCCCAGAGCAATAGTGAAATAAACCAGTGCCATCTTGACAATATTGTTATATTGTCAAGCTTGGCTTGTTAGCCGTAATGTTCCCTAGGCCCTAGGAGACTCAAATAAGTGCAAGGCCTCCACCAAGTCTAACCATAAACAATATCAAAGGAACATTACGGCTTGTTATATTGTCAAGATGGCACTGGTTTATCTCACTATTGCTCTGGGGCGACGATGTTCGGATGGTTGTCATCCTTGTTCGGTGTACAAACAAAACAAATACGGCGTCACGCAGAGACAACGAATTGCCACACTATGCTATCCTGACTTTTTTTTCTGCATACAACAAGTCGTTTGAACCCAATTACTGTATACATTTTCAGACTCAGAGACAGGACTGAGTGGAGGAAACGAGTGAAGCTCAACCAATCCTCAGGATTGTAACCACGAAGAAGACTGTATACAATTTGCTTTTAGCTATTATATGAATTCTCATTTCATGTAAAAAGGTAACAAATCTATCGCCATTTTATTGTCACGTGTATTCTACACCAGACCATAGACAGTGTGACAATAACCCTGCCGTTGACGCACAGAATCCTTTATGTTGTCCTCCTGCCCGCTGCACCGATTATAAAGATTATAAGGATTGCTGGAACAAAATAATGAAAGGATCATTCTTCTTCTTCTTCAAGTGCCCTGTCGGGTCCCCCCAACGTTGGCGATCACCTCGGCGAACCTCCTCCACACTTCGGATGCCGGTCCACTCTCTCACGTTTCGCAGCCAGGGCATCTGTCTCCTACCGGGCCCTCGGCGTCCCTCAATTTTCCCCTCCAATATCAGTTGTAGAATGTGGTACTTTTCCCCACGCAAGTATATGACCCAGATGTCACATCTTTCGAACCTTGATAGTTGAAAACAATTCCCTGTCAACTCTAGCTCGCCTCAGGACTTCGGTATTGGTAACCATGTCTGTCCAGGGAATTCTGAGCATTCGGCGATAGACCCACATTTCAAGTGCTTCCAGTCTGTTCATTGAGTTGACTTTTAAGGTCCACGTTTCACATCCATACAATAAAACAGACCACACATAGCATTTGATAATTCTCTGGCGGAGTTTCAAGTTTACGTTATCATTGCAGAAGAGTGATTTCATTTTATTAAACTTGTCTCTTGCTGCCTCAATTCTGCATTTTATTTCTACATCTGGGTCAAGAGATTGCGTTAGTATGCTGCCGAGATATTTACATTTTTCCACCCTTTCAACGTTACGGCCGTTCAAATGCAATACTGACCCACTGTGTAGTCAAGGATCAATAAGACGGTTTTGAAATATGGAAAGAATGAACGAATGAATGAAGAGTGGTAAAGAAAGTATATGTTAACGTTGTTAACGGAACTAGAATGAGAGTAAGACCGGGGAATACGTGGCACGATCAAATAAATCAAATTTTAAATGTCGGTTAAAAGTCAGAGAAATCGACGTGGCTACATTACACGATTTATGAATGTTAAGGAAACTAGAGAAGTATGAACTGGAAAGAACAGTGTAGTGGTCCATTCATTCTGCCTACCCCTTCAGGGAGACTGCGTAATGTTTAGTTAGTTATTTAATTAGTATATTATCAAGGTTTTGTTTTAATTTAGTTTATTCAAGTACTGGAATTTTATTTTATTTTATTTTTCATTCGAAATTTAAAAAAACTCGAACATACAAAATGCATCGTAATTGCATTCGGCCTTAAATTTTCACCTGCATTATTTGTTTACATTTTTGTATGCAATCTTGTAATCGTTTAGCAACCAATTTAAAATGTAGACCATAATCTTTTTCGGATAAAAGTAATTTTATAATCTTTTTTTATTGTTTCATTCAACGATAAAGAATTTTAATCAGGAAAAACTCACCTACATATTTTTTGTAATGCCTATATATCTTCTTCTTCCTCAGTCTATTTCTTATTTTAACAATGGCCTCCTCTATTCGCTTCCACGCCACTCTTTCATGTCACAGCATCCATTACCAGATTGTCAACCATTGCCAAATTGTCATTCTTTACCAGGTTGTGATCCGTACTAGATTGTTATCCATCACCAGATTATCATGCATTAGAAGATTGTCATCAGTTACCAATTATTATCCATAACCAGATTATCATCCAATACGAGATCGACATACTTTATAAGATTGTCATCCATTACCAGATTATTATCCAATATGAGATTGTCATCCGTTACCAGATTGGCATTCTTACCAGATTGTCATCCATTAGTAGGTTGTCATCTATACCGGATTGTCATCCACAGATTGTCATTCATTTCCAGATTGTCATCCATAATCAGATTTTCATCAAATACGAAATATTCATCCATTATCAAAATTTCATCCATACCAGATAGTCATCCATAACCCAGTTATAATCCATTACCAGGTTGTCATCAATTGCCAGGTTGGCATCCATATCAGATTGTTATCCATTACCAAATTAACCAGATTGTTATCCATTGCAAGATCCATAACCGAATTATCATCCATTACCTGATTGTCATCCATTACCAGGTTGGCATCCATACTAGATTGTTATCCATTACCAAATTGCCATTTATTACCAGATTATTATCCATTACGAGATTGTCATCCATAACCCAATTTTCATCCATTACCAGATTGTCACCCATTATCAGGTTGACATCCATACTAGATATTTATCCATTACCAAATTGCCATTTATTACCAGATTATTATCCATTACGAGATTGTCATCCATAACCCAATTTTCATCCATTACCAGATTGTTATCCATTATCAGGTTGACATCCATACTAGATTTTTATCCATTACCAAATTGCCATTTATTACCAGATTATTATCCATTACGAGATTGTCATCCATAACCCAATTTTCATCCATTACCAGATTGTCATCCATTATCAGGTTGACATCCATACTAGATTGTTATCCATTACCAAATTGCCATTTATTACCAGATTGTTATCCATTACAAGATTTTCATCCATAACCGAATTATCATAAATTACCAGATTGTCACCCATTACCAGGTTGGCATCCAAACCTGATTGTTATATATTATCAAATTGCCATCTATTGCCAGATTTGTTATCCATTACAAGATTGTCATCCATAACCGAATTATCACCCATTACCAGATTGTCATCCAATACCAGGTTGGAACCCATTCCAGATTGTTATCCATTACCAAATTGCCATCCATAACCCGATTATTATCCAATACGAGATTATCATCCATTTCCATATTGTCATCCATTACCACATAGGCGTATATTAATTATTTAATAAGGAGTATAAAGATTTCATTATGTTTTCAATTGTATTAATGTCGAATTATTCAGGACAAACAGATATAATTAAACATTCTATGATATTGTATCTGGTGTGTGTGTCAGATAGCAGGGGAGAGTGGGATAATATCACATCCTTAAGAGGAAATTATTTTGTCACTTTAGTTTTATCTGAATCTTAGGTATTAATACTTTAATGTATCTATATTATTTATTTTTTTAATAAAAAAGAAGAGAATTTTTTAAGAAAATAATAGAATCGAATAATATAGACCCAATACTGAGAATACTCCTCATCAAGACCTGTGTATGGAGTATCTTGATGTACGGCTGCGAGACATGGTGCCTATCCGAAAGAGATAAACGGAGACTAGAGGCTTTTGAGATGTGGTCCTATAGAAGACTATTAGGAATTTCCTAGAGAGACCACATCACAAATGAGGAGGTTCTCCAAAAAATCGAAGGAGAAAGGCACCTGCTCAGGACATTGTCCGAAAGGCGTGCAAGATGGATCGGCCATGTAATACGACAAGAAGGCCTTTTGCAAGCCATAATGGAGGGTATGACCGAGGGAATAAACTCTAGGGGACGCCCACGCCGAGAGTACCTGGAGGACCTGTTGGTGGACGTGCGCTGCTCATCATTTTTTTTATTTTTTT
Organism: Lepidostoma basale; assembly: GCA_022606425.2. Lineage (NCBI taxonomy): Eukaryota > Metazoa > Arthropoda > Insecta > Trichoptera > Lepidostomatidae > Lepidostoma > Lepidostoma basale. Next base: position 335,478 of record JAHDVF020001384.1, on the reverse strand, counting down.
TTTATTTTTTTTTTATTTAGGGTAACATACAGCGATATCAATAACATATATATATATAAAAGAAACATTCAGAATAATTAAAATAAGGCCAATTACATGCTACCACAGATTAAAAATAATAGTTAACAATCAACAAATGATAGTGAGAAACATTGAAGTTAAACTAAGACAAAATAAGGTATACATAATATTTAAGAGTTAAAATACTTATAGTACTGGAAATAAAAATTAAATTAAGATAAAATAAAATAAAAAGTAATATACAAGTATTATAATATCATGTTACATCGTGGTCACATCCGCGCCGAAATGTTGCTCCGATCTCTTTTTTAAAATTTCGCTCGCTCAAATGAAAGACGTCAATGTCTCCAAAATGTTTGTTGTAGATATCACAGATTCGATACAGTGCCGCGCTCAGAGCGTAATTTGTGCGATAAACAGGAAGGTGGAAAACTTGGTTCGCGGTGTGTCTCGTGCGAGACATGGGGGTATTGAGTGACAATTTGCTGAGAAGTTCAGAATTGTCAATTTTAAAATGAATTATTTTATGAAGTAACATCATATCATGAAGAGTACGTCTATTTTCAAGAGAGTCCAAGGAGTGAAAAATTAGGGCAGATTTGTAATCAGAGAATGACTTGCACATTTTAAAATTAATATGTTTAATAAACATTTTTTGTACTCTTTCAATGCGTTGGATATGTGCCGCATAATAAGGAGACCAAACGGGAGATACATATTCAAGGCGTGAGCGAACCATGGTTGTAAATAATACTTTAAGGGCAGTGATATTTTGGAAAGGTTTGCATGTGCGTAGTATAAATCCCAACGTTCTGAGAGATTTGTCCACCATGTCATCAATATGACTAACGAAAGTGAGTTTAGGGTCGATTGTGACTCCAAGATCTCTCACGCGGTCTGAATCGGATATTATGGAACCATTGATGGAGTACACATGTTTGTGAGGGTTCATTTTACGCGTCAGTGAAAGCTTATGACATTTGTTTGCATTTATGGATAATTTATTTAGTATACAGTAATGAGAGAGTCTGTCAAGATCTGACTGGAGTCGAAGGCAGTCAGAAGTGTCTGAAACCTTCAGAAAGACCTTCATATCATCAGCAAAAAGGAGATGCTTGGAGTGGAGAAAGCAGTTGCCAATGTCGTGTATATATAGGATGAAGAAAAGAGGTCCCAGATGGGAGCCCTGGGGAACCCCGGAAGGTATTCCCACGAAGTTTGATTTAAAGCCACCAGTCACCACTGCTTGCCTACGATTTTTTATATAGGAGTTTATCCATCTAAGGAGATCACCGTGAATTCCTAGTCCACTCAATTTAGCCAAAAGTACATTGTGGTTTACTCTATCGAAAGCTTTGGCATAGTCAGTATATATGACATCAGTCTGGAGTCCGCGGTGCATGTTCGATATAGCATAATCTGTAAATGGTATCAAATTTGATAGGACAGATTTATTACGGAGAAAACCATGTTGTTGTTCGCTCAAAATACATTTAAGAGAAGGATATAGATTGTCATATTTAATACGCTCGAAGATCTTACTTATGGTAGATAGAATGGAGATAGGGCGATAGTTTTCAATGTCGTTTTTGGATCCTGATTTGTGAACTGGAGTTATTAAGGCTTCTTTCCATTTATCTGGAAAGCAGCCTTCAGTCAGAGAACGAGTGAATATAATGGAAAGTGGTTCAGAGAGCGATTTAGCACAGTTGGACAGATATATTGGTGGTATTCCATCGCTTCCAGCACCTTTGTTGATATCAACGGCTGATAAGTATCTGGTGAGTGTAGGTCTGTCAGTGGGGCAGCCAGCGATAGTATTGATGATAGAGGACTCGCAGGGATTGGGGGTGACAGGGGTGGTTTCGTCAACAAACACGGATTGAAAGTAATTTGAAAATGCATTGCAGATATTATTACCACCGCATATTGAAATACTTCCACCAACACACATTGTCTTAGGAAGAGAATTATTATTCTTACGCTTACTTTTAACGTAATTCCAAAAGTATTTCGGATTATTCGCAATATTCAGCTCTGTAGAATGAATGTATTGAGACAAGCACTCCCTGGCCATGCGTTTCTGGCGGGTTCTCAGCAATGAGAAGGTATAATAGTCAAGAGGATTTTTGTACCTTGTGAATCGTTTATGATACTTGATCTTCTCTTTTGTGAGTTTAATTAGAGAAGTATTATACCAGAGTGGAAAATTGGCACTGTTCTTGAAGTGCTTAATTGAGCTGTGCAACACGTCATAAAAAGCATCCACAGCGGTGTTAAGAGGAGATGTGGATAAAATGTTGGTCCAGTCAACGCCAGATAAGAAATTATTAATTAATTCGTAGTTTCCCTTTTTGAAAAGGTAAACACTGCGTTGGGATTCGCGCAACGAATGAAGAGATCCCGACGATAGAATAAAATCAATGGCTGGATGATGAGAGTCTTCGGGTACAAGTGGAGAAGCTGAGTGAGATATTCCAGACACACGATATGTGTTACTGAGTATTAAATCAAGGGTGCGATTAAGAGAGTTTTTAACTGAGTTAAACTGGTGAAGACCTAGTAAGGATATGTAATCGACGAAGGTACCTGAACAAGCGGAAGAGAAGTTTGAGGAAAGAAGGGGTTGGTTGCTCGCGCTATGGGACCAGTGAATGTCTGCCATATTGAAATCACCCAAAATAAGAAAATCTTCATCAGGTCGATCTGTGACAAGCTTGGAGAGTAGTGCTAGAAAACTTTCAACATATTTAGTATAATTTGAACCTTTTGGTATATAAACGCAAGTAATGTTTAGATTTGCGGGAAGGCCACTTGTACCGCGAGACAATGATATCCAAATGGATTCAGCCTCACATGTCCATTCTGGTCGGGCTCGAGCATTAAGGTGAGACAAACATGCCAGGAGCACACCTCCACCACGCGAGCCACGATCACATCGCCAAACATCGTACCTAGCATCGAACAGTTCGCTAGACGCAATGTCAGGACCCAGCCATGTTTCAGTGAGAGCCAATATTGAGTGGTCGCTGGTTGCAGAATTGAAATAAAATACATCTGTTTTAGTGCGCAAACCTCTTGTGTTCTGTAAGTAAACATTAAGGAGCTCGCCAATGTAGGTAATCGATATAGACAATTAAGCGATCACATAATAATGGAGACATATCAACGCAGATGATGACCAGTAAAATAAAAAGATAAAAAGATAAAAAAACTAACATTAAAAGGAAAGGGCAAAAAAGATTATGATTATTGTAATTAAACAATGCTTTTTTCGATGCACTGCATCGACCTGATAGCGAGTGCCGGAGAACCGTCACTCTTCCGGACAAATACCGTACCCCCCCTCGTCCAGGTGTAGCGAAACCCCCTCTCCTTGCATCTTAGACGCGCCGTAAGGTGCAATTTTTTATTACGCAAGGAGAGGTGCTCGTTGATGAAGATAGGCACGGATGTGCCCGGGATCCCCAGATCTCCAGTCGATAGACCACGCCTCTTTCTAATTGTGGCAACAAGAGTGTCTTTAATCATCCTGCTCATGAACTTTACCACAATGGGCTTTGGTCGACCGGATACTACAGACTTTGGAGCGACTCTCATAGCAAAGTCAATGTCCCGTGCCTCTAGACCAACGCCCAACTTTTTGGCAATGTTTAGCACCACGTCGACCAGGCACATTTCAAAAGAGCCGCACAAGACAGGGAAGAATGAAAGAGAAGAATAGAGGAAATTGCTGGAAACCAATCCCAGGATTGAAACCAGAGAGAGATAGTATCTATATTAATTTCCCTACTATGGCTCAGTACATTGACACCAAGATATTTAATTCACCTGTACAATGGGTGTAATTTCAAGGGCTAGTTAATTTACTTATTACGAGTTAAACAAATTATCAAAATAACAACAAAAGTCGGTAAAACAACTAACAGCTTCACGAGTCGGCAGCTACAGTAGAACGTGACTTTCTTGAGCCTAACACATCGTTGAAACCGGCGGGTGACGGAATTGCCTAGGGTGGGGCATTTGTACCACTCTCCCCTACTTCCATATCATAATAAATGACGCAATCACTTATCATAAACACGTGTACTGATTTTGATTAAAATGTATGTTAAACTTGGACACTTGGAGGTATTTTTTTAAAGTGTAATGTTTATAAAAGTGTAATGTTTATTTACAACGGCGTGGGTGGTGTCACTGGTTTAGTAATTGTGTTTCTGCTTGGCGTTCAGTTCGGTGACGGGTTCGAACTTCAGGCACAATCCGTTTACTACGGATTGACATGGACAGCGGCAAATAAACATGTTCAAAATACTTGTTCGCGTGAACTGTCGGCCGTCAAACACGCGATTGATGAGCGAAATAGATGGGCTGTAAAATGTGAGTAAATAACACTTGTTGTTGGTGACAAACACTTGTTGTTGTTGTTGTTTTTCCTCTCCTGTCGGAGGTATCATGGCTTAATCTACCCTTGATAGAGCAGTTCTAAACAGTGATGTTGTGCTGCAACTGGACCTTTCTCCAAGGTTTTGTAGACACGATTTTCTTCTTCTCCAGAAACATCGTTTTTCGTTAATTTTACCTTGGACTGTTATGTATTTAATCACCCGTTCCTACGTCGATATTTTGAATCAAGATTTGTTTATATTATATTAAGTAAACATTTGGGGATTCACGAGATGCATTAATTGATCTGTTCCCACGTCTTCGTCCAACTTATTGAAGGTTTGCTTATATTATTAATATTTTTGTAAACATAAGGGCTCGAACGCGAGAATTTTTTTATTGATCTGTTCCCACAGGTACGTGTGTCATCGAACAAAGAAATGCACACTATTTAAGCTGAACCGCATCATGGATTAAATCAGATACAATTGCAATTCCTTAATAGTAACAAGTCTAGATACAATTGCAACTCCTTAATAGTAACAAGTCTAGATACAATTGCAACTCCTAACTTGAAACACATCTTTAACCGTCGCGTTGCCATGTGGTAAATTGAGTTTCCACTGCCAATTTAAAGTTGATTTTCTTAAAACCTATGGACCCTAATATTATAAAAAAATTGTAATCCTCCATTGAAGTGTTTTCAATATTTCGTAATAAAAAAAAAGCAAAAAATTACTTCCTTCATCCCAAAAAAAAATATTTTCTAAGACTGCCCTCACCTTCATTCGTGTTAAGGTAGAATTTGTTTTGCTAATATTTACAACTTTATCAAAAGTGACAAATACTTACTCGCTGTTTTGAACATATTATAAATTATATCTTTGACCTTTTCAATAGGTACGTAATAATACCGACTGGATGAAAACGCAGCACGTAAGTTAATAATATCAGAACTGTGAAAATATTAACACTTTACCAAAAGGGACAAATATTAATACGTACTCGTTGTCTTGAACGTACTATACATTTTGCCTAGGTGCCTTTATCTTCGCCCCGCCGGCCCGGCGTGCAGACAAGTTTCGACCCGACCGGCAGACGATGTTTAGTCGCCTGTATGCTATGACGCATTACATATCAGAAATCGCATGGTTCCAGAAAAAAATTAATAATGATATGTTTTTCAAATAATCCATGTATGTTATAGATATCGATCTATTCCTAATGAAATTCCCTACAAGATGACATAAATTAAATTTTGATTCATCTAGTCATATGCTTGATATTTAGATAAAGTTAGCGGTAAACTGAACTTACCACATGGGAGCAAGCGTTTTGTTTTGAACACGGTACGTTAAGGGTTATATCATTGTAATTTCTTGCTTGTAACATCGTCTTAAATAAAGTTCTCTACTTAAAAATTTAATCGTGTTGGAAGTTATTCCATCCCAAAAATCTTCACCCGAAGGATAAAATATAAAATTAGTGGCAAAGTGGCGAGACTATTTAAAAACATAAAAGGACAATCAATTGCAGCACTTAGTATTTATTGTTTCCTACAATGTGCCCGAAGTATTCCAGCTTCCTGCGCTTTATGGTCTTGACAATTTATTTTTCTTTCTTCATTCGCTACAGTACTTCCTCGTTTCTTACTCTCTGTGTCCATGATATTTGAAATATTCTACGATATATCCACATTTCAAATGCATTCAGCTTTTCGATGATGGCTTTTGTCAAGATCCATGTTTCCATACCGTAGAACAAGACGGGTATAGCACGTAACATATGTGGTATAATTACATACCAAGAAAAGAAAATATTATGATTATAAGCCAACTGACATATATGATTCCCTTCTGGGGGACAGGAAACCAAAAGGACATCTCCAGACTCCAAAGACAGCAAAATAAAATAATAAAATTAGCTTATATCATCTTACCCCAACCATACAAGTATACAGACAAACAAAACAAATAGACATATCAGACCTGACCAAATTTGAGACCTTGAAAATTGTACTCAGAGTGACCATGGAAGAGACAACAGACAGCAGCTACAAATTAACTAAAATTCAGACGTACACAGACACTGGATCAAGAACTGTGACAGATATCACTTACCGAATGCTCGTGCATTTCGTGCACCGAACTAAGACAGGACAATCAAGGATATTGAACAATGGACTGAAACTTTAGAAAATAACTACCAAAAGACACAAGGAGTCTCACTACAAATCAATTTAAAATATACCTGAAACAAGTAAGATCTAAAAATGTATCCATATAACCCAATTGGGTATTTAAAAAAAAACATGGTCAGCAACTTAAATGTTCTTCAGAGAGCCATATCTAATGGAGAATTGTTGGCATTTTTGAAATACCTTTAATGAGTCATGCTGCTGCTTGATTTACGTGACAGACACTACCCTCAGTCATGAGGAATACGACTAAGAAGAAGATATCTTCATAATGAGAGATTATTATACTTTTTATATCTTGAGTTTTAGGCCCCAGATATGTTCAGGTACTACTCAAGGGTGTAGTTGACTTCATCCGCTGCTGTATTGCCATAATGAACTATATTTTTTTTCTGTAAACCCCTTTAAAAAATCAGGTTCGGAGCAGACGCGAAAGTGGTTCTGTGATATGGAGTTTTCACGAGGCGAGATATCCCCTTATGCTGGAGAGGGTTCAGAAAATTGTTCTGATGTATCTCTACATGAAGGAGTATGGTAGCTATCCATGGCTTTATCCCACGGCGTTTCTTTTTTGGAATGTTGGGGTTTAATTCTCTGCAGCTTCGAAGAAACGGGTTTCTCATAACCCATTTCTTTAGATTAATTAGGGGATATTTTGAAAACTCAGCCGTGCTGTAGGGTGTAGGTCTTTTTGTTCCCGACAGATATCTCCGACAGCGCCAGCATAGATTGTTCTTTCTTCCGGCCGCAAAAACCAACCTGCCTCTAATGATGCCGGTGGGAAGAGCAATCAGTCTGCTGAACAAGATTACGTCGGAGATCGACGTCTGATATTAGTGAAAGTACGTTCAGAAGAAAAATACTCTTAACTTTAGAGAGTATCTTGTCTTCCTAAAGTTGAACCATCTCTCATGCGTTCCTGATTTTTTACCCTTTCTCAAATAGATGCCTTAAACTGTAATTTTGTTTGTAATATCTTTTGAGTGGATAAATAATACCACAATGCCTCAAGACTAAAGTCTTCAACCATTGCGTCTTGCCAGTCATGACGTACGGAGCCGAGACGTGGACATTGACAAAGGTCTAGTCTACAGATTCAAGGTCGCCCAACGCGACGTTCTGGAGTGGAGACCGCGTACAGGATTCCGTAGAGTTGGACGTCCACCTGCCCGCTGGACCGACGATCTGAAGATGATTGCTGGACATTGATGGATGGGAGCGGCAATGGATAGGGGGCGGTGGCGTGCTTTGGTAGTGGCCTACATTTAGCAGTGGATGACAGACGGCTGATGATGATGATGATTATGATGGTGAATAAATAAACTGAAACTTAAACTGATCATTGAATAAAAATGGCGTGATATTTTTTTCGTATTCCAGTAATGGATGCCTCCGGTTCACCCAGTACGGGTCTCTACTGGGGGAATACTTATTGGCTCGGATCCCGGAGACAATGTTTAGCAGCGCCATCCAGTAAAAGGGTCCCTGTCAGTCGCACCGTGGGCCACTACACAGAAGAGACGCTGGATACCCTTCCACCATTTGCCGTTCAGTATTATGCTGCATATTTCCGACACGACTCCACAGTGCAAGTCTTTGTGCATTGGGCCAACGAGGTAAGTACTTCATTGATCAAGATTCTAGGGCTCTTCTTCTAAGTCGATTTCTTCATGATTATGTTCATGTCCATTCTGTTAACCATTGAACATGACATGCCATGCGCTCCAGTCACCCGTCAGTCTCCAGGCTGCAGCTAATGAGAGACAAGTCAGGTCCCTAATTGGATAGGCGACCACAAGGACGACGTTGGTACAATGTTTCATCACGACAACAGGAGACCACATGTGTCGATGGCCCTACTTATACGTAGGTTCGAATCAATGACATCAAAATAAACTTTTCGATTTATTTTTTTATATGTTTTAGGTGGTGATAACTCTTGGCTTATGCTTGCCATCATCATGTTCAGAGCAAGAAGTTTCCTCTCTCCTCCAGGAGTACTTTGACTCAGGGAATCTCGCACAGCAATATATTTACAATATGACCCTCAAAATGGAAGAGGTAAAAAAAACAGAAGATGATTATATGTGGACCAAGCTGAAAATCTTCAGAATTTTCATGTTAGAAACATTTATTTATTACTTGGAAATTAATCTTATTCTGTATATGAAGAATACTATATCTTTGATAATTTATAATTCGACATAAACGTTGTCAAGTTGCACAAATACACTATTTTAATTAACAGATTAGTAATCCATAGATAAAATAAAACTTATTTAATTCATTATTTACGTCACATCAGTGCTGTCTCGAAGTCACTGTTTACCGGGTAATGTTGAATCAAATGTGGGGCCGATCAATAAACAGAAACATTTTTAACAATATTATTTGATTAATATTGTTGGTACTCTACAAATGGAGACGATTCTATATCACATTCTTTGAAAATAGTATGTAGAATCTTCAGTGTAGAGATGTTAGGTAGCCAAACACTATATATGGAGTAATAATACAATCGTAGTCGTATTTTACATTATTGATGATGAAATTAAGATAAGATCATGGTACGGATACATAGTAACTTCATGGATTCCAATACTGAAATTCGGCCCCATAAATCTCCATGTTGCAAATATTATTTATGGTGCTTCTCTTCTCCGGTCTCAATCTAATGATTGGTCTGCAGCAAGGCGACGCAACTCCTCCTCCACTCCGCTCGGTCCTCGGCAACTCTCTTCAACTCCGCATAAGAGGTGCAGCCCATATCTCGGCAAATCTGGTCTAGGTACTCCTGGCGAGGTCGTCCTCTGCCAATCGATACCTCGACCATTCCCTCCAATATATTATGCAGGAAACATTCGTGTCGCAACACATGACCAATCCATCTCGCGCGCCTCTCCGCTGTGGTGCTTACGGCCTTGTAAATACTTTTAAGGTGGCATTGTAACACACCCTTTATTACAGGATAGTGAGAATTTTTGTGATTTTAATTCAACGAAAAAAATATGTATATACCTGTTCGAAGGATTTTAAAAAAAGTCACATTTAATATTTAGACGTGAACCTTATAACATTATGTCGATTTTTTAATTAAAGCAATATCTATAAAGAAAGTGAATTTGCTACTTTTTATACGTAATTTGTTACAGCTCTCTGCTGGAATGATAGTCGTGTATTTAATTTTACTATCTTTGCGTATTAAGTTCTGTTATGATATAGTTAGAACATAAATCACTCGAAGAGAATTTATTATTATATCGAAGAGAAAGTGATTATTTTTATAAGAAATACATTATATAAATTTATTTTCTAGCATATCCGCTGTGACTGTATTAGCACTGTGTATTTTTGGAACAATTTATGATGTTACATTTTATCAACCGTCCATTAGAAAATTTGAAAAGAATTTATTATTTAAATTTGAAGAAAGCCCATTTAAACCCAATGAAAGTCATGAAGAATTTGGTGAGTAATCCACAGGATAACTTATATATTTACTTATTTATCATTTTTGTTATGTGTAATGGAGAGTTTGTGTTTAAATTTATATTTGCATATACTAATTCGTAGTGATACAAAAACAAAACATCTCAAAAACCATGAAAAATCCAGAGGAAAGTGAATATTTTTTGGGAAAGTTTATCCGGTGTTTTAGTGTTTATTCCAATTCCAAGCTTATATTTGACACCTCAATAACAACAGAAGAAGGAAATATGCTCTCAATTTACGGAATAAGGTAATACTATTGACAGTCATATTATTTTATTTATAAATGTTTACAATATGATTAAAAATGTTTAACAAAAACAATCTGTCACAATATTGTACTTTCGCGCCTATTCGACGACATCTATAACACCGCGTCGTTAAATTATATTATGTGTTATTATTTGTCTATGGTCATCTGTCAAATAAATGTCAAGTTCGTTTGCGTTTGTTTTGAGTTTTATGTCGCAAGTGAACATTTATGGTTAGAATTGTGATAAAATATTTAAAATTACGGTAACAATGAGTACAGTTGATATGAGCAGCGATGACTGGTCGATCGCGTGCTCAGACGACGAATTAACGAAGGCGGGTGTTATGGACGGAGATAGATGGACCCCTGATCCCGTGGAATTAGAAAATTTATACAACACAATCGAGAAAACCGGAACGCTGCAACTAGAATGGAGATGTCCTGGTAGAAGGCTTCCCTCTCCAATTGTGCATAGCGACGAAAACATACAAGAAATCCAGTCCTCTGATACGACTCCGGAGAAATCCAACTTCGATTTCAAGGATGAGGTGAACTCTCTGCGGCTGAGGGTCAGGCGGGAAGGCGAGGACACGCTGAGAGGGTCGGCAAAGAAGAAAACTTCCTCGTTTGATGGAATTGTATCGAACATGATGCGCCATAAACGAATACAGCAGATGGAACGCGACGCTGATAACCCATAACAAATGTTCTTAATACTAAGTTAATAGATAATTCATCGTTTTGGCCGATACATTATGATTCTTCAACATTACTAAATGTTTAAATTTGGAACACATTGCATTTATTTATATGAGTTTGTTGTCAACCTTTGTCGGCATTATCAGGTGTTACAACCAACTACATCAGTTGTTTGTAACACCTGATGATGCCAACGTAGGCTGGCGAAACAGCTGCCCTGACAAAAAAACTAACTAACTAACTAACCATCATGCCGTCTCCCCGAAGGGGTAGGCAGAAAGAATGGACTGCCACACTTTTCTTTCCTGACATATTTCTCTTGCTTCCTCAACATTCATACATCGTGTCATGCACGCGCGTCGATTTCTTTGACTCCTCACATGGCCGACATTCAATATTTGATTTATTTGATCGTGCCACGTTTTCCTCGGTCTTCCTCTATTTCTGGTTCCATTTACATCGTTAACGTATATTTTTTTACCATTCTTTCCTCATTCATTCTTTCCATATGTTTAAACCATCTTAATGATCCTTTCATTATTTTGTTCATAACACCATCATTCACACCGCATTCACTTCTTATATTTTCATTCGACACTATCATACACAGAGTATCCACACATTCGTCTAAGAGATCTCATTTCCACTGCATTTATTCTACTTTCATCCTTCTTTTGCCCCGACAAACTCACAAAAAATTATTTTGATATGTAATAAAAGTTGATAATGCCTTAGAAGAGCGAAACATGTCATTCCCATAAAATATAATAAAACTTGTAGAAAACTGACGTTTTCATTTGTATTAATTATGTTATAAAGTGTTTCAAATTTAAACATCTAATAACTTATTATAGCTAAGAGCATTCAAAGCATTTTTGTATCACTAATGATCGTATGGGGTGGTTTTTTTAGAGGTATACAATGCATATTCAAAATGAAAAAAAAACAAATTAAAATAATGTTAATTGGCTTTATTTAATAGATAATTTTATGCCATTATTGTTTAAATATGATTTCGGGCATATGAGCGCCACGGCTAGCTCCAATGAAGCGCAATCGTGAAGTCCAATTTTCGACAATTGTCGTCTTTGTGGACGCGTATTATCCACTAGAGTGTACGTGGTGCGAAAACAATCCATGGCTATCTGAATAACTTGCTCGGATGGACGATTATTTCGACTGTAAAATGGACATAGTGCACGATAAGTTTGGCGAACCGAACCACGATTTTCAAAATAAATTTGCACAATTTGCAAGCGCTGTTCTGACGTCAGTCTATTCATGGTGAAATGGCAAAACGTACTGACTACAAATCAATCAACTGTCAAATTGACAGTCTGTAGAAACAATGTTGCCAGTTTAAAAACCTAACCTCTAAAAAAAACGCCCTATACCCATAATTTAAAAATAACTAAATGCCTCTTCAGTTAACTTTTCTTAGAAAAAAATATAAATCTCTCTAGATTTTGTATTAGAACTTCAAAAAAATTTTATAATTTATTTGCATATTTATGATATTTTTTTGTTCCAAATATTTTACTGTATTCCAATATTTATTTTATAATAGATATAAATAAAAATTAAATAAATATAATTTTTCCACAATTGTGTATTTTTTTTATTGTCCTACAAAATTTTAGTTTGTTATACTATCCAAAAATATTATTTGTTACCCTATCATGCTATTTTTTAGTTGAGTATCCTACTTTTATATTAGTTTAATTCAACAGACGATTTGTAAATAAGTATGTTTTTGAAAACGATTTCCCTGTTATAGGATTATACTTACTTACTTACTTCCTATGGCCATACAACTCTTGAAGAGTTTTAGCTTCCTTGATGATTTTTCGCCAAGCTCCTCGATCCTGCGCCTTTTGCTCCCAGCAGTCCGATTCACCCAACCTAGCCAGGTCAGCCAGAACATTGTCCATTAGGCGCTGTCTAGGCCTTCCTAGAGGTCTTACTCCAGTCGGTCTAGACGCGTACAGGGTCTTGATTGCTTTGGTCTCTTCGGCTTGGCATACGTGCCCAATCCATGCTAGGCGACCGGCTCTCACGGTGCTCGTTATAAGGGGCTGCTGGGTTATCGTACGGATCTCTTGGTTGGTCCTATGCCTCAAAATCCCGCTGCAACACCGGGTCTGGGTCCCAGGATAATTCCAAGTATTCTGTTCTCAAACCAGTAGATTCTTTGTTGTTCTTATACGATTATGTGAAATTTAATTTCAAACAAACTTTAAAAAATGGGAAAAATGTTTAAAAAAATAAACTTAAAATTTTACCATCACACAGCTATGTTACTTTTTAATTATTATATTATTTTTGACATAGATATAAATAAGCACATTTTTAGTTTTCCCGCAGCATTAAAACGTTTTATTTTTAATTGTAATATGAATGTCTTATGCTTAAAATTTCAATAATTAAATAAGAAATTTTTCAATAAGATTATTGCCCTTAAACCACTACAAGTAATTTATAACCGCACATTTTATGAAATGAGACGCTATTTTGTGCGTCATTCAGAAGCCATTTTGAGTGTCATTCAGTTTATCATTCGGTTGCCATTTTGTGGGTTATTCCGATGCCATTTTGAGTGTCATTTTGTGTCATTCGGATGCCATTTTGAGTGTCATTCGGTTACCATTGTGTGGGTCATTCCGATGCCATTTTGAATGTCATTCAGTCGCCATTTTGTGTGTCATTCAGTTTACATTTTGTGTGTCATTCGGATGCCATTTTGTGTGTCATTTGGTTGCATTTTGTGGATCATTCTGATGCCATTTTGAGTGTCATTCAGTTGTCATTTTGTGTCATTCGGATGCCATTTTGAGTGTCATTCGGATGCCATTTTGTGGGTCATTCTTAAAAAATTGTTTGTTTCAGAACTCTGACAATAATTTGGATAGTGATGAATCACGGGGTACTCTACACTGCAGACTATTATTACAACAGAACCGCAGCTTACTTCATATCGGACCATTTGATTTTACAAGCCTTTAGCAATTCTTCTTTCTCCGTAGATTCCTTCTTTTGTATTAGGTATGAACTATTAAATAATCCTGATTGATTGCATTATACCTTTAGGATCTTGGGGATATCTGTGACTTGGGTATTTTTTTTTTTAGAAATTACAAACTAACTCTTGTATTTCCAGCGGTTTCCTTCTGGGGTATGGTTTTCTTGAGCTAGAAAAGCAAAAAGCAAGAGCAGGAATACAAGACACTCCCACGAAGAAGATTTTGTTTATCCTTGTTGGAATTATTGACAGAATTTTCAGGTATGACAATATAATAAACAATTTTAATGAAATATTGTTAATAGACCCCATTACTTCGCTTAAAAGTGTTGTATTAAAACTGTTTTATCAATGGTGAAAGTAATCAAGTGAAGTTAACCCCTATAGCGCTTTTGGCTACATTTGCAGTCTAAAAAAATTGGCTTCGATCAGCGACAGACTACGTTTACAGCTCATATTTGAATGTATTTTATAAACCTTTGTACTTTGGTTTCTTACTACTAAATTGTAAGAAATATTATGATGAACTGGGACTCTCTGTCTACCGTGTTCTTCTTCTTCTTTTTGTCTTGTCACACCTCCGTGGTTCATAGGGCCTCAAGGAACCTTCTCCACCCAACTCTATCGCATGCCTGATGCCTAAAATCATCCCAAGTGAGGTCTGCTACCTTTACCTCGTCCTGCAGGGCTCTACTCCAGGTGGCTCTAGGTCTGCCTCATTTTCTCTTTCCCCCCATAGGGGACCAGTCTAGTGCACCCTGAGCGATGCAGGCAGGATTCCGTCTCAGAGCGTGACCGATCCACTGCCATTTGCGTCTAGCGACTTGTTCTCTAATTGGCTTTTCGCCTGCCATGGTCCAGAGAACGGCATTTGACACTGTTTGAGGCGAATAGATTTTGAATATTGAGCGAAGGCACCTATTTATAAACACCTGGAGTTTACCAATAACGTCCGCAGTAGATTTCCAAGTTTCACATCCGTACAGCAGTACGCTTTTAACATTGCTGAATATTTGGAGCTTTAGCTTTCTCGAAATGATACCGGAACGCCATATAGGGCGAAGCATAGTGAAAGCTCCCCTTGCCTTGTTGAGTCTGCTGGCTACATCTTCCTCCGTACCTCCGTACCGTACAGTTCGAGACCAATTTGTTTTACCGCAAATAAAGCTAGCAGCACAATGAAGGTTAACAAGGAAATAAGGTAAAAAAATAATGAATCATTATAATTTTACCAGATTACTTCCAGCGTATTTGGCAGCCATGGGTTTCGCCTATACAACATCGGCAATGAGATATAGACAGACAGCATTCTGGACATCCGAGAGGAATGACATAACATGCGCCGCATACTGGTGGAGGAATTCGCTCTTTATAAATAATCTATTCTCCAAAGAAGACATTTGTATGAACTGGAGTTGGTACCTAAGCAGTGATATGCAGAACTTTATCTTGTGTATAATTCTCCTCGTGTTGGCCACTTCGTAAGTACTTATTTAAGCAGTTTCCTGTTCTTTTTTTAAATAATTTGTTATGTCAAACTTTTACATAGATTGATATATTACTTAATCTGTTTTACACACTTATTTCAAAGTGGAATTTAGAATTATTTGCAACTATTATTGTTTTTTTATATTTGATACTATTGTTTTATCTTTTCAGGTACTTAAAAACCGTCATATTCGCATTCATAAGTATATTTGTATTGGCTAATATATATACGGCTTATGCAGCCTACTCAATTGGCTTTGTACCTTTGTAAGTATGAAACAAAAATAATATTTCTATATCCATAAATTTTAGTAGATTACCTTTATCTCTTCAATTCAATGACGACCTTCGTGGCAGAGAGGCAAGGGCTATGGCTGCCATACCGAAGGTCCTGGCTTTGATTCCCGGATTATCAGGGCTTGTTAAGTCTGGTTTCTTCCAATTGAGACAGCTAAAACATATAAGGAGATGTTTACCTATTGATGAAACTAGGACCTTCGTAAATTCTTTTGTAGTGTCACGTTTAGATTATTGCAACGGAATGTACGCTGGATTGCCAAATAATCAATTAAGCAGAATACAAAGTGTAAACAATGCTGCTGCCTGATTGATTATGGGGCAACAACAATTCTATCATATCACGCCGCTCGGTTTAAAATCCGAGAGCGATTAAAATACAAATTGTGTTTGACAGTGTTTAAGGCTCGACACCAGAGAGCGCCAGCGTATATTACGGACTTGATAGAAGACCCATGCCAACGGAAAGGCAACGTTCTCTCTGATCAGTAGAAACAAGTGCAAACAACATAACAATTCTATTCAGAGACAATAAAGCAAGTTTCTATGATCGTGCTTTCAGAGTTGCGGGTCCGTTGGCGTGGAATAGCCTCCAGTTAGTATTAAGTATGAGGATAATGATGTTAAATTTAAGAAACTTCTAAAGACTGCACTGTTCGGTCAGTCATTTCTTAGTGCGCCCTAGATGTAATTGATTTTACAAAACGGCGCACTTAAAATATAAGTTTAAAATAATATTTCTTCATTCATTCTTTCCATGTGTCCAAATCATCTTAATGATTACTAACTAACTAATTAACCATCACGCCGTCTCTCTGAAAGGGTAGGCAGAAAGAATGGACTGTCACACTTTTACTGATGCGGCACTCCATCCTTCTCTTTTCGCCCCGCGGGAGACGCGGTGTGATGGGTTGCGAACCTCATCACCACCACTAGGCATCTTAATGATCCTTTCATTATTTTGTTCATAACACCATCATTCGCACCGCATTCACTTCTTATATTTTCATTCGACACTCTATCATACAATGAGTATCCACATGTTCTCATATCTCATTTCTACTGCATTTATTCCAATTTTATATATTTAGTTTTGTTTTTTCAGCATTGATAACATGTGGTCATATTACGAAGTTTTATATGTTCGGCCATGGACGAGATTTGGACCCAATCTGATTGGTTTAGCCGGTGGCTGCATTCTTCAGTACTACAAAAGAAAACTTCCATTCAGTAAAGTAAGGAAATTTGTATTAAGAATACAACTTTGCTTCCGCCTATTTTTTAAATTTCAAGGCTTTATTGTGAAGAACTGGTTACTTACATTTACGATTCAAAGTATTGTCCATCGTTGGCCACTACTTTCTCCCATCTTTCGAGCAGCATACGAATCCCGTGTTGAAAAAACTCGTAATCTTTTGAGACGATCCACGAATCGATCCAAGTTTTCACTTCTCCATAAGAATGGAAGTGCTGGTCAACCAGGCCGTGAGACATTGATTGAAACAAGTGATAGTCAGAGGGAGCAATGTCTGGAGAATACGGCGGGTGGGGTAGGACTTCCCATTTTAACGTTTCCAAGTATGTTTTGACGGGCTTTGCGACATGGGATCGAGCATTGGCATGCTGCAAAATCACTCCATCGTTGTATTGCAGCCGTTTGTCTTTCAGTGCTAGGCTCAAACGCATCAATTGGTTTTTTTCTCTTCCACCGCCATGCCGGTCTTCGACTTAAAAAATCACTGCTTACGTACATTTATCATTAAAATATAAGTTTTTAACAAAATAATTCGCGCCGTATTGACGGTACAATTAGTTTTTGGCCGAGCCGTAAAGAAAGAATAGATCTGACGATCTGTGACACAGAAATCATGTCTCGTCGGATGATGAGCTGTCCATTCGTCTCTTAGGTGGTCTTCCAGGTGGGCAGTGTCCGGAGGGGATTTCATAAGCGGCTGTATATGCGAGTCTGTCACCATCCATTCGGGCTACATGGTCCCTCCAGTATCTTCTTCTGGATCTGCTCCACTGAACGATATCCTCTATTTCGCAAGTTTTTCTTATGTCTGCGTTGCGAACACGATCTTGGAGAGTTTTTCCAGTAATAGATCTTATGATGGCAGTGCACAATAGTGTTCTTCTACTGACCCTTATGTATGGAAATGAAGCATGGAACCGGCAAAAGAAGGATGAAAGTAGAATAAATGAGATCTCTTTGACGAATGTGCGGATACTCTGTGTATGATAGAGTGTCGAATGAAAATATAAGAAGTGAATGCGGTGCGAATGATGGTGTTATGAACAAAATAATGAAAGGATCATTAAGATGGTTGGACATATGGAAAGAATGGTAAAAAAATTATATGTTAACAATGTAAATGGAACCAGAAATAGAGGAAGGAAAGTGGCACGATCAAATAAATCAAATATTGAATGTCGGCCATGTGAGGAGTCAGAGAAATCGACGCGCGTGCATGACACGATGTTGAGGAAGCGAGAGAAATATGTCAGGAAAGAAAAGTGTGGCAGTCCATTCTTTCTGCCTACCCCTTCGGTGAGACGGCGTGATGGTTAGTTAGTTAGTTTAGATCTTAGGACTTTCATCTCTGATGTTCTTAGTAGCCCCATGGTTCGCAGTGTCGGCCCGCGTCTCTACAGCGTATATCATGATAGGTCGCACGCATGTCTTATATATTCTGATCTTGCTGATAATAATAATAATCAATAATCATAATTGTTATTCTTTTTCAGATAACCATATCCATCTTCTGGCTGGCGGGCTTAAGTGCTGGGATGACCATGATGTTTGGCTTTGCTGACAAAGACATGAGTCTCCTCAGCAGTGCTATGTACATGGGACTAGGTAGATCAGTGTGGGCCTTCAGTGTAATGTGGTTACTGCTGGCCTGTCTATCGGGAAATGCGGGTAAAATACTTATTAACTTCTTCTTCTTAAAGTACCCTGTCAGCAGTGGCGGTACTTCCATACAAGCAAAGAAGCCGGGCTTGCCTTAAAAAATCTATAATAAAACGATGATGTTTTTTGCGCGTTTGAGCCGTCTACGAATAAAATCATTTTATATTTGGAATTTTCGCGTGAGTTAAAGCGATTAAATTTGTTGCGTTGCAAATGACTCCGCTGACATGCGAAATGCCCGCTAAATCGCCTACGTCCGCATGTTTTGTTTCATGTTTTCGATGGGCTTCATATTGGGTTTGCAAAATGTAAAAGGGTCTTTGTCGCACTTATGTATTTTTAGCTTGCTATATTTGGCTTGTAATCATATAGCTAGGTGCATATATACCAGATATCAATAATTTTTGTAAATACATTATTATATTATACAAGAACATGAGTTTGATGGCGCAGAAAATAATTTTTTGTATAGATTTAAAATGCGCCTAAAATGGGATTACAATCAAATAATTCACAAAATGAATTTAGAAAGGTAAAACTCTTTTTATCTTTAAAAATACATTATCGTGACCGTCTACTAATATTATAACTCAAAAAAATCGGACGGGCTTGCCTTACTGGTTGACCCTAGGCACGCCACTGCCTGTCAGGTCCCCCCGACGTTGGCGATCACTCTGGTAAACTTTTCCCTATCCTGCGCTGTCCGGAATAGCTCCTCCACAGTTCCGATTCCCGTTCATTCCCTCACATTGCGCAGCCGAGAGATCTGCCTTCTCCCTGCCCCCCTGCGGCCCCCTATTTTTCCCTTCAATATTAGATGCAGCAGGCGATACTTCTCTCCTCGCAGAACGTGACCCAGATATGAAATCTTGCGGACTTCGATTAATGTCAGCTGCTCTCTATTTACTCCTGCACGATTCAGGACTTCTGTGTTCGTCACTCTGTCTGTCCATGGGATCCTGAACATTCTTATTAACTAACATTCTAAATAAAAAACATATGAAGCGCTCGCTTTGTGGTTAGACATTTTAAACTTCTTGATATAAAATAATAAAACACTAACTAACTAACTATCTAACCATCACGCCGTCTCTCCGAAAGGATAGGCAGAAAGAATGTCACACTTTAACCGATGCGGCACTCCATCCTTCTCTTTTCGCCCCTGCGGGAGACGCGGTGTGATGGGTTGTGAACCTCACCTCTTAGACGTATTGTGTGGATACTCTGTGTATGATAGTGTCAAATGAAAATATAAGAAGTGAATGCGGTGCGAATGATGGTGTTATGAACAAAATAATTAAAGGATCATTAAGATGGTTTGGACATATGGAAAGAACGAATGAAAAAAGAATGGTAAAAAAATTATATGTTAATGATGTAAATGGAACCAGAAATAGAGGAAGACCGAGGAAAACGTGGCACGATCAAATAAATTAAATATTAAATGTCGGCCACGTGAGGAATCAGAGAAATTGACGTGCATGCATGACACGATGTATGAATGTTGAGGAAGTGAGAGAAATATGTCAGGAAAGAAAAGTGTGGCAGTCCATTCTTTCTGCCTACCCCTTCGGAGAGACGGCGTGATGGTTAGTTAGTTCTTCTTCTTCTTTGCTAGCCTTCTTCCCTCCACTGCTGGATATAGGCCTCTTCCAATTTCCTCCACTCGTCTCTATCCTACCCCCTTTGTATCCAAGATTTTCCAACCTTTTGACAATATCATCGGTCCATCTCATCGGTGGCCTTTCACACTTCACCTATTTGCCCATGGTCTCCAACTGAGTATCTCTGTCTAGCCAAGTGTCCAGCCCATTGCCATTTCAATTTTGCCACTCGGTCCATGACTTCGGCAACCCTGGTGCGGCGTCTGATTTCTTCATTCCTTATGCGGCCACGCAAGCTCACACCAAGTATCTGTCTTTCCATGGACCTCTGTGTACATTTGAGCTAGTTAGTTAGTTATAAATAACGATTTTGTATGATTGTTAAAAAAATTATACTGAGGAAGGATGTGTACCGTCCGAAACATGTATATGAACTGTGATGTGAAAATATGTTACAATTTTCTTTAAAACTTAAATTATTTTGTTTTGCTTCTAGGTTTTATAAACAGTATATTGTCACACCCTGTTTGGATCCCGCTAGGAAGATTATCATATTGCGTATATTTAATTAATCCCATGGTCATTAAAACATTTGGAAGTTACACGGACAGCGCTTGGGAAGTTGGCATTCAGACGGCTGTAAGTATTGCTTTAAAACTTGTAAATCTTTTTCTTCTTCCGGTGTCATGTCTGGTCCCCCGACGTTGACTATCACTTGAGAGAAGGCGTCTCTGTCCCTGTCAGCGAAACAGCTCCTCAACACTCCTCAAAACAAAACAAATCAGTTTATTTTTTCAATAGATATTACAAACAATTATAGTTTAAGGCAGAGGTTCCCAAAGTGGTCTATATCGACCCCCAGGGGTCGATTACGACTTACAAGGGGTCTACGACAACTGGAAAAATAATTGGGGGTGCATGAGATGTAAATGGGGGTCCACGAGATGGTTCAACTAAATTGAAGCCAAATATTGAAATTTTGATATCATAGCATCAGGCTCATCCCCCCTATTAGAACATTGTTTTTATTTTATGTAAAAATTTTGGATTTGCATTTTGTTTTGTTTTAATTAATGATTGTATGTCTAAATAGTCGATTGTTTTGGCCGAAAAACTATGATTCTTCAACATTATTAACTGTTAAATTTACAACACTGTTATAATGGGACCATTTTTTAATATACACTATTTGAGAATGTCACGACAGCTGTTTGATCTACTGATGATAACATTGGTTAGCGAAAAAGCTGTCGCGACATTCTCAAAAAGAGTATAATACAACATTGTGATATTATAAGTGTTGTAAATTTAACAGTTAAAATGTATAACTATAAAACTTAACATTTATTTTATTTTAAAGATTTCTTTTCTACAGTAAACCCTATTAAAGGGAGTAGCTCTGTGTCAGGTTCAAAAATTAATTTTACAGTTATAGATGAATTTGTAAAAAAAAATCAATATAAGGAAAGTAGGGGGTCTACAGAAAATAGAAAAAATCGGTAAGGGGTCTACGGGACAAACAAGTTTGGGAACCTCTGGTTTAAGGCATCTATTGAGAATAGATAAAATATAATATATAATACCATGAATGCAAGAGATATGGTTCGGCTTTAGGAATACAAGATACTCTCTAAAGTCAAGAGTATTTATCTTCTGAACGTACTTTCATTAATATGAAAGTCGTCGATCTCCGAAGTGTTAAAAATTCACAAATTCATTACAAGAGTTCACAGCAAATGCACACAAAATAGAAAACGTATTATAATCAGATTCAATTTATGTGCAATTTCACACACAATAATATTGCATGTTCGTGGCAAAAAGTTTGCCCTACTAGGCATGAATGATATTAAAGCAGAAACATACTATTAACACGCGACGTGGCGTGTTTACTCCCACCACCGGCAACACGTCGATCTAGCTCGTCTGGATCGGGTGGCGTGTGCGCGCATGGCGTCGTGTCGGGTGTTCATAGTGTGATTCTGTCCATAGAAAACAATACAATTTGATTCGACCCAACACGCATCACGCGGCATCGGGCGGCGTGGCGTGTTAATAGTATGTTTCTGCCTTTATAGTTTGCAACATACTTGTAATATCATATCAATATTTGTACAATGCAACCCAGTGGTTATGTAAAAATATACATTCATAAATACTCAAGACACATATCGTGGGTATACTGGCAAAAAACGTTAAGTCGAAAATTGTCAGTTTTGACTTAGTGATGCAGTATTGTAAAGTTTACAATGCTCTACAAATTGGCAAAATACACGAAGTCGAATGAAACAGATTTTTTCTCTAGTTTTAAAAATAAATTTAACGTTAAATCGTACAAAAGGTATTTCATACAGGCTAAAAGCTTCAAAAAACTTAATATTTTTCGAAGAGTCTTGTTGAACATTTTTGTACTGGAAAAAAACGTTAACTCTACTTATTGTCTTCGGCTGAAAAAAATTCCCTCGATTGACTTTTGACAACGACACTTATATGTTTCAAATTTAAAGAAATCTTAAATGATTGATTTCTCAAAACAGCGATTTTAGACTTAACGTTTTTTGCCAGTATACCCACGATATACATATACAAAATACTATATTTAGTCAATATGTATGTGTGTTCAGCAGTTTGATTGCTCTTCCCACCGGCATCACCAGGGGCAGGCTGGTTCTACGAATGGATGAGGGAAGAATGGTCAAAAAGATATGTACAAATAGTGTGAATGGAAAAAGAATGAGGAAGGCCAAGGGAGACATGGCATGACCAAATTAATCAAATACTGAAAGGCGGCCATGTTCGAAGCAGGAACAATCGACGAGCGTGCGCGTCACGGTGTGTGAATATGGAAGAGGGGCGAGAGTTATGTCACGAAAGAACAGTTTGGCGGTCCATCCTCTCTGCCTATACCTCCAGTGAAACAGAGTGATGGAGTATCTCTACATGTGGGAGTATGGTTTCTATCAGTGGCTTTACCGCGGATAGAAACCATACTTCTGACCAACTCTCTGCAGCTTCAAAGATATGGGTATCTCATAACCCATTTCTTTAAATTAATCAGGGGATATTTCGAGAGCTCGGCCGTGCAGAAGGATTTTGGTCTTTTTGTTCCTGATAGATATCTCCGACAGCGACAGCATAGATTGTTTTACAAACTAGCCGCCAGAACTATCCTGCCTCTGGTGACACTGGTTGGAAGAGTAATTAGTCTGCTGAACACGGTCTCCTCAGAAATCGACGCCATTCATATTGGTGATAGTACTTTCATATATTATTTTTCCTCTCTTTTCCCTTAAGCCTTAATTTTGGTTGTAATGTCAGACGAGTAGAAACTGATTTGAATTAATGTTACTTCTTCTTCTTCGTCTTCCTTATTTTCTATCTTCCTTGATTCCCAGCTGTCCATCCATCTTTTAGAAGGTCTTCCACGAGGACGAGTCCCATGAGGCTGATTATGCAATGCAATATAGGGGAGTCTAGTGGTGTCCATTATTGAACATGACCGAACCAGTCCCTTTTTGGCTGTCTGCTCCATCTTATAATATCCTCAACCTCACATATCTCTCTTATTCTGGTGTTCCTCACGCGATCTCTCAGTGTCTTGCCTGCTATCGTCCTCAGTGTCTTCATTAAGGAAGTCCTCAAAACTTATTTGGTCCTTACTGTGTCTGCCCTTGCTTCGACGCCATATGTTGTTATTGGTCTTACGCATGCTTTATAGATTCTCATCTTACTCTTAATGGCCATGTCTTTGTTTTCCCATATTGTGGATTTTAGAGCCCCAGAGATTGCAGCTGCCTTGTTTACTTGGGCTTGTATTTCTTCCCGGGTTCTTCTTCTATGGGTCAATTTTCTATAACCAGGTTACATGTTTTGGGTGTTTTGGAAAAGGTCATACATTTTGTTTTTTCGATAGAGATTGTCATGTTGTATTTCTTACGGGCCTGATGTGGTCTGTCTAGCATTTTTTTATTATTTTTATTAATGTTACTTATATAATATTTTGTTTCAGATGGTCAACGGGATCGGATATACAGTTTTAAGTTTCATAATAGCTTTCGCATTCAGCCTTGTCTTTGAATCACCATTCTTCAAGTTGCGGAAGCTGTTCCTAGGCGATATTAAGCAAAACATCAGTAGTAAAGTTAGCACTGAAATAAAGAAGAATTCATAACCTAACCTACGTTAACCAACTGTCATGGCGTTTACCTGATATCATGACAAATCAAGTTTCTTCTGATTTGACTTCAAAAACTGCTTTATTTCAGTAGGTGATTAATTTGGTTGTGCTGTACGTTACTCGGCCTTCTTTGACTTATTTTTCCATTCACACATCTTATACAGTAGAACCTCGATTATCCGGACTGATTGGGGATGAAGGTAGTCCGGATAAGGACAAATCCGGATAATAGAAAAAAATTATAATTGACAGAAAAAGACAAGTATATTCAGTGTGAACAATTTTTATTTATTTAAATTTATAAATAACTTAATTGTTAATTATTTTTTATTAAAAAAAATCAATTACCTTCTCTTTTTGAAGCTGCCAAATCGCGAATACTTTTAAGACATATAAGTTGTCCTGAATTACACTCTTCTTGACTCTCAACCACTTCATGGCGACATCTAAACAATGAAAAGCTCCAGATGATCGTCTTTGTATGAACCACATAAAAATATACTCACCAACTTCTTCATTTCCTCATTTTTCATAACTTTACGCTCTAAGCTTCCATCTTCTGACATTAAATAGTATTTTCACTTTGTTTTTTTATATCCGAGATCGTTGACGTTCCGACACCATATTTATTAGACAAAAACGTCCTGATTCACCGTGTTTCAAAGCATTGATTATATCTAATTTGTGTTTTTAACGAAACTATAACACATTTCAATTTTGATGACATATCGTCACCCCAGAGCAATAGTGAGATAAACCAGTGCCATCTTGACAATATCTTCTTCTTCAAGTGCCCTGTCGGGTCCCCCCAACGTTGGCGATCACCTCGGCGAACCTGTCCCTGTCCTGCGCCGCTCGGAACAGCTCCTCAACACTTCGGATGCCGGTCCACTTCCTTACGTTTCGCAGCCAGGACATTTGTCTCCTTCCGGGCCCTCGGCGTCTCTCAATTTTTCCCTCCAATATCAGTTGGAGAAGGTGGTACTTTTCCCCACGCAGTATATGACCCAGATATGAGATCTTTCGAACCTTGATAGTTGATAACAATTCCCTGTCAACTCTGGCTCGCCTCAGGACTTCGGTATTGGTAACCATGTCTGTCCAGGGAATTCTGAGCATTCGGCGATGGAGCCACATTTCAAATGCTTCCAGTCTGTTCATTAAGTTAACTTTCAGGGTCCAAGTTTCACACCCGTACAATAAAACAGACCACACATAGCATTTGATCATTCTCTGGCGGAGTTTCAAGTTTACGCTATCATTGCAGAAGAGTGATTTCATTTTATTAAACGTAGCTCTTGCTGCCTCGATTCTGCATTTTATCTCTACATCTGGGTCAAGAGATTGTGTTAGTATGCTGCCGAGGTATTTAAATGTTTCCACCCTTTCAACGTTACGGCCGTTCAAATGCAATACTGATCCACTGTAGTCAAGCCGTCCGAATGTCATCCATTTGGTTTTGCTGATATTTATTGTTAGCCCCAATCTTTCACCGGACTCGTCAACAAGATTAAGGAGGTCCTGAAGATCGCTGACACTTTCAGCTAATAAAACAGTGTCGTCGGCATATCTTATATTGTTTATCACAACGCCATTAATTTTCAGTCCTTTCTCGGTGTTGATGAGGGCTCGTTTAAAAACATAGTCGGAGTAGAGATTAAATAACAATGGTGAAAGGATACAACCCTGTCTCACACCTCGCTGGATGGTAATTGCGTTAGACTTCTCGTATCCGTGTCTTATTTAATTGACAATATAACAAGCCGTAAGGCCCTAGGAGACTCAAATAAGTGCAAGGCCTCCACCAAGTCAAACCATAAACAATATCAAAGGAACATTGCGGCTTGTTATATTGTCAAGATGGCACTGGTTTATCTCACTATTGCTCTGGGGCGACGATATCCGTAATATTAAAAATAAACGTGATAATATTAAACGTGGTAATATTAAAAATAAAAATAAATAAATGTGAATAAGTCTAAGGTAATGATTTTCGAAAAAGAAGGAAGCATGACAGTGTGCAACATTAGTGTAAACGGTGAAAATCTGGAACAAGTGGATGAATTTGTTTATTTAGGAAGAATGTTTACAAAGGATGGGAGGGTGGAGAAGGATATTGAAAGAAGGGTTGGGGCAGGCAACAGAATAAATGGTGCACTTAAAGTTGTCATCGCAAACAAAAGCCTATCCAAAAAAGTTAAGATGGCAGTGCACAATGGTGTTCTTGTGCCGACCCTTATGTATGGAAGTGGAAGCATGGAACTGGCAAAAGAAGGATGAAAGTAGAATAAATGCAGTAGAAATGAGATCTCTAAGACGAATGTGTGGCAAATCTGTTTATGATAGAGTGACAAATGCAAGTATAAGAAGTGAATGTGGTGCGAATGAAAGTGTTATGAACAAAATAAGGAAAGGGTCATTAAGATGGTTTGGACACATGGAAAGAATGAGTGAAGACAGAATGGTAAAGAAGGTATATATAAACGGCGTGAACGGAGCTAGAAATAGAGGAAGGCCGAGGAAAACGTGGCATGATCAAATCAATCAAATATTGAATGTCGGTCACGTGAGGAGTCGGAAAAATCGACGTGCGTGCATGACAAGATGTATGAATGTAGAGGAAGCGAGAGGCGTATGTCAGGACAGAACAGTGTGGCGTTCCATTTTCTGCCTACCCCTCCGGGGAGACGGCGTGATGGTAAGTAAGTTAGTTAAAAATAAACACAATTTAAATTGTGATAAATTTTTCAAGAAACAAACATCCAATGCGTATTGAATTCCAACGACTACTAACTAATATTTTACTTGTTGGGACTTATTGTTGGAACAAATGCATAAAACGCATTCCAACACGTACTTAAACATCCGTTTTTGACTTATTTTGACCAATCCGGATAATCGAGGTTCTATTGTACACAACTTTAAAACTATTCTTCTATCATCTTTCCTCTCCATATATCCAAAACCATCTTAGTAACCCTGATTTAATTTTGTTTAAGACACAATTACCTGTCTTATATTCCTGCAGACACTTACTATTATATCATTCATTATGTTTAGTGATCTCATTTCTAAAGCATTTATTCTATTTTCATCCTTATTTCAGCTCTAAGATTCACTTCCATACTTCACTTCATTATATATCGCCATATTTGCTTCAATCGATATATATGTACATATTTATAATTAAACATTTATAAAAAAAACATTTTTAATATATCTCAATAAATTAATAAAAGAAATTTTCGTTTGTATTGTTTTTTTATTATAAATTCCAGTACATAAAACAGCAATTATTACAAATTGTAATACGTAGAAGTATATTTATTAACTGTTCAGTTTAAAACACTGTTATTATAATCTATATGATGGTGGCATTGTTTTAAATTAAACAGTTAGTAATTTAAGTATCACAGTGTTTCCACCAAAACAATGGGGTTTTTTGACCTATATTTAAATAACTTTACTGACAATCAGACAATGATGCAAAATTTTACTGACAATTGGACAATGATACAAACTTTATATCTTCTTCGCAGTTTTAATCGTAGGGATTGATTTGCAGTAAAGTCTTACACCTCGTCCAACTTGAAATGTTTTCACCTTTGCTGGTTCTTGAGACTTGTGTTAGTTTTCCATTGTTTACAATTGGATATTGATTTACTGACAATTGGACAATGATGAAAAACTTTACTGATATTACTGACAAATTGACAATGATGCAATATTTGACTGCCAATTGGACAATGATGCAAAATATTACTGCCAATTAGACAATGATGCAAAATTTTACTGCAAAATGGACAATGATGCATAATTTTACTGACAATTGCACAATGATGCAAAATTTTACTGACAATTGGACAATGATGCAAAATTTTACTGAAAATTGGAAAATGCAATACACCATAACAATTAGGGAATACTCCCAACAATTGGGGAATACAGAAGTCAGCTAGAAGAGCTGGAAAACAGCGTCCGGGGAGACCGTGGTCCGGTCCTTGTGACTGGGGACTTCAAGGAATCTACAGATCGCAGGGGCAACTCCTAGTGTCCAACACAATGTCCAGACTACAACTCCACACTGTGAACCATGGGAGTATCAATACATTTTGACGAGGGGAAACAGGATCAGTGATAGACGTTGCTTTCACTGATGGATCCACCCTTCCAAAGACTTGTGAATGGCAGGTGTTGGAAGAAGAATCATATACATTGTCTCTTGACCAACACAAAAACTGCCAAAGAAGAAAGGCTGAACCGGTAAAAATGTAAACAGGGAGCTGGTAATTGCATCACTAGCAGAAACACTGGAAACCGACAAATACAATTCACCTGAAAGTTCACACTGGCGACTTCAAGGAATCTACGGATCGCAGGGGCAACTCCTAGTTGACACAATGTCCAGACTACAACTCCACACTGTGAACCATGGGAGTATTACATTTCGACGAGGGGAAACAGGATCAGTGATAGACGTTGCTTTCACTGATGGATCCACCCTTCCAAAGACTTGTGAATGGCAGGTGTTGGAAGAAGAATCATATACATTGTCTCTTGACCAACACAAAAACTGCCAAAGAAGAAAGGCTGAACCGGTAAAAATGTAAACAGGGAGCTGGTAATTGCATCACTAGCAGAAACACTGGAAACCGACAAATACAATTCACCTGAAAGTTCACACTGGCGACTTCAAGGAATCTACGGATCGCAGGGGCAACTCCTAGTTGACACAATGTCCAGACTACAACTCCACACTGTGAACCATGGGAGTATTACATTTCGACGAGGGGAAACAGGATCAGTGATAGACGTTGCTTTCACTGATGGATCCACCCTTCCAAAGACTTGTGAATGGCAGGTGTTGGAAGAAGAATCATATACATTGTCTCTTGACCAACACAAAAACTGCCAAAGAAGAAAGGCTGAACCGGTAAAAATGTAAACAGGGAGCTGGTAATTGCATCACTAGCAGAAACACTGGAAACCGACAAATACAATTCACCTGAAAGTTCACACTGGCGACTTCAAGGAATCTACGGATCGCAGGGGCAACTCCTAGTTGACACAATGTCCAGACTACAACTCCACACTGTGAACCATGGGAGTATTACATTTCGACGAGGGGAAACAGGATCAGTGATAGACGTTGCTTTCACTGATGGATCCACCCTTCCAAAGACTTGTGAATGGCAGGTGTTGGAAGAAGAATCATATACATTGTCTCTTGACCAACACAAAAACTGCCAAAGAAGAAAGGCTGAACCGGTAAAAATGTAAACAGGGAGCTGGTAATTGCATCACTAGCAGAAACACAGGAAACCGACAAATACAATTCACCTGCAAGCGAAGTGATCGTTATCACAACAAAAGTCTGCGATGCTGCTATACCCAGAAGAGATCTGAATTGCTGCCGTCGTCCTGCCTACTGGTGGAACAATTAAATCACCCAGCTGTGTGATTGCAGAAAAATCCGAGAGCAACTGCAGCACAACAGGCGAAACTCTAACTATCCCTGCACTCGGTGGCGTGCCTAAATGTTTTATCGCCTGATGGACCCTTGAAGCGCCTAAATGTTTTATCGTTTGTAATATCTCATTTGTGTATCTTGTATAAATAAATAAATGCTGTTGTTTTAAACACTAGAAGGGCATATGGAGAAAGAATTATTCGTAAAGTAATGATGTTATCTATTAAATTATCTAAATTCCGTATACAAATCATCAAAGAAGGACTTTCAGATTCATGTTGTTTACTACCAGCAAATTGGATCAATCAATCTCCATACCATGAAAGTCGAGAGGATGAGAAAAAAGTTGGCGAGTGTACAGGGACAGTGTGCCCATAGAGTTTCCACTGCATACCGGACAGTGTCCGAGGCATCACTCGCGATTGCGACAATTCTCCCGGTAAACATATTGGCAATGGATGAGATACGAGGGAACATCAAAAGAGCTAGCCAGAGAAATAACCATGGAAACATGGCAAACAACAAGCCACAGCGGTGGGCCGATGGAAGCGCGCATTGGATCATAGGCCAAATAAAACTGTGGTTCTATAGAAAACATGGTGACCTGTGCTTCCACCTCACCCAACGGCTGAGCACTTTCTTAATAGAATTAAAAAAAAAGAAACATCAGCATGCCACCATTGCCCCACTGAAGTGGATGATACAGAGCATACGATATTCCATTGCCCGGCCTGGCACGACAGTAGACAGACACTTGAAAACACCTTCGGAATCAGAGTGTCTGTTGAAAACATGGCACAAACAACTCTCTCTAACTAACTAACTAACCATCACGCCGTCTCCCCGAAAGGGTAGGCAGAAAGAATGGACTACCACACTTTAATCGATGCGGCACTCCATCCTTCTCTTTTCGCCATCGCGAGAGACGCGGTGTGATGGGTTGCGAACCTCATCGCCACCAAAAGGCGTCTCCCGCGCACACTCTCTCAAGGAGCGTCAAATAGCTGGATGGTCTTTGCCGACTACGTCATCGGCATAAAAGAAGAAGCGGAGTGCGCAAGAAGGCTGGAGTCTGCCTCTAACGCACCCAACCGACCAACGGACTGATGAATCCTCGCAATCACTAGTCCAAAAAAGAGTCATCTACTGAGATGACGATGAAGTGGGAGAAAAC
Organism: Lepidostoma basale; assembly: GCA_022606425.2. NCBI lineage: Eukaryota > Metazoa > Arthropoda > Insecta > Trichoptera > Lepidostomatidae > Lepidostoma > Lepidostoma basale. The sequence continues at coordinate 304,290 of JAHDVF020001384.1, read as the reverse complement.
AGGTGATGGCTCTAATGCAAAACCAGCTGCCCTCCGAAGTCAATGCGAAAAAGTAGTTACCGGAGGGCAAGTGTACGATAGGCAGTATGAATCCAACACAACCCTATTTGGCACGGGTCATAGGGAGTCTCAAGCAAGATTCCCCAACACCTACGCAAAAAAAAAAAATAATGGGAAACAGGATCAGGGAAACAGGATCAGTGATAGACGTTACTTTCACTGATGGATCCACCCTTCCAAAGACTTGTGAATGGCAGGTGTTGGAAGAAGAATCATATACATTGTCTCTTGACCAACACAAAAACTGCCAAAGAAGAAAGGCTGAACCGGTAAAAATGTAAACAGGGAGCTGGTAATTGCATCACTAGCAGAAACACAGGAAACCGACAAATACAATTCACCTGAAAGCGAAGTGATCGTTATCACAACAAAAGTCTGCGATGCTGCTATACCCAGAAGAGATCTGAATTGCTGCCGTCGTCCTGCCTACTGGTGGAACAATTAAATCACCCAGCTGTGTGATTGCGGAAAAATCCGAGAGCAACTGCAGCACAACAGGCGAAACTCTAACTATCCCTGCACTCGGTGGCGTGCCTAAATGTTTTATCGCCTGATGGACCCTTGAAGCGCCTAAATGTTTTATCAAATATATTATTTTATAAAATAAGCAGCCGAAAACAATCCCATTGGGGAACCAGCCAATCCCCAATGTATACAGGCTTATCCGGCTATGCGGGGCTCTGACCGGACGGACTTTCTTATTCCCTAGCTACCTGTGGGTTCAATTCAAAAAGCAAAGGAAGATGGAACCGGAAATGGTTCGGAAGAATCGGAAGGCGCTGTCAATTCATACGCGCGAGGGCGCACACAGGGGTGCTGAAGATGTTTTCCCGCAGCTTAAGGGATGATTCGCAGAGGTTTGCGAATTCGCATTAAGCCAGAGAAACACCCACAAACGGATAAAGGACGGACTCGCGCTAGTCCACGACCTGTTGGATAGCTTCAGAAAAGCGTGGATGCTTGAAGGCTCTACAAAACCATCCGACCCAAACGAAGGAAGAAGTGGGACAGTGGGTTGCTCGAAGCAATCACCTGGACCATCGTTGCACAGGCCGCTATGCATGCTCGAAGGGAGAGGGAAACTCCTGCAGACACTCATGCTCCAGAGACTCACCCCCCACCTCGAGTGCGGACTGTCACCACACCAGAACGGCTTCCGACCCGGGCGGTCGACGATCCAGGCAGTCCAGAAGATGGAGCTTCAAGGCGAGCAGGCATGCCGTGCTTGTCGCTCTAGACATTAAAAACGCCTTCAACTCCAGCTATCTCTTTTGAAGGAAGTAAAATGGGTCATGTGATTAAAGTAGAAGATTATTATGCATCAGAATGTTATTTTGCATTTTCCAAAAATGTTATGGTGCAAATAATGCATTTATGACAACAATTGACGATTATATACTTTCTAGCTTTAGTAATGAATGCACATAGTGCCTCAAGAACAAGACCATCTCCCATATCATGCTATGCTGTAGCATTATTTTGGAGCTACAGATCTATTAAATAATTCCCTTTATAACATTCTTACACCTTTTTGGAAAGGTGTACGACAAGGAGATACCATTTCACCAAAGTTATTTTCTATAGCTCTAGAAGACATCTTCAAGACTCTAAACTGGGAAGACAAAGGAGTAAAAATAGATGGAGTTTTTCTAAATCACCTCAGATTTCCAGACGATATTGTCATTATAAGCGAGGACATAGATGAATTAGAGACAATGATCAGAGAACTACACATTGCATCCAATAAAATTGGACTAGAAATGAATAATTAAAATACAAAACAAAGATACTAAGTCCAACAAATAAAAACATTATTATAGAGGGAAATAAGAAAGAAAGTGTGAAGAGTATGTGTATCTTGGTCATAAAATCAGACTCAGAAAAGAGAATCAAACTGCAGAGCTACCTTAAAATGATGAAATACCGGTTTGACTCAAAAGAAAGGTCTACACGTGTATACTGCCCATGATGACATACGGACTAGAGACGACAACTCTTACAGCAAAAAGTGTCCACAGGCTCAAGTGTACACAGAGGTCCATGGAAAGACAGATACTTGGTGTGAGCTTGCGTGACCGCATAAGGAATGAAGAAATCGGACGCCGCACCAGGGTTGCCGACGTCATGGACCGAGTGGCAAAATTGAAATGGCAATGGGCTGGACACTTGGCTAGACAGAGATACTCAGTTGGAGACCATGGGCAAATAGGCGAAGTGTGGAAGGCCACCGATGAGATGGACCGATGATATTGTCAAAAGGGTTGGAAAATCTTGGATACAAAGGGGGCAGGATAGAGATGAGTGGAGGAAATTGGAAGAGGCCTATATCCAGCAGTGGAGGGAAGAAGATAACATTCTTAATCATGATCAGTTGATATCACTTCTTGTTTCTAATATGGTGGGAGGTTTTGCTATTATATATTTACATAATTTCTATGTAAGAGCCCAATCAGATTTGTTACAAATACCTAAACATTCTTCTCTCTACTACCAGCGCTCAAATCAAGAAACGTACACTGGAAAACCAAAATCACCCCGTATAAAACAATCATCCGAACAGTAGTGACCTATGGGTGTGAGGCGTGGACAATGACTGGATACTTTTGAGAGAAGGGTGCTGCGCAGAATTCTGGGGCCTGTGAATGACGGTGAAAGCTGGAGAGTGCGGCATAATAACGAGCTGTACCATATTTACAAAGCTCCCAGTCTCTCCACACAGGTCAGACTGAATAGACTGAGATGGGCCGGTCACGTGCAGAGGATGCCGTCATCGCGAACCCCAAAAAGATTGCTGGAGTGGCACCCAGGTGGTAGAAGACCAATTGGACGACCAAGGCTGCGATGGGAGGATGAAGTTCGGAGAGATGGAACAAGATTGTTAAGAGTGTCAGATTGGAGGGTCGAAGCGGAGGACAGGAGGAGTTGGAGGCGAAGAATACTGGAGGCTAAGGCTCGATATGGGCTGTAGGGCCATCGAAGAAGAAGAAAGAGATGGTTCAATCAAAAGATATCAGATCCAAGAAGGAGTTTTATTGGTTTTTTTATCTGATGCTTGAAATGGCAATGGGCTGGACACTTGGCTAGACAGAGATACCCAGTTGGAGACCATGGGCAAATAGGCGAAGTGTGGAAGGCCACCGATGAGATGGAGATGGATTTGGATGATATTCTCTTCCTATAGAAAAACCTGTAAATCTATCTTAACCTCATATGTTTGGTCTCCTCCCGTTTGGTCTCCTTATGCGGCACATATCCAACGCATTGAAAGAGTACAAAAAATGTTTATTAAACATATTAATTTTAAAATGTGCAAGTCGTTCTCTGATTACAAATCTGCCCTAATTTTTCACTCCTTGGACTCTCTTGAAAATAGACATACTCTTCATGATATGATGTTACTTCATAAAATAATTCACTTTAAAATTGACAATTCTGAACTTCTCAGCAAATTGTCACTCAATACCCCCATCTACGCTCTGAGCGCGGCACTGTATCGAATCTGTGATATCTACAACAAGCATTTTGGAGACATTGACGTCTTTCATTTGAGCGAGCGAAATTTTTAAAAAGTGATCGGAGCAACATTTCGGCACGGATGTGACCACGATGTAACGTGATATTATAATACTTGTATATTACTTTTTATTTTATTTTATCTTAATTTTATTTTTTATTTCCAGTACTATAAGTATTTTAACTCTTAAATATTATGTATACCTTATTTTGTCTTAGTTTAACTTCAATGTTTCTCACTATCATTTGTTGATTGTTAACTATATTTTTAATCTGTGGTAGCATGTAATTGGCCTTATTTTAATTATTCTGAATGTTTCTTTTATATATATGTTATTGATATCGCTGTATGTTACCCTTAATAAATAAATAAATAAATAAATATGTGTTATACATTGTTCCATTTGTGTTTTTATGCGCATCTGAGGGGGGAAGGATTACTGTCAACACATTTTTTCAAACTGATTCGGGGCTCCATTGAGAACCCCTAGTTCTGGAGCAAATAGGTCTTTTTGTTCCTGATAACTACCTGCGGCAGCGCCGACATCAATTGTTCTTTACTCCGTCACGCAGAACCAACCTGCCTTTGGTGATCGGGAGATCTCATCTCGGGAGATCTCATCTCGGGAGATCTCATCTCGGGAGATCTCATCTCGGAAGATCAATTCTCGGGAGATCTCATCTCAAGAGATCTCATCTCAAGAGATCTCATCTCGGGAGATCTCATCACGGGAGATCTCATCTCGGGAGATCTCATCTCGGCAGATCTCATCTCGGGAGATCTCATCTCGGGACATCTCATCTCGGGAGATCTCATCTCGGGAGATCTCATCTCGGGAGATCTCATCTCGGGAGATCTCATCTCGGGAGATCTCATCTCGGGAGATCTCATCTCGGAAGATTTTATCTCGGGATATCTCATCTCGTGAAATTTCATCTCGAAAGATCTCATCTTGGGAGATCTCATCTCAGGAGATCTCATCTCGGGAGATCTCATCACGGGAGATCTCATCTCGGGAGATCTCATCTCAAGAGATCTCATCTCAAGAGATCTCATCTCGGGAGATCGAATCTCGGGAGATCTCATCTCGGGAGATCTCATCTCGGGAGATCTCATCTCGGGAGATCTTGTCTCGGGAGATCTCATCTCAAGAGATCTCATCTCAGGAGATCTTATCTCGGGAGATATCATCTCAGGAGATCTCATCTCGGGAGATATCATCTCGGGAGATCTCATCTCGGGAGATCTCATCTCGGGAGATTTAATCTCGGGAGATCTCATCTCGGGTGATCTCATCTCGGGAGTTCTCATCTCGTAAGATCTCATCTCGGGAGATCTCATCTCGGGTGATCTCATTTCGGGAGTTCTCATCTCGTAAGATCTCATCTCGGGAGAACTCATCTCGGGAGATCTCATCTCGGGAGATCTCATCTCGGGAGATCTCATCACGGGAGATTTAATCTCGGGAGATCTCATCTCGGGAGATCTCATCTCGGGAGTTCTCATCTCGTAAGATCTCATCTCGGGAGAACTCATCTCGGGAGATCTCATCTCGGGAGATCTCATCTCGGGAGATCTCATCACGGGAGATCTCATCTCGGCAGATCTCATCTCGGGAGATCTCATCTCGGGAGATCTCATCTCGGGAGATTTTATGTGCCCCCTAACCCTCCGCCACAAACACCAAAAGTGCGGATGTCCAAAAGGCGTAAACCTGGCAAGCCTGTAGACCCAAGCGAGGATGTACAGCCGAGCACTAGCCGATAAGTAAGTTACACTTGAAAAGCACTCACGAGAAGCAACATGACAAATGTTCTATCTTCCCTTCCCTTACCCACGGCTTTCGAGCACTCTTCAGGAAGGAGATCAACGCCCTTGGAACCAACGAAGTTGTTCTCCAAAAACATGAGAGCTGCTACACGGAGGACCAAGCCCAAGAGCAAGGGAGGGATGACCGGCTATGGTGCTCAAGGGGAAGTGAGACCTAGTGGGTCGGACTGGCAACTAGTCGCTGCACCCAAAAGAGAGACAACGGGAGACACCCAGCGGGACTAGGATACCCAAGGGTGACGCAGAGGTCGTGGCTCACCAAGACATCTCGTATGCTGAGGTGTGTAGATGTCCAACCTGAGAAACACCATTACAGGGTCGCAGCCATAAAAAAAAACAGAAGAGGAGAAACCCTTATTGAGCTTAAATGAACCAACCAAACTGGTCGGGATCATGAAGCATTACGTTGAAGGACAAGGCTTCAGGGAGGAAGATGGTCCCCACAACAGAAGTCACAAGTTCCAAATATCACATATATGATATTTGGAATGAAGGATGAGAGAGTGTGAGTCGATTATGGCGGAGGACATAAGCATAAAGTTTATGATACCCGGTGACAGAAGCACTCAGCTGGCAGTTTGTTCCTGGGCCGCTGCGAACCCTAATCTAAAAGTTTCGTGCCCCACGCATACAAATTGGTGTTGCGTGAAAGAAACAGGAAGAGATCCATGGCAGCTACCCGAAGATTGGATTCAGAACCGAAACCAACAGAGAGAGCTATGCCAGAAGGATTTGGTGTACGCAGATTCTGTGGAATATCAGATTTGCTGAAGCTCATCAAGACCAGTCGTTAACACGACAACTAGAAAGTATTCAACTTTCTATTCAGAAATCATTTAAAAATTGTATCAAATCTGACCATAGTTTTGACAGAAAAGACACAATATTTCAACACACAATTAACAACAGCAGTAAATTAAACAAACTAGAATCTTTGGAAATCCTCAAGTCGGTGAAAATGGGAGAAAACATCATTAATAATCAGATTCCTCCATTTACTCCTTTCTCCTTAAATACCCTTTCTACTTTTAGTCTTCCAAGCTCTCATTCCCAATAATAATTTCTATATTTCTATAAATAACATAAATGTCTTTTGCCGGACCCCCATCGGGCGGATAGGGGAATGCCCCGTGTCTGTGGGCGGTATCATCGAGGACATTAGAAACACCCGAGATACCAAAAACAAGCACCACTTAAATCCAGCGAGTGAGGCATCGTGCCGAGATCCGACAAAGAGATCAAGATAAGGATGATCAACATGTCATCCCTAATCAATGATCTGAAGATGCTTCCGAGGAAGACTGAACGGAGAACGGGGAGGTCCAAATGGATCTCTTCCCACCCACAGCCGCGAGACATCTCTTCCCCAAGGACAAGGAGCAAACCCGGAAGAAGGTGGCCAATGCGGCCTCATAAGTGAGGTGGAAGGAGATCAACGCCCTTGGAACCAACCTCCAAAAACATGAGAGCTGCTACACGGAGGACCAAGCCCAAGAGCAAGGGAGGGATGACTGGCTATGGTGCTCAAGGGGACGTGATACCTAGTGGGTCGGACTGGCAACTTGTCGCTGCTCCCAAAAGGAATACAATGGCCCCAGAGAGACAACATGAGACACCCAGAGGGACTAGGATACCCAAGCATGACACAGTGGTCGTGGCTCACCAAGACCTCTCGTTTGCTGAGGTGCTAGGCTAGCTGCGTAGAGGTCCAACCTGAGAAACACCGTTACAGGGTCGCAGCCATCAAAAGTCCAGAAGAGGAGAAATCCTTATTGAGCTTAATTAAACCGACCAAACTGGTCAGGATCATGAGCACCATGTTGGGGGACAAGGCTTCAGCGAGGAAGATGGTCCCTACAACGGAAGTCACAATCCTCGACATAGATGAGATTTGGAATGAAGAACAGGACGATGAAAGAGTGAGTCAATTATGGCGGAGGACATAAGCATAAAGTTTATGAAATCCGATGACAGAAGCACACAGCTGGCACTTGGTTCCTGCGAACCCTAATCTAAAAGTTTTGAATTTTAAATGCGTTTTTTTATTAGTCTTTCTTTGTTTAGTTTTTATTATATTTTTACACCTGAAGATGGAGGTATCCTCCGAAACATGTTGTTTTTTTTAATATTTTTTATTAAATAGTGGATTAAACAAAGTTTTTCTTTAAAGAAACTTCTCTGTTATCAATATCGAGCACTGATGGTTCTGGTGAAATACACCCAAGGGGAATTCTATCCACAAGAATTGAAACATCTCAAAGAAGGTCCATCTTGTATAAAGCCTATTCAAAAATTGACTTCAAAAATTGAAAAACCTAATCGAAGCAACAATTTTGATTGGGCCTCATAAATGTGAGGACGTACTACTTCCAGGAATACCACTTATTCCGACAGATATGGCGTTCGAGTTCAAACAACTTCAATTTCCAATACGCCTTGCCTTCGCTATGACTATCAATAAAGCGCAAGGACAATCTATACAAGTTTTTGGATTGAATTTAGAAAACGACTGCTTTTCTCATGGGCAATTATATGTCGCATTCTCCAGAGTTGGTAAACCAACTGATCTCTATGTTAATGCTGAAAACGGACAAACAAAAAACTCAATTTTAAATTAAGATATTAACCCTTATAGGCCGGCTGGCTACAATAGCAGTCCGCATATATTATCCGTGTTTAACGTGTAAACTTCCTTATGAAAGTGTTTTTTTAAATATGTTTTTCACTACCTTCTCTTTAACTGGCTTTTTCGTTATCCGGCCCTGGGTCTATCCCGTCAAGGCCGGTTAAGAGAGCGTCTACTATATACATGTTGTAACCTTACATTCTGAATGACCCTTGTATATTAGATTATTTTCAAGATTCAGTCTTTAACAGTAAAATTTAAAATAAAGCATATCACATCGCGAGAGCCGCCTTGGGTTCCAGCATTTCCGGATGATCCGCGAGCAGCTTGTGAGAATTCTCTATGGAGTAGAGAATGTTGGGCAGGTCCCAGTGCTTCTTCAAGATGGCGTGATCCAACGTGAACCTGCCGTGCCTTATGCACTGCACGGCCGTGCAGAACGCAACCGTCTTCAGCTGCATTCCGATATCGTGTATCAGCGTGTGCATGTATTTCTCGTATTCGTTAATGGCTTGTATTTCTAAAATAAAAACAATACAATTAAAAAATTAAAGAAAAATGAGCGAAGCATGGAACTAGCAAAAGAAGGATGAAAGTAGAATAAATGCAGTAGAAATGAGATCTCTTAGATGAATGTGTGGATACTCTGTGTATGAAAGTGTCGAATGAAAATATAAGAAGTGAATGCGGTGGGAATGATGGTGTTATGAACAAAATAATGAAAGGATCATTAAGATGGTTTGGACATATGGAAAGAATGAATGAAGAAAGAATGGTAAAAAAATTATATGTTAATTATGTAAATGGAACTAGAAATAAAGGAAGACCGAAGAAAACGTGCCACGATCAAATAAATCAAATATTGAATGTCGGCCATGTGAGGAGTCAGAGAAATCGACGCGCGTGCATGACACGATGTATGAATGTGGAGGAAGCCAGAGAGGCGTGCCAGGATAGAGTAGTGTGGCGGTCCATTTTATTTATTTATTTATGTATTATACACAAATGAGACATTATAAACGATAAAACATTTAGGCGACTCATTTGGACACAAAACGGTATTACAAAGATAAAATAAAACTAAACAACATGAGACCTCTGCTTACCCCTGCGGAAAACGGCATGATGGTTTGTTTGTTTGTTTGTCCACTGTATTTTTTTTCCAAAGGATTTCTAACGGACGAATCTCGACAAATTTTGATTATGACTTACCGATGGTGAAATACGGTGGTTCGAAGTGAACACATTTCATTCCATATATGACGGGGATTTTGTTATCTGCGGGCCTTATCAGACCAGAGGAGGCCAGCTCGTATCCGGCCTGTGTTCCCATGTCGATTCCGGATAGCCTGGAAATACAAAACAAAAATGTATCAATAAAATATTTTTTAAAACCTAACTAACCAGTATGGAGTGTGTTGTTAACCTCCCGTCCGAGGGGTTTCTAACAATGATTACGTGAATGGTGAGGTTTCCCCCATCCATCCCTCCTTCGTTCACCTGTAGAGACATTTCATGATTTGCGTGATTTGGTCTTCGCAGTCGTCTATTGTATGGATGTGAAACGTGAATTTGAAATGTGGCTCCATCGCCGAATGCTCAGAATTCCCTGGACAGACATGGTTACCAATACCAAAGTTCTGAGGCGAGCTAGAGTTGAAAGGGAGCTTTTGTCAACTATCAAGGTTCGGAAGATATCACATCTGAGTCATGTACTGCGTAGGGAAAAGTACCACCCTCTCCAACTGATATTGGAGGGGGAAATTGAGGGATGTCAAGGGCCTGGTAAGAGACAGATGCCCTGGCTGCGAAACGTGAGGGAGTGGACCAGCATCCGAAGTGTGGAGGAGCTGTTCAGAGCGGCGCAGGACAGGGACAGGTTCGCCGAGATGATCGCCAATGTTGGGGGCACTTGAAGAAGAAGAAGAATCGTCTTGTGAACGCAGTAGCAACCTTTTGTTGTGCCGTATGTAATCTGAGTTATTTTACTCTCTGTACTAAACTGATGCCCTGTGGATGGAAAGAGGAAGCGAGGCAGACCTAGAGCCACCTGAAAAGAACCCTGCGGGATGAAATTAAGATTCACTTAGAATGATGTTAGGCCTCAAGCGTGCGATAGTCAGCTGGAGAATAATCCTTATAGCCCTATGCACCATAAAGGTATGACAGGACAAGAAGAAAAATAATTCAATACTTAATTATTATTATTATTATTATTTTGTTGAAAAAACTCCTTACATCATTACAGCGCGAGCCAAATCGATGTAAATGGTGAAAAAAAAAGAATATCAAAGGAAATATACATAGAACCTTATGAATAGGAATATGCCAGTTATTTCCTTGCTGCCTTTATCGTAAGGGTATTCACGAATTCGCCATAATTGCATCCAAAGAGGTCTATCTCTTTTGTAACCTCATTTAAAAGACGAATCGCTTTCAATACGGGAGAACTTCGAAGGGCCTCTGTGCGGCAATTTGGGGCATAAAATAATATATGCCCCCTTGCCCTGCTATAACTATGGGGAACGTATAGATTTAGCTCTCTCAGTATTCCTGGATTGTAAATACCTCTGAATAATAGTTTAAAAAAATGCTTTCCTAGAAAGATCATTCGACGAGTTTGAAGAGTGTTATACGAGGCTTCTCAAAAGAAAAATTATATTTAGTGGATTGATGTTATGTGGAGATGTTAGACGATTTCTTGGTGCCTGAATTGCAAAACTTTCCTGACTATAACCACAGAATATGGTTCCAGCAGGACGGAGTAGCGTCACACACGTCCAATATGCTTCTTCCACAAGTCTGTGAAATTTTCCCTGGCATATTGATCTCCAGGAGAGGTGGCATAAATTGGGCGCCTGTTTTAACCTCGGTATTTCCTGTGGGATTATCTCAAATCTAAAGTTTACGCCAATAAACCGACATCCCTGACGCATTTGAAATAAAATATTCGTCACGAAATGGCAGCCATCACGGAGTCTACCTGCCGAGCCGTCACAAGAAATTTTACTGTTTGACTAAATGAGTGCCGCAAACCCGAGGGTTTAGATTTGAACGATATTATTTTTAAGAAATAAATTCCCAAATTGTGTACTTTAATAATTAATAAACATTTTTTCGATAAATGGCTATAAATATATCGACTGAAGCAAAGATGGCAGTGCACAATGGCGTTCTAATCCCGACCCTTATGTATGGAAGTGAAGCTTGGAGTTGGCAGAAGAAATATGATGGTAGGATAAATGCCGTAGAAATGAGGTCACTAAGAAGAATGTGCGGAAAAACAATGTATGATAGAATATCTAATGATGAAGTAAGAAATGAATGTAAGGCGGATGAATACGTGATAAATAAAATTAAGAAAGGGTCACTAAGATGGTTTGGACATACGGAACGAATGGATTAGGGAAGAATGGTTAAAAAAAATATATATATATATATATACGAGTATATATATATATATATATATAAATATATGCAAGTAGTGTAAATGGGAAAAGAAGTCGAGGAAGGCCAAGAAAGACATGGCATGACCAAATTAATCGATTACTGAAAGGCGGCCATGTTCAAAGTAGGAACAATCGACCAGGATAGAACAATGTGGCGATCCATCCTCTCTGCCTAACCCTGCGGAGAAACAGCGTGATGGTTAGCTAGTTAGTTAGTTCAGTTTTTTTTTTAATCGATCCACTAATTATAAACTTTATTTTGAGACACCTGTACCTCCTCTGATGAGCTATGCCATGACATCCTAACCCAATTTAAAACTTGCATATTTTGTTCCATTATACTTTCTAACTGATCGCAAATATCAATCAGATGCAGTGTTCACATTTAGATTTAAAAGACGTCTGAATGCGCCCTTGGGGTGATTACATCACAAAACGGCGCTTTGAAAGTTATTAGGATATGAAAGTAATTAGGATATTAAAGGATATTATTATTATTATTATAAATGAAGACAAAGCTGCTGACTGTAAAAAAACAAAGCTGCTGACTGTAGGCCGAACGCAACATCAGATGAGAGTAGTGATGTCAGGAGTTCCACTAAAGAACACCAAGGAGTTTGTCTACCTCGGGAGCAAAATAACATGGGACGGTCGGTCTAAGAGCGAGCTCGACAGCCGTATACATCAGGCTAGGCTTGCATTTAATAAAAGGTCGAAAATAATAGAATCAAATAATATAGACCTAAAACTGAGAATACTCCTCATCAAGACCTATGTATGGAGTGTCTTGATGTACGGCTGCGACACATGGTGCCTATCCGAAAGGGATAAGCGGAGACTAGAGGCTTTTGAGATGTGGTCCTATAGAAGACTCTTTGGAATTTCCTGGAGAGACCACATCACGAATGAGGAAGTTCTTCAAGGAATCGAAGGAGGAAGGCACCTGCTCAGGACCTTGTCCGAAAGGCGTGCAAGATGGATCGGCCATGTAATACGTTAAGAAGGTCTCTTGCATGCCATAATGGAGGGTATGATCGAGGGGACAAACTCTAGGGGACGCCCTCGCCGAGAGTACCTTGGTGGACGTACGCTGCTCATCATATGCAGATCTCAAAAGAGCCGCACAAGACAGGGAAAAATGGAAGAGAATAATGGAGGAAATTGCTGCAAACCAATCCCAGGATTGAAACCAGAGAAGAGAAATGAAGACTTACTCGTGCATCTTCTTCTGATGAGCGGTCTGCATGTATGCCACGATCTTATCAATCTTTTCACGGGTGACGTGTTTGAATCCCGCTCGTTCAACGACCTTCCCGTTTGCGAAGAATGTATCTGTTGCGGAACCGAACCTTCCTTTGACTTTGTAGGCACGCACCATCTTCGATTTGTGGATTTCGACGCTTTTTTTGCATCCACTATTCAATCCTACCACTGAAATCATACGGAAACATAAAAATTACACATTTTTAATTAACAATCACGCTTCCCTAGAGGGGTGGACACAGGAGAAAGACCGCAACACAGTTCTATCCTAACATACTTCTGGAGATTTCTCTACATTCATACACAGTGACACTATTGTCAATTATGTCAACTACGATTTTTTTTCTAAAAAAAAAAGACTAGCACCAAGAATTTAAATCTATGGTATTAGAATTTATAATAATCTTTACTAATAGGTATATGTTTTTGAAATCGCTGTATTTTACCCTTACTAAAATAAAATAAAAATCGTCCAGCTTACAACAAGTGCACCATCTAAAAGAACATTATGTGTTAAATCATTTTTATAATATTATTTTATTTTATATTATTTGTTTTAGATTTATTTTGTGGACGTTAGACGATCGAAGTGTGCTCGGGAGATGCCTATTGGTGGCGATGAGGTTCGCAACCCATCACACCGCATCTCTGGATGGAGTACCGCATCGGTTAAAGTGTGGCAGTCCATTATTTCTGCCTACTCTTTCGTAGGGACGGCGTGATGGTTAGTTAGTTTTTTCAAACGACCTGTTGTATATAAAAAAAACTAGCTAACTAACTAACCATCACGCCATCTCCCCGAAGGGGTAGACAGAAAGAATGGACTGCCACACTTTTCTTTCCTGACATATTTCTCTCGCTTCCTCAAGGCTTCCTCCTCGCTTTCTAAAGAAATTGTTTGTTTTATAGAAAAAAATGAACTGTTATCGATTAACCAGTATGGTTTCCGAGAAAATAGAGGAGCACAAGACGCCATAGTTAAGATTACTGAATTTAAACTAACTAACTAACCATCACGCCGTCTCCCCGAAGGGGTAGGCAGAAAGAATGGACTGCCACACTTTTCTTTCCTGACATATTTCTCTCGCTTCCTCAACATTCATACATCGTGTCATGCACGCGCGTCGATTTCTCTGACTCCTCACATGGCCGACATTCAATATTTGATTTATTTGATCGTGCCACGTTTTCCTCGGTCTTCCTCTATTTCTGGTTCCATTCACATCATTAACATATAATTTTTTTACCATTCTTTCTTCATTCATTCTTTCAATATGTCCAAACCATCTTAATGATCCTTTCATTATTTTGTTCATGACACCATCATTCGCACCGCATTCACTTCTTATATTTTCATTCGGCACTCTATCATACACAGAGTATCCACACATTCTTCTAAGAGATCTCATTTCAACTGCATTTATTCTACTTTCATCCTTCTTTTGCCAGTCCCATGCTTCGCTTCCATACATAAGGGTCGGTAGAAGAACACCATTGTGCACTGCCATTATAGCTTTTTTTGATAGGTTTTTGTTTGCGATGACAACTGAATTGTTTATAAACGTATAAAAGCAGGAACACCCCGGGCCACACAAATCATGCTCTCCCATAAACTAACAATCCACCAAATCACCTTCCAACAATGTTCCCATCAGATGTAAGAGGAATAGCCACATGAGCTGAATCTATGCAAGCCAGAAGATCCAAGTCCATACGACACAGAGAAAGAAGCAGATATGATTGCAAAGCCTAAGTTGCTGTTACTCTTTACCAATGAAATTTTCTTCTTAAAATCTAATTATGTTTGAAGTTATTCTATACAAAATATCCTCACCCGAAGTAAAAACATAAAAATTGTATAAAAATATTTACGCAGAACTCCACTGCTGTTGTAGTCCAGTAAAGTAGGGGCATAGGCCCTGAAGTCCTCCGGTTGATAGCGGGGTCCCACCACCAGCGGATGGTCCGACAGATCGGGGACCAGCTCCACTTTCATCGGCTCCGTGATGGGCCCCACTATATCCACCATCTGCTGCACTGGACGGACGTCCATCTGATTCAAATCTGAAATCAGATGGAATGGCTGCAATAAATGTTTGTAAAACATTTTAACCTCTATCTAATGCAAGTCACCTATGACGTGACAACAATACTTTTTTACTGCGGTAGTATGGCTTTTTTATGTTGACACTACCAATCATGTTGAAGCTGCGTTTTGGTGCTCTTGAATGAGGTGTCAGTCGATATGGACATTCTCCAAATGACCTATGCGTCCTTAAACTCTTTGCAAGCTAATGTATCAACTGTTGATACGGCAAAAAGGCCATACTCACACGCGGCCGTATCAACACTTGATATGGGAACTTTGACTGCCGATATTACAGCGCTCTTTTGTCAAAAACGTATTTCCCGCTCACTTGGACATTCGTACAACTATCACGATGCTGATATCTACAAGAATTTCTCATAAATAAAATTGTATTTCATAAAAAAAACATTGATAATCAAGTGCGCATCTTCGCGCCTTCGAGTGCCATAGTTTACAATTTTGTCAACAGATGGCGTTAGTACTAATTTGCAGTGGGATCTTCCATTATAAAAACCATAAAATGTGTACTATTTCAAGTAAATATTACCGACATTATTATGTCTGTGGAATATTATTATGTCTGTGTAACATTTGATTACCTTGGATTAACCCTGGATTCTGTGCCACAAGGCTCTGTTTTAGGACCCCTTTTATTTATCATGTTTACAAATGACGTTGCCAAAAAAATAGAATCCTTTGGCCTCCACTCACATTGCTATGCTGATGATCAGCAACTTTATTTTTTCTGCAACCCTGATGACACTAAACATCTTACGTCAACAACTGTCAACTGCATTGATGCCATATCCAGATGGATGGCATCAAACAAACTTAAACTAAATCCATCCAAAACGGAATTTCTCTGGACTTCTTCCGCAAAGCGTCAACATCTTATCGATCATTCCTCAATTTCAACAGCTGACAATGATATCGTTCCCAAAAACTCCACAAAGCTTTTTGGTGTTTATCTTGACGCAAATCTGTCTCTAAAATCCCAAATAAATAACACGGTCAGCGCTAGTTTCTTCCACCTAAGACGATTAAAATCCGTCAAAAGGAGTATTCCCCATGACACTTTCAAAACTCTTGTAAATTCCTTCGTTGTGTCACGACTTGATTATTGTAATGGAATTTATGCAAACATTCCAAAACAACAAATAAACAAACTTCAATCTGCGTTCAATGCAGCAGCAAGGCTCATTAAAGGCATTCCAAAAAAGTCTCATATAACACAACATCTCAAAGAACTTTACTGGCTTAAAAAAGAGAAAGAATCAATAAACCTGCTGGACTTCTTCGGCGCTACACTGAATGGCACCAAGTTATATTTGAAAAAATGTATTTCCGCTACTTGGACAAGGAAACCACACTTCGCTCGGCGAACTCCTCAGCAATAGGAAGATTAGTTGAGCCAAGCGTTGCCCTAGTACAAATTTCGGGGATCGAGCGTTCGCGGTAGCCAGTCCATCAGCTTGGAACAATCTCCCTTCACACCTCAGATGCATAAATGATCCGACAGATTTCAGATCTAAATTGAAAACCCATCTTTTTCATATGTCATACCCAAGTTAAACATTTATACCTTGAGGTGATTACATCACAAAAACGGCGCTTTAAAAGTTAGCATATTATTATTATTATTATTATTAAGCTGAAATGGAGGGCACAATAGTAAACTAATCACCGGCAATAAACTTCTGATATACAAAACGGTCATAAGGCCGATCATCACTTATGCATCCCCGATCTGGGGCTATGCAGCTTCGAATCACATACAGAAACTCCAAATCCTGCAGAATAAGGCTATCCGTTTATCACTTGGTAATTTCATGGACCAGGATCACACAACCGCACTTAGAATGGAGAATCCCGATGATAGACGAATTCATTACGAAACTTGCCGAACTTTTTACGAAGAACTCCCTGAAGAGAGCTTTAACCTAACCCAACGATAAAAGACCTCCCAAATAAAAAAAAGTATAAAGATTGCAGTTTTTTGATGAGCCCCTTCATAAGGGCGATTGTTTTTATAAATACCATATTCTTAAAAACCATTAGTTTGATATGAATTTAAAAAATCAAATCAAAACATTCGTTTTTAAATGTTATTTGTAGTGTTATTTTTTGTATTTTTTTTCGAATATTTCGCGTAGTTTATAAATGAAT
Source organism: Lepidostoma basale (assembly GCA_022606425.2). Taxonomy (NCBI): domain Eukaryota; kingdom Metazoa; phylum Arthropoda; class Insecta; order Trichoptera; family Lepidostomatidae; genus Lepidostoma; species Lepidostoma basale. The sequence continues at coordinate 287,293 of JAHDVF020001384.1, read as the reverse complement.
ACATAAACATAGGAATACATTGGAGCGTCTGTATGTCTGTAAATACTTTTTAAGTTGTGGCATTTTATGCAAATTGCGCTATAGGGCGCAAGCGAGTAATAACACCCCCCGTATGAATCTGTTAAATATCTGTTCACGCACGTTTTTGTTCGTAACATTTTTTTTATCATTATTAATTAAAAGATCAATTAAGTCGAGGTAATATTTATTTACAGTTACTACTGTATAAGCGAACTTGAAATCTTGGTAAGTAAAAATTTTGAATTTGGAAAGAAAAAAATAATCTAACCTCTGCACAAGTTGGAAAATATTGTAGATCTTGTTCTATTAATTGACATGGCGGTAGGTTTGTATACACAAATAATACCATTCAATGCCCTCATCGCTAATTGCGCATTACGCGTGAAACTCATTTTGAAACAACTTTTAACAAAAGAAATTCAATAATAACACGGAATAAAAATGTCAACCTTCCAGGTTAAAACCATAGATAGCAATATTTGCGCTCTAATTTTGAATTCGCCGGTTGCAATATCTATGGTCGTAAAAAATAAAGGTCGTTTCATGACTCAATATTTATCAAAAAAAATATTATACATTGAAAATATTGACCATGACGAAGTATAAAATGTTAAAACAATGTTTAAGAGAAAAAAACTGACGCGAAGGAAAGGGAATTAGGACGATCTCAGTAGTCATAATGTCACCGTAACGACAACATCAGATCAAGTATATCAGAAACTATATCTCCGGGTACAAACTTGGAGGGTAATGAGTTTTTTAACGATGGTCGTAGTGAGAATGAGAGGGTGGGCAACAATGCCGTCTTGAAAACATAGATTCGAGACGGGATTCTTCGGTAATTACAAAAATTTCTTTACAAATAATTAAATACAATAAAAACTTAATCAACTTAGGGCTAAAGTCTTAATCTAACCTTAATGTGTGAATCGGGGGCAGCAATCGAAGTGAGGTGGAGATGACAGCTGGTGGTAAGGGGTTAGGCGGACATGAGCAGTGGCAAGTTCAGCACCAACGGGCCAGGTTCGGACACGAGGAGGTTCCATAATGAACCAGGGTGGCGGAGCAGATTTCAGGGTGAAGCAGGGCGGCAGTATTACTCCATTAATTTGGGTCTGCGGTCGTTGTTGCGGCAGAAACTGCTCCACCCTTAAAATCTTATTATTATTATTTTTTTTTTTGATATTGTCTTTTCGGGAGTTTGCCCAGAGACTATTGCTTCCCCACATGTTGAAATTTGAATTCTTTGATATTGAGGTAAATTTATTTTTAATTCAAATATGAATTCACATTTTTTTTTCTAAAACTATTTTTAAACGCGGTTGAGCAAGAACTTAAAATGTGATATATTATATGTATTTAAATCAAATTCAGATTCCTTCACCCAAAACTGTTACGCGATTTAAAAATTCACCTTAATACACTACAAGGCTCAAATTTGATGAATATCTTTTAAAAACTAGTACTCTTTTGAAATGTTTTGAAATTGCATAAAAATATTACTGGTTTACAGAAATACAAGGAATAATTTGAAATGGCTGAAGATAAAAAATAATCACTAATTAATTGCGAGTTCATTGTTTTAAATAGCAAAAAAACTTCAAAAACGATATATTTGAGGCGAATTGTTTATACTGAGTGCAAATTCTTTCATCATATAGGCACGCACGATAAAAAAATATAAATCTAATTGTTACGTATAGTTGTGAAATAATGATATGTAATATTTAGTTGTCACATTGGACGAAAAAACCGTCTTAAAATGTGTTTAATTTCCCAATTATATTTATCTAAAAAAAACAGATGTTAAAAATTCATTCATTTACTTTGATATCATAAAAACAAATTATTTCATGATTATGTAAATTACATATTGAAACGTTTTTTTTACAAGATCCGCCATTTAATTTTTCGTTTAAAATACTTTTGAATTCAGTACAAGTATCAATAATTTACCTTATTACTTATATTGTAGAGATGATCCACTTCAATTATTAAACCATTATTATATTTGCACACACTTTTCCCATTTAAACTAACATTAATAATAACAGGCGAACTTTCTCTCCGTATAAAAATTAAAAGCCATAATAAAGTCCTAAACTGCTCCCGATAAATTGTTCCTCTTGTGTGACATAGTGTTGGACAAGAGTGAAAATTGTAGGTACTCAAGAAATGTAATGGAACGTTTTAAATTTTCGCGGGATGATTATAATGCACTTGTTTTATACACCATTGTCTATGATTTTCAACGAATTACACATTTTTGCTCTCAAGAATTTTTCTAGCTATTTAATAGCTTTTGCAGTCTGCATATAATTTTATGATAGCTTTACCAAGATTTCATATGATTTTACGAATTATTTGCCGATAACGAATCTAAAAATAACACGATGAAATTCAATATTATTCAGTTTAAATTTTAAACAACTGGCGGCTGACGAGGCTGATGGGCTGATTCTGAAAATGCCAATAAGATACTAGCGCCGCTATGAAATCGTACAGAAACTAATCTACGAATATAAGATTTGATTTTAAAAGAACTCTGAGTTTATGTTTACACGTTATTTTTGTAATCCTTTTCAATCGAAATAAAAAAATCAAAAGGGTATTGAATGTTCACCCCTCTTAATTAACTAAAATAAAAAAATAAAGAAAACTTCTTCGATATCTTAATACGCATTTATACCATTGGTATTTGCCAGAGATTATAATATCTTGTTATTATAATATCAAATTTCTCAGCAGAATCAAAGGAGGGAAGAAACCTGTCAAATCGATTTCAGAAAGGTTCAGATCGGCCAACTAATACGCCATGAGGGTTTCCTGCATGACATAATGGAGGGAATGGCTTAGAGAACAAATTATAGAGGGCGCTCACGACGGAAATATCTAAAACAGGTGTGTGAGGACATGAACTGCGTCTTATTTGTTGAATTGGAGAGGTCTGTAGAAGGCCGAGGGCAGAGAAAGGTGAGACAGAAGACTTTCTGCAAACCAATCCCTAGGATTGAAATTGCGAAGAAGATAATATTTGGTATAACATTATATTTATAAATATTATTCTTTCTAATAGGCTAATGGTTGGTAATGAATTCAGCGGATACATGACGATGGTGCTGATTTGGGGACACCGATCTCATAAAACAGTAGTAAATATGATTCACTGAACAAATAAAGACTACAGGGGAAAAACAAGGAATGTCAGTAGAAGGTTAATTTGAATAAATTGAGAATAAAGCGGTAAAAGTCTTTATATTTCTTAGCAATTAGCAATCAATTATCTGGCCATAGTCGATGACACACGTGATTTTTGAATATGAAAATTTTACTGTGGATAGATAAGTACAAATGCCGCTAGATGGCATTATTACATTTATTTTTAATTTTAACTGACATTCCTTGTTTTTCCCCTGTAGTCTTCAAATACAAAAAAAACTATAATACGTTTCTCAATTTCTTCAAGAAAGATATGAGCTTCAAATGAATCGTTATGTTTGATATTTATATACTACATAATTTGATATTTATGTACTAAAAATCACATTGTTAATTTTAAATACAATTTTAAAGATAATCAAATGATTTAACTGAAATTTCTTGATGGAAGTTCAATTTAAATAAAACGATGATTTTATAACTGCCTCCACATTTGTATTTATTTCGACAGCGACCAGTTTCACCAGGCTCGCTGGCATCTACAGACTAGTCTGTCGATGCCAGCGAGCCTGGCGAAACCGGTCTCTGTAGAAATAAAGACAAATGTGGAAGTAGTTATAAAAAACACCGTTTTACTTATTTATTATTTAAATGCAATTGTTTCCGATCCGCAAACGTTGCTCCGTGTAAATCCAAAATCTATTGGTAGAGCGTCTAAACCATTAATTTGCCACAATCTGTTTATTATTTTTACGTAGCTCAACATTCAAAACGTCAGGGCGCTTGCGTCGATTTAGTTGCCGTTGTTGATCAGTTGTGTTCTGTAATCTCTGGATCAGTTGTTGATGGTTGATGGGTATCGCACGTCAGGCAGACTTTGTACGTCTCCGATCTATTTATTTATTTCCTAGTATTTGTTATGTCATTTAAATCTAGTGAAAGTGTATTGCATCTCGTTAAAGCTTTAAATATTAGAAGTGTCGTAAGTGCAGTGGGCTACCGGCAATATTGTCAATCTTCCAACCGATTGTGATCTAACGAGTTTTTATATGTGACTAGATTTTGTGTATCATATAAAGTGTGGTAATTGTGAATTAATTTAATTTTACGCTACTTGGTTTTGTTATTGTACGCCAGTTGATTAGCCTCTGTAACGTTTGTACAAAATAACAAGTGTTTTGTTTTAACGGCCCCGGATTTTTTTTCAATTCATTATGAAAACTGTGAGTACCCGCACACATATTTCCAACATAACTATTTTTAATGTTTACACAACTTGTCAAAATCACTTCGCGTCGTTGCGAGGCGACATTTGCCATTTGTTTATCACGAGTTGCGAGAAATATTACCCGTCTATTGTGGCTGGCTGTCAAGTCCGAGTGTGTTCACTTTATGCCAAGAACGATTTTCGCCAATTTGTATTTTGCGTACAATAGATGCAATGAAATTGTTTATTTAATCTAAATGCGTGTATAAAAATTACCAGACTGTTTAAATATACAAAAAAAAAAACATTGCACAATATTTTTCCTGACAAAGATATTACTTTATTTCTCATTTTAATTACGTACAAATTTCTAGGTTATTTGCAGGAAGGTTGTGTATTGAAAAATATATAACATTTACATAGTAATAATGATTTTTGAAAAGGAAGAAACCATGACAGTCTGCAACATAAGCGTGAATGGTGAAAATTCGGAGCAAGTAGTTGAGTTCGTGTATTTAGGTAGTATGTTTACAAGAGATGGGCGAGTGGAGAGGGATATTGAAAGAAGGGTTGGGGCAGGCAACAAAGCGAATGGGGCACTTAAAGTTGTCATTGCAAACAAAAACCTATCCAAAAAAGCTAGAATGGCAGTGCACAATTGTGTTCTTCTACCGACCCTTATGTATGGAAGCAAAGCATGGAACTGGCAAAGGAAGGATGAAAGTAGAATAAATGCAGTAGAAATGAGATCTCTTGCACGAATGTGTGGATACTCTGTGTATGATAGAGTGTCGAATGAAAATATAAGAAGTGAAGGCGGTGCGAATGATGGTGTCATGAACAAAATAATGAAAGGATCATTAAGATGGTTTGGACATATGGAAAGAATGAATGAAGAAAGAATGGTAAAAAAATTATATTATTAAATATGTTAAAGATGTAAATGGAACCAGAAATAGAGGAAGACCGAGGAAAACGTGGCACGATCAAATAAATCAAATATTGAATGTCGACCATGTGAGGAGTCAGAGAAATCGACGCGCGTGCATGACACGATGTTGAGGAATCGAGAGAAATATGCCAGGAAAGAAAAGTGTGGCAGTCCATTCTTTCTGCCTACCCCTTCGGGGAGACGGCGTGATGGTTAGTTAGTTAGTATTACTCAATAACTTTTATAATAACCAGTATACATTTTCTTAATCAATATTTGTAATCTTTACAATTGCTATTAAATTTTTTATTTCGTTCTTTATTGGCTATGATAAGTTTTATAATATAGGTCTAATATATAATATATATAATTAATTAATGGGTGCATAGTTCGTAATAGAGCTATTTTTCTGACACTCAAGTGTAAAAATTAACCATATAATAATACAAATGAAAATGTCTGTTTTTAGGAAGTTTTATTACAATTTATGGGAATGACATGTTTTGCTTCTTTAACACCTCATCAAATTTCTTAGGAAGGTTTGATAGTAAAGTGTAAGAAGCGTTTGATAATGCCTTAGAATGGTTAAAAACTAACTAACTAACTTACCATCACGCCATTTCTACGGAGGATAGATCGCCACAATGCTCTGTCCTGGCATACCTCTCGGGCTTCCTCTACATTCATATAATACATCGTACCATGCACGTACGTCGATTATTCTGACTTTGAATGTGACCGCCTTTTAGTAATTGAATAATTTGGTCATGCCATATTTTCCTCGGTCGTCCTCGGCTTCTTTTTCCACTCACGCTGCTTGTGTACACCTTATTTACAATTCTACTATCATCCATTCGTTCCATATGTCCAAACCATCTCAGGGATCCTTTTTTAATTTTATCCATGATGCTTTACATTTCTTTCTTATTTCATCGTTCGGTATTCTATCATACAACGTTTAGAATGGTTAAACATGTCATTCCCATAAATTATAATAAATCTTCTAGAAAACAGATGTTTTCATTTGTATTTATTATTTAATATGGAGTTTTACATCATTGTTCAAGAAACAATAAATGACGTGTAGAATGTAAATTATTTGATAGTATTATAACATAAATATATTAATTGAGAGCTCATGATCAAATGTGATAAAATATATGGTATACCTGCATCTGGTAGCCATAAAACTCCAGAGAACAGTATAAAAGAAAGTCAAAATGAGCTATTATGATCATGTCAGATTTTGATTATGTTATGATTCTGTCTAGGGTAAATGTAAATTAAAACTGTTACTATATACTATGTACTGATTACATAAATTAATTATTTCTATTTTTCTTTTTTATACACTTTGTATATACAACACTGATATTAAAAAAATAAAATTATATAGACATGTTTCGGACAAACAGTCCTTCAGTAAAGATACATATTTATAAAAAATATTATAAAATTGTTATTGTTTACATGATCTGACATTATACATTATACTACATCTTTTTATATTGGTAAAACAAGGTGTAATTTTAAATTAAGAATAAAAGAGCACATAAGATGTCTCTCTTATAATATTTTTTCTGAATTTGCTAACCACCTCATAGAAAAAGATCATTCATTTAATAAAGATATTGGCGTTGAAATTTTGCATGTTAATAATAGAAATATAACTTTGAGCAATCTCTAAATTTTAGAAATTTAAAAAGCTATTAAAAATAAAGAAAATATTATAAATAATCAAATAAATTTAACGTCAAATCCAATCTTTGATTTATTTCCTTTGTTGTAAGTAATTACCTGAACCCCAATAAGAACTTTAAATTATTATTTTAAATTTTAAATTGAATCATAATATTTGTTATAACAAAAGCATGAATGTTACAAAATAAATCTTTATAACATCTGTCTTTATATCATCATGCCATTTCTCCGTAGGGGTAGGCAGAGAGAATGGACTGCCACACTACTCTATCCTGGCACACCTCTCTAGCTTCCTCCACATTCATACAGCGAGTTATACTCACACGTTGATTCTTCCGACTTCTAACATAACCAACCTTTAAAATTTATGCTGTGTTTTCCTCGGATAATATAATAAAACTTCTAGAAAACAGACTTTTTCATTCGTATTAATTATTTAATATAGAATCTTACATCATTGTTCAAGAAACAATAAATCCATATAAATCACAACAATTAATATGAATGAAAACACCTGTTTTCTGGGAGAATTTTTTATATAGTTAATACGAATGAAAACATATGTTTTCTAGAAGATTTATTATATTTCATGGGAATGACATGTTTTACGTTGCTAATGCATTATCAAATGTAATTTTGCATTTGATTTTTAAATTCCATATTGAATTTTTAACTAACTAACCATCACGCCGTCTCCCCGAATGGGTAGGCAGAAAGAATGGACTGCCACACTTTTCTTTCCTGATATATTTCTCTCGCTTCCTCAACATTCATACATCGTGTCATGCACGCGCATCGATTTCTCTGACTCCTCACATGGCCGACATTCAATATTTGATTTATTTGATCGTGCAACATTTTCCTTGGTCTTCCTCTATTTCTGGTTCCATTTACATCATTAACATATAATTTTTTTACCATTCTTTCTTCACTCATTCTTTCCATATGTCCAAACCATCTTAATGATCCTTTCATTATTTTGTTCATGACACCATCATTCGCACCGCATTCAATTCTTATATTTTTATTTGACACTCTATCATACACAGAGTATCACACATTCGTCTAAGAGATCTCATTTCAACTGCATTTATTCTACTTTCATCCTTCTTTTGCCAGTTCCATGCTTCGCTTCCATACATAAGGGTCGATAGAAGAACACAATTGTGCACTGCCATTCTAGCTTTTTTGGATTGGTTTTTGTTTGCGATGACAACTTTAAGTGCACCATTCACTTTGTTGCCTGCCCAAACCCGTCTTTCAATATCCCTCTCCACTCGCCCATCTCTTGTAAACATACTACCTAAATACACGAACTCAACTACTTGCTCCAAATTTTCACCATTCACGCTAATGTTGCAGACTGTCATGGTTATCTAGAAAGTACATTATATTTTAAAAGATTATCAAATGTCTGGTATACACAAATGTCTGCAGTTGTTGACTGCTTTTGTAAAAATTGTGTTGTATTTAAAGAAAAATGATGCAATCGTGTATGCTAGTGCAGCATTACTCTGTTGATAGGAGCAATGTGATGGAATCAACATATTGATTGAGACTGTGTTTGTTTATTGAAATTCCACAATTCAATCACACTTTTAACTATTTTGTTTACACAACCACCCAACACTGACTTTGCATCATTTGATCCATATTAAAACATCATTTTTTTATATTTCCATGCCTCTCTTATCAAAGGTCAAATGAGTCTAATGAATTATTGATTTGTGAGATATATACTTTGTAACGGCACCGCAGAGAGGATGAGACGAAAGGAAAGAACATTGGTGGCCCCCGTTGCCAACCATTTCTCCTGTTCTAGATGCTTCAGAGTGTATTTGTCCGGGTTTGGACAACCCTCATATATGGAAGTGAAGCTTGGAGCTAGCAAAAGAAGGATGAAAGCAGGATGAATGCCGTAGAAATTAGATCACTAAAAATAATGTGCGGGAAAACGTTGTATGATAGAATACTGAACGATGAAATAAGAGAGTAATGATGACTGCGTCATGGATACAATTAAAAAAGGATCCCTGAGATAGTTTTAACATATGGAACGAATGGATGAGAGTAGAATGGTTTAAAAGTTGTACACAAGCAGCTTGAGTGGAAAAAGAAGCCGAGGACGACCGAGGAAAACATGGCATGACCAAATTAATCAATTACTAAAAGGCGGTCACATTCGAAGTTGGAATAATCGACATGTGTGCATGGTACGGTGTATGAATGTAGAGGAAGCCCGAGAGGTATGCCAGAACAGAGCATTGTGGCGATCCATCCTCTCTGCCTACCCCTCCGTAGAAATGGCGTGATGGTTAGTTATTTAGTTAGTTTGGACTTTATAGACGCATGAGGACCCGCATCTGTAAAGGACTGTATTCCTCGTATACGAGGGACAGCCGATAACTTTGTAATTAAACGTTATTAGAAATAATAAAGTCTTGTAGGTTATTTGAATAAATATAACTGCACTTAGTATTTTTACAACACTTTTCACAGACTTGTTTTGGTTATATAGCCCAAACATGACTGTGAAAAGTGTAATAAAGTATTGTAATACTAAGTGCAGTTATATTTATTCAAATTTGAATCCACAACACAATGTGAAGGCAGATATAGAAGAAATTCTTATAGATTTGTTTTTAATTAAATTATTATGGGGGCATATAGTTGTGAGATAACCATTGTTATTTTAATAACTTTTGAAAAACATTGTATTTTCACTTAAATAAACATGTTTTGGATGGGTGTAGTTAAAATATTATTTATATTATAAAATATTATAAAACATGTATTTAGGTTGTATGTTTACAAGAGATGGGCGACTGGAGAGGGATATTGAAAGAAGGGTTGGGGCAGGCAACAAAGTGAATGGTGCACTTAAAGTTGTCATCGCAAACAAAAACCTATCCAAAAAGCTAGAATGGCAGTGCACAATGGTGTTCTTCTACCGACCCTTATGTATGGAAGCGAAGCATGGAGCCGGCAAAAGAAGGATGAAAGTAGAATAAATGCAGTAGAAATGAGATCTCTTAGACGAATGTGTGAATACTCTGTGTATGATAGAATGTCGAATGAAAATATAATAAGTGAATGCGGTGCAAATGATGGTGTTATGGACAAAATAATGAAAGGACCATTAAGATGGTTTGGACATATGGAAAGAATGAATAAAGAAAGAATGGTAAAAAAATTATATGTTAACGATGTAAATGGAACTAGAAATAGAGGAAGACCGAGGAAAATGTGGCAAGATCAAATAAATCAAATATTGAATGTCGGCCACGTGAGGAGTCAGAGAAATCGACGCGCGTGCATGAAATGATATATGAGAGTTGAGGAATCGAGAGAAATATGTCAGGATAGAAAAGTGTATCCAGTTTTTGTAGCAAAAACTGGTCCAAGTTAAAAATAGCATATAAATTGGAGTGACATCTCCAGGCGTTATCTAGCAATATGTTAATGGCGGTAGCCTTTCACATTGCGTTAATAAAAAGATCTTCTGCTTAATCCAATCTTCATAGATGGCGCTAGTGTGTAGATTGAAATATAACATATGAAGTGTGGTGTTACATAGTAGTATATATACAACTTCCAAAAATTTGTCAGACATGGTGGTCGTAAGAAGGGTGGCATGGGGAATGTTGTATTACATAAAGCGTGCGCTTAACCCAACCAATGACAGGTCATAAGTCCTGTAAACACCTCTACTACCATATTCTGTTCCCAATTTGAATTTTCGTCTCTATTGAGATACAATTAATCCTTGAAAAGTGTGTCCATTCTTTCTGCCTACCCCTTGTGATGGTAAGTTAGTTAGTTTAGAAAACATTAGGTTTACATTCGTGTAATTACTCTGTATTTTTAAAATAAATGTGTTTCGTTTTATCTAAATATCCTTGTATTGGATTCAGTCAATAAGATAAAGCTTTGATGGAATTCGACAATGTATTGTTTGTCTAGTGAACTATATCGCAAACACTCGAATATGCCATATATTACAACATTATTTGAGGGGTGAATCAAGCCTTTCAGAGATTTTTATTTATTATGAAAATGTCGAGGTGAAATGGTACAACCTTTAATTTTAACTAACTAACTAACCATCTCGCGCAGTCTCCCCGAAGGGGTAGGCAGAAAGAATGGACTGCCACACTTTTTTCTCTCGATTCCTCAACATTCATACATCGTGTCATGCACGCGCGTCGATTTCTCTGAATCCTCACATGGCCGACATTCAATATTTGATTTATTTGATCGTGCCACGTTTTCCTCGGTCTTCCTCTATTTCTGGTTCCATTTACATCATTAACATATAATTTTTTTACCATTCTTTCTTCATTCATTCTTTCCATATGTCCAACCATCTTAATGATCCTTTCATTATTTTGTTCATGACACCATCATTCGCACCGCATTCACTTCTTATATTTTCATTCGACACTCTATCATACAGAGTATCTGCACATTCGTCTAAGAGATCTCATTTCTACTGCATTTATTCTACTTTCATCTTTCTTTTGCCAGTTCCAAGCTTCGCTTCCATACATACCCTCAATTTTAATAAACATAAATATAACTAATTAATCATCACGCCGTCTCAATAGGCAGAGAGAACGGACCTTCTTCTTTTAATAGATCTGACGATCTGTGACCCAGGAATCACGTCTCGTGGGATGATGAGGTCCAGCTGTCCCTCCATCTCTTCAAATCAAATCAATTCAGTTTATTTCATTAATAGACATTACAAAATTAAGGTTTAAGGCATATATTGAGAAGAGGTAAAATAATATATTGTATATAGGTAGTATACTACCGGAAATGCATGAGAGATGGTTCGACATTAGGAAGACAAGATACTCTCCAAAATCAAGAGTATTTGCCTTTCATTTCAATTATTTATATTTGAATAAAAATCACAAACATTACAGATGGAATGGCACCAGCTTATATATCTGAACTCTGCATCAACAAGAACCTGAATGCTAGACAGTCTACATTGCGATCAGCTAAGTCTTCTGCGATCGGTAGATTGACTGTGCCAAAACGCTGTCCGCTTTGGCGACCGAGCCTTCGCGGTAGCCGGCCCTTCAGCCTGGAACAGTCTTCCAGCAGACCTTAAGTGCATCAATCAGAGTTTAGATCGAGACTCAAAACGCACCTTTTCCAATTATCATTTCCTGACAGGAAGGGCTGATCGATTTCGTCGGGTGCAGCCCTCATACTAAATATGTTTATATATATATATATATTATATATATATATATATATATATATATATATATATTATTATACATATATATATATATAACATATATATTATATTATTACATATACATACATACATAGTTATTATTATATATATATTATTGGTTAGTTATTATTATGTGAGAGCATATATATATATTATTACATATATTATATATTACATATATATATATATACATACATATACATACAGTTATATATTACATATACATATATATATTATTATATTATTACATATATATTATACATATAGTTACATATATTATATACATATTACATATTATTACATATATATATATATATTATATATATATATTACATATACATATTATATACATATATAAACTCAAACTCCAACCCAAACTCAGCTTCTTATTCCATCAACAGACATTACAAAATTTATTTTTAGGGCATCTATTGAGAACAGGCAAAATAATATATTATATATAGTATACTACCAGAAACGCATAAGAGATGGTTCAACATTAGGAAGACAGGATACTCTCCAGAGTTAAGAGTATTTGCCTTCTGAACGTACTTTCACTAACATGAAAGACGTCGATCTCCGAGGAGACCGCGTTCAGCAGACTAATTGCTCTTCCCACCGGTGGCACCAGAGGCAGATTGGTTCTGGCAGCCGGTAGGTAAAACAATCTGTGCTGTCGCTGTCGGAGATATCTATCGGGGACAAAAAGCCGAACACCCTCCAGTATGGCCGAGTTCTCGAAGTATCCCCTAATTAATCTAAAGAAATGGATAATTAGATGTCCATCTCTTTGAAGCTGTAGAGAATTGGTTCCGAGCATTCCCAAAAGAAATGCCGTGGGATAGAGCCAAGGATAGCTACCATACTCCCTCATGTAGAGATACCTCAGAAAATTTTTCTGAACCCTCTCCAGCATAATGGAATATCTCGCCTCGTGGGGACTCCATATCACAGAACCACTTTCGAGTCTGCTCCGAACCAATGCGTTGTATAGGACTCTGAGCACATTGGGATCCCTGAAAACTCTGCCGGTCCGGACGATGAAGCCCAACATCTTCAGTGCAGTGCCACAAATTCTCTCAACATGTGCACGAAATATATATATATATATATATATATATATATATATATATATATATATATATATATATATATATATATATATATATATATATATAGCAGTTATATATATATATATATATATATATATATATATATATATATATATATATATATATATATATATATATATATATATATATATATATATATATATATATATATAGCAGCATATATATATATATATATATATATATATATATATATATATATATATATATATATATATATATATATATAGCAGCATATATATATATATATATATATATATATATATATATATATATATATATATATATATATATATATATCGGGTGATGCCTACTGGTGGCGATGAGGTCCGCAACCCATCACACCGCATCTCCCGCAGGGACGAACAGAGAAGGGTGGAGTGCCGCATCGGTACATGGAATATAAGGGGAGGTATGGAAGGAAAGTTGAATGAGATGTGTGCAGAAATGGATAATAAGTGTTTAGATGTTTTATGTGTGACTGAATGTATGATGAAAGAGTGTGGTTCCTTGGAGCATGCGGATAAGCTTGTTCTGTGGTCGGGTGTGCCGAATGACCACAGAGCATGCCAAGGCGTGGCGGCGGTGCTAGCTCCAAGGATGGTAGAATGTATGAAAGGTTATAAATGTGTTAGCCCAAGACTCATGTGGATTCGCTTCAAGATCGGGTTAACAAGAGTTTTCCTTTTAATTGGATACGCCCCTGGTAACAAGGAAAATGAGGCGAGTAAAGATGAGTTTTGGGACAAAGTGAGAGAGACATTGGTGTGTAAGAGTGAAAACGAAAGATTGATAATAGCAGGTGATATGAACGGTTGGGTGGGAATCCGTAGGAGTGGGTACGAGGAATGTCTGGGTACGTTTGGTGATAGACGAATAAATGATAATGGAAGGAGACTGCTTGAATTGTGTATAGAATGGGGTCTCTTTGTATCAAATACCATCTTCGATCATAAGAGAATCCATCTCTATACTTGGGAAAGAGGATTTGAAAGGTCCATTATAGATTACGTCATTGTAGACTCTAGATTACGGGCGGATACTGTTGATTCAAGGGTCTTCAGGGGAGCCGAACTGGAAACGGATCATTTTTTAGTAGTGGCAAAAGTGATCTTATTCCGGGGATGGCGAACCAGAAGAAGCAAAACAGTAGCCGCACCGACTAGAGTCAAAGTTGAAAAACTGCAAAACAATGACGTGAGAAATAATTTCGTAAGAAAAGTGAAAGATAGATTGAGTGAGCGGGATGTAAGTGAGTTGAGTATTGACGAGACCTGGAAATACTTGAAGGAGAGTTTGTGTGAATCAGCGAAAGAATCGTGTGGTGTGTGTGTACAAGGAAGAAGGAAAGGGGATGCATGGTGGAATGATGACGTAAAGATTGCTGTTAAAGAGAAGAAAGATGCTTGGTTGAATATGTTGTCGATAAATAAGAATGACAGAGTTAAGTATGAAAGAGCAAAAGATTTGTATAAGGTATGCAAGAAGAGAGTGAAGTCGGTAGTGAAAGCGCGGAAAGAAAAGCTGAAGGAGGAAGAAGGGCTCAAAATGACAAACAACTTCCAAGCAAATTTAAAAATGTTTTGGAAAGAAGTTAAAAAAGCCCGAAATCCTCCTGATAGTGGATGTGTGAAAGCAATTTTAGACAACGAGGGAAGAATGTTAACGGAGAGTAAGATCATACAAGAAAGATGGATGGAATATTTTAAGGAGATGTATGGTGGTGATACAAGCGTGATCGAAAATATGACAGCTAGTGCGAGTGCGGGACCTATGAATGATAATATTGAAAAATAAGTACGAATGAGATGAAAAGATCCGTGAGTGCAATGAAAAGTGGAAAAGCTGTTGGGTTTGATTGTATTGCCATAGACTTTATTAAAAGCGGTGGCGAAGTGGTTTCTACATGGTTATGTAAGTTATTTAACCAGTGCTTTGAGGAGGGATATACGCCGCTAGACTGGAGGAGAGCAGTAATTATGCCCCTGTACAAAGGAAAAGGATCGCGTATGGAATGTGGAAACCACAGAGCTATTAGTCTTTTGAGTGTCGTTGGTAAAGTCTATGGCAGAATTTTAATAGAAAGAGTAAGAAAATTGACGAGTGACAAAGTTTGGGATGTTCAAGGTGCCTTTATGAATGGCAGAGGATGTATGGATCAAATTTTTGGACTTCGTACATTGACAGAGAAGTTTCTGGCCAAAAATCGCAAACTTTTCTGTGCATTTGTCGACTTACAAAAAGCATATGATTACGTTAATAGAGAAAAGTTGTGGAAAATATTGTCTGAATATGGAATAAGTACAAAACTGATCACGGCCATTAAGTCACTATACACGGAAAGCACTGCTAGTGTCAGAGTAAATGGAGATCTTACAGCCTGGTTTGATATCAATAAAGGTGTCAAACAAGGTTGCGTAATGTCCCCGTGGTTATTTAATCTGTATATGGACAATTGTATGAGAGAGCTGAAAGGGTTGGATGTAGGTGCCAAAATGAGCGGAGTGTCAGTAAGCTGTCTCTTGTATGCGGATGACGCTGTCCTACTTGCTGACAACGAGCATGAACTACAAGTCCTGGTGAATTGTATGTATGAGGTATGCATGCGAAATGATCTGATGATGAATGTTAATAAGTCCAAGGTAATGATTTTTGAAAAGGAAGAAACCACGACAGTCTGCAACATTAGCGTGAATGGTGAAAACTTGGAGCAAGTAGTTGAGTTTGTGTATTTAGGTAGTATGTTTACAAGAGATGGGAGAGTGGAGAGGGATATTGAAAGAAGGGTTGGGGCAGGCAACAAAGTGAATGGTGCACTTAAAGTTGTCATCGCAAACAAAAACCTATCCAAAAAAGCTAGAATGGCAGTGCACAATGGTGTTCTTCTACCGACCCTTATGTATGGAAGCGAAGCATGGAACTGGCAAAGGAAGGATGAAAGTAGAATAAATGCAGTAGAAATGAGATCTCTTAGACGAATGTGTGGATATTCTGTGTATGATAGAGTGTCGAATGAAAATATAAGAAGTGAATGCGGTGCGAATGATGGTGTCATGAACAAAATAATGAAAGGATCATTAAGATGGTTTGGACATATGGAAAGAATGAATGAAGAAAGAATGGTAAAAAAATTATATGTTAATGATGTAAATGGTACCAGAAATAGAGGAAGACCAAGGAAAACGTGGCACGATCAAATAAATCAAATATTGAATGTCGGCCATGTGAGGAGTCAGAGAAATCGACGCGCGTGCATGACACGATGTATGAATGTTGAGGAAGCGAGAGAAATATGTCAGGAAAGAAAGGTGGCAGTCCATTCTTTTCTGCCTACCCCTTCGGGGAGACTGGCGTGATGGTTAGTTAGTTAGTTAAGTTTATATATATATATATATAGCAGCATAGTATATATATATATATATAGCAGCATATATATATATATATATATATATATATATATATATATATATATATATATGTTGCTATATATATATATATATATATATATATATATATATATATATATATATATATATATATATATGTTTTTTTTTTTTTTTTCAATTCCAAGGTTAATATAAGAACTAAAAAATAATATTTTATAGTGCACTAAAAGTAAGTTAAATTTACGAGAGCTATTATTATATAACATCTGTTTCCAACTTATTTTCCATTAAAATATTCATATGAACGAACATTCTTTTTGTCAGCCAAAAATGATTCATCTTACGTGGTGCGAAAAACCCTCCGCAGTTTGCAAATCGGTCCACAGTGCAAAGTTTTGAAAGTAATATCAGGAAGCGATTGTATAAAAATAAAACAGCGTTTTGATTTCTCCAAAATAATATTTATTCTCTTCAATAATGACAAATAAAACCGCAGATACATGATTCAGTAATATCTTCATTTATGTTATATACAGTTATGATTGATAACGTTACACATTCTAATACAATATTCGTTTACTTATTGTACATATAAATAAAAGCTTTAAAAATAAATAATAACGACATAGAAAACTGTACAAAAATCGAGCTAAGGTTAGCTTCCATTATACGATAGTATCCCTAATAACGTTCTTATCACAATCTGCCCTCCCTTCCAATTCTTGACACCGTTTCATCTAATAACCTACTGTACACTATGTCGATACTCTAACCTTCTTAGTATGGCATTATAATAACACACAGCTTTATTTATGCTAATGGCAAATATTATTTCAATGGTATGTAACAGAAAGTCATTTCAATTCGAGTTTTGTCAACTCCCCTGATACTGTGTTAATTCGATTTCATATTGATAAATAATTAAACTAACAATTTATATAAAAATGTCTTTACATGTATCTTATATATGTATTTAGTTAAATTCCACATAGGTTTATGGCTTCGACCACTTTCGACAGTTCGCTGCCGTTTTCTGATCCAGTCCAAAAGATAGCAGAAAGCTGCCGAAACCAGTCCAGTGACCAACTAAGGGGAGTTTAACTAAATATGTATATACTTTAATATATTTTTATGATTATTAACCATACAATTAACTTTTACCATGATTTTTTTAAATAACAAAATTAATATTTTGATTTATTTCTCTTTTTTTTATTATATAGGTATACTTTGTATATACAACACTTATATTAAAAAAATAAAATTACATAGACACGTTTCGGACAAACAGTCCTTCTTCAGTAAAGGCAATTTTTTTTAAATATTATGAAATTGTTGATAGATGTTAAAAGATTTATTTTGGAACGTGTATGCTTTTGTTATAACAAATATTATGATTCGATTTAAATTTTAAAATAATAATTTAAAGTTCTTATCGGGGTTCAGGTAATTACTTACAACAAAGGAAATAAATCAAAGATTGGACTTGACGTTAAATTTATTTGATTATTTATAATATTTTCTTTATTTTTAATTGCTTTTGTTAATTTCTATAATTTCGAGATTGCTCAAAGTTATTGACTATTTGTCCGAAACACGTCTATGTAATTTTATTTTTGTAATATAAGTGTTGTACCTGTATATACAAAGTACATAAAAAAGAAAAAGAGAAATAAACCATCATAATAACACAAAGTATGGGGTACTCGTATATAGATGAAATTAAAATTTTGAGTTCATATTGACTGGCATCGAGTCATGTCTTGCAAAAATATGCACATTTCAAAATAACACGAAAAAAACTGTTGACCAAAAACAGCACATACACAAAAAAACTATTTTTTTAAATTTTCGAAACACTTTTGTATGCAAGGAGTTGACAAAATATGTAACTAAAGACTAAAAACAAACATTATTAATTTTTTTTTCTATAAAAATAAAGACTTATGAAGATATGTACAAACAATATGCATGTACATTCAATGATTAAGTATTTTTATATAAAACAAATATGGAAATGATTACTGTTTAGACTTAGATTTCTTGAATACCTAACTACATCTAGTATTGACAAATATGACACGGAAACAAGAAAATATATTTAAATTGACAATGTTCCCAAATGATTGATGAGAGTTATAATAAATACTAGAATTGCGGGATTTCTAGATTGATTGATATATCGCACGCTTAATAGTAAACTGACCGATTATGGTTTAGGTCATAATTGAGTTAACATTAGACAGAGGCTTGTGTTAACGCTATCCATTCGTATGTTCGATAATCGTTCACAATGTTAACGCAATCCATTCTTACGTGTTTTTCGACTGTTTTTGTTAAAACACCGACTCATGTCAGATTGAGCAAAACTTGTTTTTTTTAGTTAAGCCAGTGTTCTATTAGGCGTGCGATATACTGAATTTATATTTTAATCAGATGCACCAAGACGCCAGAGACATCAAAATATGTTATTCAATTAAACAAGCATTTATCATACACATATTTATGGAATAAAACACTTCTTTTCACGTTGTTTAACTCAAAACACAACGACCATCAGATTGGCAAGATCTCTAACTGCCATACCGAAGGTCCCGGGTTCGATTCCCGACGATGGCAATGCGACTGTCACACCGTCTTTGGTCTCGTGTAGAATTCATTTGACAGTAAAATGGTGTTAGATTAGCTACCTATCACGTGTTATGAGAATCAATAGAATAGCTAAAAAAAAATTGTATACAGTAATTAGGTTAAAATGAAAAAAAATAAATAAACGAAACAATTGAACGATTCATAAGTATGTATAGTAAGAATGAACAAAACAATCATAAGTTAGTATATGTTAAAATGTAATGACATCAAATGTTTAAATGAAATCTGACAATGATTTGGAACACAGTATTTAACAATGGACATGCTAACCGGTCAAAATGACCGGTAGAGACAAATACAAAAGAAAATTACAATTAAATTTTAAAGATCCATATAATATTATGCAAAGTCTTCCGCTGCTTCTATTAATTGACTAACCCACAGCATTTTTCAAGTAAATTACCAACCGGTCAAAATGACCGGTTGGTAGAGAAGGGTTATAAATTCTTGGTATAATCTAATGTCGACAAATACACAAATAGGGTGAATGATCCAATACTAGGCCGGTAAATAAATTATAATATAACAATCTAATGTATTTCCAATTGTTTTATAATTAAATGTTTGTCGGAATGATACACATTATGATATTTTTTATACCTGCCAAGTACTGGGTCTCCTGTATTAAACGTGTCACATACGAGTACATTTATAAAGAGATGATTAAAAAGAGATGGACGAATACATTTATGTATGGATAAAAAAGTGTGCACTGCCGTTTGATATAAATATGATATGGTTCAATAAATATTATTACTTACACTTTGGAAGACAAACAAAGATAATCATGATACTTAACAACATTTTACTTAATTACCGATATTCCTACGTCGAACAATAGCATTTATTTTTTTAACTTAATTTATTCAATTCACTTGATTGAAATTGTCTTTTTTTCATTTTTTTAAGTCACAATCTCAAGAATTAGCAGGCACGTATTCATACAAATAATTAATTCACTATAATTCAGGGCGAGACTGAAATGTACCCAAACAATAATTAAAAAAAAATTACCATATCAGGACTGTTTGTATTCAAATAAAATTTGATGAGCAATTAAAATTCATAATAAAATTAAATATACGAACAGTAGTGACAATTTTGAGCATAAATCAAAATGTAGTAATGTTAAAAATTTTAAATCTATGATTTATCATAAAAATCATATTTAAAAAAAAAATAAACATATAAAATCTTATCTCATTAAATTCTTAAAAATAAAATGTATAATATTATAATTTAACACAGGCTGCGATCGGCAAAAAACTAAGTTTGCGAAACATATATGTTTTTTAATACACAATTATTATGTGATGTACTTATAGATGTTTCCTTACAGGGTTCGCTTATGACAGGGCAATTTCTATGTTGACAAAACGAATGCAAAAACGTCGACTTTATCTCAACCAAATGGTATATCGGTTGATATCATATCTAGCAAGACACAACGATATATAATAAGGAACTCAATGATAAGGGAGATATGCGAAATCGGGGATGTCGTTAGGTGGGGAAGACAAAGGAGAAGATACCGGTATGCACATGTGAGGAGAAAGGATCCATTCAGACTCCCCCTCATTGTGTTGCACGGTCAAATCCAAGGTAGACGACCGCCAGGCAGACCACCAAAGAGATGGATCGACAGCTGGGAGTCGGCCTCGCAGGAGGGCAATTCCTCTTAAGTAACAGGCCACAAGGCCTATACTAAGAAGAAAAAGAGGAGGTATTGACCTGAATCAATGTCCAAACACAGCTTATTATCAGAAAGTATGCAAATTTAAAACTTTTACTAAATGTTGATACACGTGTAAAGCTTGTATACTAATAGATTTACTAATAGTTTTACTAGCAAACTAGCGGTGTGTGCGTCACGAGTACGGAACAAATAGCGAATACAATCACACATGAAGTAAAATTATTGTTCCGAAAACACGGGTAAATTGTCGAACGAAATGTTTATTATGTCAAAACAAATAGTTGCCGTGCGAATCAAAGCGGTATACGAACAACTCCCAAGTTTGACAATGGACGAAATAATTACATTTCACCATAATGGGTTAATCGACATTTCCTGTCCCGCAGCACAAAGCAAAAGTTGCGGTTTAATTTAATGAACTCGCACGGTTTTCGAATTTGGAATATGTGCATTTGTTTTGTACGAAGAACTGTTTTAAAATTTTGCCTGTTTTCGAATAGTATGATACAATTAGGGTTTTTGGTTAAAACAAGTAACGTTCGTTTAGGGGAGAAGAAATTTAACATTTTAACATCAATATTTTTTATAAGACAAACTCTCCGAGATCATGTCCGCAACGTAGACATAAGAAAAACTTGCGAAATAGAGGATATCGTTCAGTGGAGTAGATCCAGAAGAAGATACTGGAGGGACCATGTAGCCCGAATGGATGGATGATGACTTGCTTATACAGCCGCTTATGAGGTATATGTAGCAAAGACCAAGAGAATACCATACTCTTGGTCTTTGCTACTGATATGATCATACACCTTTTCTTAATTTCACTTCTATTTATCTGCTTTATACATGTATTATTTCCTTATTTTTTCGTTTCGTATTCTACCATACAATTTTTTACCGCAAATTCTAAGCATTCTCATTTTTACGGATAAGCTTCCTTTCAATATATAAAGTTGGTAAACATGGTTGTTTTTAAAATAGCATTCTGTTAGTTTCAGAGTGTTGATCTAAAAATAAGAACTGCGTTAATCCTTCGTTTGAAAAATTCAATCGGGGGCGGTGTGTATTTTTGTAGCGAGCAGCTGATAGCACGGGGGGTGGCTTGTCGCGAATGCACTCCTGTCACCGAAGCGGAAAGCCGACAGAGAGTAGAGCCCCCCTTAGAAAAGGAAATATAGAATCACATCGGCAAATCCCCCTCACTCGTACGAGCCAGAAGTTTGAAGGGACTTTGTATTCAAAACAAATGTTATTTCACTTTGCGGAGATCGGATGGTAAAAGGATTCGAAAATCGACAACCTTTTGACATATCAAACTGATACAAAGTTATTTTAAAAATTGTTACATACTCGTAGATAAAATTCTATTCATTCACCAAAACATACAATAAATTACAATGATTTTTTCTGTATTCGACATAATTTTGTGTTATGGATTCGCACATGATAGTTTTTTTTAAACATTGTATTATCACAAGCTTAAATGGTCATTTGCGGGACATGTTGCCAGATTGGTAGACGATAGATGGACCAGAATGGTGGTAGAGTGGAGACCCTGCGAAGACAAACGAAACAGAGGGAGACCCCCCACACGATGGTTCGATGACACGAGAAGAATTCCTGGCGATTGGGTGCAAAAGGCACGAGACAGGGATACGTGGAGAAGTATGGGGGAGGCCTATGTCCAGCAGTGGACGACAACGGCTGTCTAAGTAAGTATTTTCACAAAATTGTGTGAAAGTGCAAAAAAATGTTAAAATACAATGTCTCCAAACAATTATTCAAATTACAATTACACAAAAAAAATTTTTTTATTAATTTGGTCATGCTTTCCGGCCGCCATTTGCTTCTTTTTCCATTCATACTGCCTTCATACACATTTTTAACCATTCTTCTCTCACCCATTCGTTCTATATGTCCAAACCATCTAAGTGATAATTTTGTTAAGTTTACTTAGGATGCAATCATCTGGCTGGAAAAATCGT
Source organism: Lepidostoma basale (assembly GCA_022606425.2). NCBI lineage: Eukaryota > Metazoa > Arthropoda > Insecta > Trichoptera > Lepidostomatidae > Lepidostoma > Lepidostoma basale. The sequence goes on along the minus strand of JAHDVF020001384.1, from coordinate 264,171 downwards.
CGAGCGTGCATGTTACGATGTATGTATAATAATATAAAGGAAGAAGAATAGAAGGAAGTCTGATTCAGGGCATCATTCTTAAAATTAGAATATTTAAAATAATTTAACGAATTTTATTTTTATTGTCATTTAAAAAAAAAAAAAAAAATTGTTTTACTAATTCTTATTTTGATTTCCACGCCAATTTAAATATTAGTCAAAGTAATTTCAGTTATAAACAAATAAAACATATTTTAATTTAATGCAAAACTTATATAATAGTATGATAGGATATGTAAAATTAACAAATTATTGCTTAAACAAATTGCATTTAAAAATATTTTATCAAAACGCTATCAGTAATGATAACTCTGATATGTCCAAATACCATTTCATAATTTTTTTGAATTACTGTAAAAATAAGAAGAATTTAATTTTCCATAAAACACTGCAAAGTCGTATTTTGGAAAAGTGTAAAAAAAGATCAATTACTGGATAAAACATATATTTCATTTCAAATTGAAGAAAAAATATTGAAATAGTCAAATTTTAAAACATTAAACTTAATTTAAAAACTAAGCAATTATTTTATCCTACTCGTATATTGAAATGTATACAAACATATTTTTAATATTATAGGATACAAATTGGATCTTAAGTACAATAAATTAAAGAAACTTATAAAATAATGACGAAACTAACATTTATGATTTTTTAAATAAAACTTTTAAAATAGGAAAGGATTAAACTATTATTTTCTAAGAATGAAAAAAATATTTTTACTTAAAAATGTAGATTTTATATTTAATGTACTTTAATATAAATATAATATATTCACATAGATAAAAAATAAATAATATTTTAAATATAAATTATCATGTAAATAAACTGTGGCACGCAAGCATTATGGCTCAGTTTCACTACAAAAAAATCACAAATTTAAAATAATAAAATGACGTTTATTTGACTAAAAAATAGTATCAATTGATATTAGTTGTTATGGCAAAATACCGCTGACTTTTAAAGAAAATTGACTAGATGTCATTATGACAACTAGTAATGTGATTTTCTTTATGAGTGAGTATTCAAATAATCCATATTCTGAAGAAAGTAGGCTGAGATGGAAAAGCCACTTCGATCGAAATTTATTTAATATCCAATGGAATGTCATAGAAAAAGGAAAATACTTTGATCTTAGAAGAGGAATGCAAAAGGTGTTAATTAAAAATATATTTATTTCGTACTGGGCAAGAAATACATTTTAATGAATACTTCTGAGAAAAAAAATACAATCAGAAAAAATATGCCACCACTAATAGAAATTTCTGCTGCTTATTTTTTGTTACAGATCAACCAAGTTAAACGGATAGTAAAAATAGGTGATTTCATCAAATAACATTTATATTCATATACAGATTATGCTGTTGAAAGGAAGCGTAAAGTTTCATATTAGTTTGGTCTAACTATAGAACTTTAATAAAATAAACATCTTTCACAAAAAAAATTATATCATTCAATAAAAAAATAGGCATAAATATGAACATAAAATTCATTATGAGATTGATACGAAAATTCACATTCACAATTTATTAAACAAAAAAATGGTATAAAATGTGTTATTTAAAATTATTATATTGTTTTGAAAGCTAATATAAGGTGTATAAATAATACAAGAATAAATAAAAATAGAAAAATTATAAAATCTGTTAAGTATAAGTTTAAGGGGTTCAAAAGGGTAGTGGGGCTACGATGGGGTATGTTTTGCTGGAAAATATGCCTCTGCAAAATGTCGTAAGGCGCCATGTTGCATTTACAACAGCAACACTACTATCAAGTCCAACTCTCTAGCGTCCACGAGAGGTATTTTTAAAGACCCCGCGAACCCCGGGCAATGTGTTAAATATTACTTAGTGCCATAGCAGATCGAGAGAGGACGAATGGCGAGCTTCCAGCGCCATAAAACTGGATACACCCTGCTAAGGGTAGGTAACCCCGAAAGAAAATCCTCCAGAGAAGGCAAGGGAATACCACTCTGAATATTTTTCCCCAGGTCATCACTACTCAAGGGTGATAGTCAACGTTAGGGAGACCTGACAGGATACAGAAAGAAGAAGATAAGTTAAATGTGGAAATTTTATATAAATTGTTAGGAATTTTTTAATTACAAATTGGTTAGAATAATATAATAAATCAAAAAACTTTTGATAAAGATGCCTATATACGAGGTCCATGGATGGTGTTGATGATTACAAACAATTTACAAACAATAATAAAATATTTATTCGATTTTACATATCAAAATAACGAACTATTTTTTACATGAATACATCACTTGAGATTAAATTTGAATAATCGATATTCTATTTCTGAAACAAACACATATCATTTATGTTTTGACCGAAACAGAAATCGAAAGTAATATGCGAAAAACGGGGACAATCCAATAACACATTATTTAAAATAACTCAAATTTAATTTTGTTTAGTTAAATAAGAAAATCTTTTCAAGCATATTTCGTCAAAGGAAGGAAAGAGATTTATGTTCACAGTCATATATCATATATTTGTATAAAATAATTGTGTTGTTTAAAGAAAATATAAATAAATACTCAATTGAAAATTGCTCACAATGAAAAAAATATTACATTATTAAATTAAAAAACGTACTTCAATAAGGTGTAAAACAATTGAAGGCTGGTGTTTATTTAATATAAAAAAATTAAGGTAGCCTAAAGTAAACAAAATACTTAGAAAAAGCCAGTTATAGATTTTTGTATGGCAGATGAAATCTAGACTTAGCTGCGAGTCAGGAAGAGTTTGGCTCGAGCACGGTCGGATGTAACGCATTGGCGAACGAGAGGGGTTCTACTGTGCTTCCACTTTTTGTCTTTATTTCGACAGCGATCAGTTTCGCCAGGCTATCTGGCATCGACAGACTGGTTATATGTCAGAGACAAAAAGTGGAAGAAGTTATTTAAAAAAAAATGTTTATTGAATTATTATGAATAATGTTCATCGTTTTAGTTGCCGGATTTCCGCAGAGATATAGAGTCTAAACTAATCATGTAGTACTTGTTCAGGAAGAACGTAAAGAACTCTCACGGAATCGCAATTACGTTCATCTTCACATAGTACTCACTGCGAAGAATATAACGCCATTCCGGTAGGAATAACGATAAAAATATTTTACGATCTTCCATTACGGTAACGCGCACAGATCAAAAACCTTCCGCACTCGATCTTCTGATGTAGAATCTACCGCCCAATTGAGCAGTGAACGAAAGTGTCATATAAAATAACAAAAACAAACAAACTTTTACGCCGTTTCTCCGCAGGGGTAGGCAGAGATAATGGACCGCCACACTACTCTATCCTGGCACACCTCTCTAGCTTCCTCCACATTCATACAGCGAGTCATACAAGCAAGTTGATTTTTCCGACTGCGAACATGACCAACCTTTAAAATTTGATTAATTTGGTCTTGCCATTTTTTTCCTCGGTGTGCCACGACTCCGTGTTCCATTTAAATCATTAACGTATACTTTCTTAACCATTCTTTCTCCATCCGTGCACTCTCTATGTCCGAACCAACGCAGCGATCCTTTCATAATTTTGTTCATAATACCTTCTTCCGCTTTACATTCCTTTCTTATATCAGCATTTGAGATTCTGTCGTATATCGTTCTACCACACGTACGCCTTAGAGACCTCATCTCTACTGCATTAATTCTGCTCTCATCCTTCTTCTGCCAGTTCCATGCTTCGCTTCCATACATTATGGTTGGGACCAGAACTCCATTGTGAACGGCTGTTTTCGCTTTTATTGATAAATTCTTGTTTCCAATAAATATTTTTAAAGCTCCATTCACTTTGTTAAATAACTATTACATAATAATTATTATTCGACTTCATGTATCCAAAATTCAATCATAATTTGTTGTATTCATTTAAAGACGACGATAGACGACCTTTGGGCAGAGTGGCGAGAGCTATGACTGCCATGCCGAATGTCCCGAGTTCGATTACCGGTCATGGCAGTGTGATTGTCACACTGTCTTTTGTCTGGTATAGGATTCACGTGTCATGAGAATGGATGAAGAAATCAACCCAAGAAAACTTAACATGACTTAATTAATCAAATTTTAAAGGTCGGCCATGTAAGAAGTCGGAAGAATTGACGTGCATGTATGATAGTATAAATGGGAAGAAACTAGAGAGGTGTGTCAGGATCTAATAGTGTGGGGGTCCATTAACTCTGCCTACCATTTCAGAGAAACGGCGTGATGGTTTGTTGTTGTTGTATACAGTAATTGAGTTTAATTAACCTGCTGTTTACAAATGTGGAAAGCAACGAGCAACTACCACATTAAATGGCCTAAACGGTAACCCAAGAACCAGCAACAATGTTTCACTTTGCTGCAAGCCAGTCCCTTATATTTGAGATAATCAAATGATTTTACTGAAATCTCTTGATAAATAATAATTAAATAAAACGATGTTTTTTAACTACTTCCACTTTTGTCTTTATTTAGACAGCGACCGGTTTTGCCAGGCTCCCTGGCATCGACAGACCAGTCTGTCGATGCCAGCGAGCCTGGCGAAACCGGTCGCTGTCTAAATAAAGACAAAAGTGGAAGTAGTTAAAAAACATCGCCTTTTATTTGAAACTAGTGAAGAATAAGATATAGAGAGTAAAATAATAATAAAATATGTAATGGGTGTTTTATATAAAATGATTTAAGAATTATATTTTGATAGAGGTGATTAATATTTTGATTAAAACGAACAATTAAAAATTTTACGAACAATTATATTTGCAATAAATATAACTTTGTATCGAATAGTTTTTATATCATGTAAAATAATATGTAACAATAAGAAACGTTACGAGTTTGGGAAAATAATTTATGTCGGGTAGAGCAAAAGAATTCAAGAAGGTTGACTGCGGACACCAACATTATAAGTAAGAGCGTGAAGGTTGCGAGCACTATGCGAAAAAAAGCTTTACAGACAAGTCGACCATCTGGAGAACTAAAAGCTTGCCGTAAGAAATAACAATAAACTGTCACAGCACACGTTTCACTAAAATCCGCATGACAAACCCGACGGCCGCAGGCGAATCATGATAAAATGGTTTTTCGAGAATCCGCAACGCAAACGCGAGTTAACTCGCAAAAAGTCGTGTCCATTTTATAATTAAGTCATATTATATTTTTTCACAGCGTAAACTTTTACATAGATGTTAAATAAGTATTTTCCATTGAGTTCTTACACGCAGTATGAATGTATAAAAACCTTTAAAATTAAATTTAAAACAAGGATGTATTTGACATTACTGTCTTAAAATTGAAATATTAAGACAGTAATACGCAGCGTTCGGCTCCGCGTCAGTCTCCGAGATAGAATCAGAAATGAGGAGATTAGACGCCGAACAAAAATAACGGACATCATGGAACGACTAGCGAGACTGAAGTGGCAATGGGCGGGTCATGTGGCGAGACAGAGTGAGGATAGATGGACCCAGAAAATAATAAGGTGGAGACCATTGGAGAATAGGAGAAACGTCGGCAGACCGCAAAAAAGGTGGGCCGACGACATTGCTGCCGTGGGGGGGAATATACGGCTACGGCTGGCAGGAGATAGAGACGAGTGGAAGGGAAGGGAGGAGGCCTATGTCCAGCAGTGAACCGATAAGGGCTGACAAAGAAGAAGAAGAAAAATGTAAAATAATAATTTCGTACAGCCGAATACAAAGACTTTTACCTAAGTAATCAGCGTTTGATCAATCTGAACAATAAAAAAATGATCAAACAAAATTGTTCACCAAGCATGATTAGCCACAAAAACTTGTTATACTCTTTTTAAAGTCAACGTGTTGAAGTTAATCAAGTTAATGTATAAAATCTATGTAAATTAATTGGTAAACTACAACTTTTAACACTTTTGTACTTTGTTTTAACATCACTTCATTTTGTTTTAATGAACCAACCGGTTTCGCTCCTGTTGGGGCTTCGTCAAGGCTACAAAAAACAAACCGTTCGTTTTTGTAACCATGACGAAGCTCCGGCGGCTGCGAAACCAGTTAGTTCGTTAAAAAATAAAGTGTTTTTAAAACGAGTGTTATAATTTATGTTTAATATTACCACACCACAAATTAAGTGCTTCATACAAAAGCATAAATGTAAGTAGATAAACCAGCATGTAATTCTGTAAAATCCATTTTCCGTATACAGGAAAACTAATTATCATTGCAAATAACTAAAACATGGGACAATGTTCGGTAAAAACAGTCATTATGCTCGAATCTTCAATCTAAACAATTAGTATAATGTAATGTGACCACAAGATACTCGTATCTCGGGTTATTGTATCAGCGATGGTCCAATGAAAATAAAATTCCCATTGCGAATAAATGACATACGAGTATTTTATATAGTTTCGGATTGTGAAACCAGTGCGCAGTTCAGGAAAATCCGCATCCCGAATGCAGTATCACGTGGAAGTGGAAATAGTCAGAAACCACTAAGTTGTTGAATTGATACACTTGTTTATAGTAGGCATCTCGAATACAGGACAAATAGAAATTTTCGATTACTACCAAGATGCAGAAATATGACACAAGTTCGCATTCCGAACACAGGACATGTAATTGTGATAATAGTCAATGACACAAGTTCGCTTTCCGAACACATGTAATTGTAATAATAGTCAATGACACAAGTTCGCTTTTCGAACACATGCAATTGTGATAATAGTCAATGATCACGTGTGTTGGATCAGACCAGTGCACGGTTCAGGAAAATACGCATCCCGAACACGTCCGGCATCTGGAAGTCGAGTAGCCCACCCGTCGCGATATCCTAGAGCTCCGGCCTTCGCTAGCTGCCCACCAGCTCGATCTGGCGGTACTTCTTCCTCAGGTTGGAGACGGGGTCCCGGAACAGCACGGGGTCCAGGCGCACGCGGCTGCGCACTAGCGGCATGTAGCCGAACACGGCAGCGAACGTGTTCAGGCATGACTGCCGCTGGATGAAGTGGTCGGGATCGTTCCAAGGGGATCTGCACACAAAATAAGTCACAATTTAATCAATATAAATAATATAATAATAAGACGGCCTTCGTGACAGAGTGGCAACTGCCACACCGAAGGTTCCAGGTTCGATTTCCAGCGATGATAATGTGAAAAAAAATCATTCTGTCATTGGTCTGATAACGCCACTCCTGAAGGACCTTCACTGGCTTAAAATCCGAGAGCGAGTAAAATATAAATTGTGTTTGACAGTGTTTAAGGCTCGACACCAGAGAGCGCCAGCGTATATATCGGACCTCTGCGTGACACCTATGCCAACGGAAAGGCAACGTTCACTCCGAACAGTAGAAACAAGTGCAAACAACATAGCAATTCCAGTCAGAGCCAATAAAGCATGTTTCTAAGATCGTGCTTAGCTTAGCTTCGTGGAATAGCCTCCATGTTAGTATTAAGTATGAGGATAGTGACGTTAAATCTAAGAAACTTCTAAAGACTGCACTGTTCGGTCAGTCATTTCCTAGTGCGCCCTTGGAGTAATTGATTTTACAAAACGGCGCACTTAAAATACAAGTCTTCAGAATAATAATAAAAGAATTCATGTGACTATAAAAATAGCAATAGACCAGCTACCTATCACAATCAATAGTGAACAAATGTATACAGTGATTGGGTTCAAAAAAGATGGAGAGAAAATAGAAAGAGCTGGGGAATGGAGAGAGATGGCCAGGGATGGAAGCCAGTGGAGGACTGTTGTGGAGGGACCAAGTCCCAAACCGGGATGTAGCGCCAAGAAGTTGTTGTGGTAGTAGTTGGGTTCAAATAACATGTTGGCTACAAAAACATGGAAAACAAGGAAAAAGTACCACATTTAAGGCCCAAGTCATCTCAAGAACCAGCAAAATTATAAATAACACTGTGTTGGAAACCAATCCCTAGGATTGAAACCTAAAATGAAAATATTAATAATAAAGGGTATTTAGAGGTATACTATACATATTCAAAATGAAAAAAAAACACATTAAAATAATGTTAATGTCTATGATATTGGCTTTATTTAATAGATAATTTTATGTTATTATAATAATTAAATAAAACGATGTTTTTTAACTACTTCCACTTTTGTCTTTATTTAGACAGCGACCGGTTTCGCCAGACTCGCTGGCATCGACAGACTGGTCCACCAGTCTGTCGATGCCAGCGAGTCTGGCGAAACCGGTCGCTGTCTAAATAAAGACAAAAGTGGAAGTAGTTAAAAAACATCGTTTTATTTAATTATTATTTAAAATGAACTTCCATCAAGAGATTTCAGTAAAATCATTTGATTATGTTATTATTGTTTAAATATGATTTCGGGCATATGAGCGCCACGGCTAGCTCGAATGAAGCGCAATCGTAAAGTCCAATCATCATAGGTAAAGTGGGGGCAAAGCGACCCCAAAGACGACCACCAAGCCACTGGTCTGATCAAATCAGGACGCTGACAAGTCTCTCATCAGTTGCAGCCTGGAGACTGACGGTTGACAGGAGCGCATGGTGTGCCTAGGTCAATGGTTTACAGGTTGGTCATGACCCTCAATCAAGAGGAATACGACTGAGAAGAGAACCCCTAAAAAGATATTTGTTGTGCGTTTTAAGTTAAGTCAATATAAAGTTAGTCCAGTATAAATTTAAGTTTTTTCAGTAAACAATATATATTTATTGTTTCTTGAACAATGATGTAAAACTCAATATTAAATGGTATATTCGAATGTAAACGTCTGTTTTATAAGAGTTTTGTTATATTTTATGGGAATGACATGTTTCGCCCTTCTAAGGCATAATGTCTAACATTTGATAATGCCTGAGAAGGGCGAAAGTGTCATTCTCATATAATATAATAAAACTTCTAATAAAAATCTGACATGTGACCATCATAACTCATTTCGGACAAAAGATCACTTAAGACTTTATGACTTTCAAAACCACAGAATTGTATCGACGAACAAGGATCAGATTAAAAATACAAACGAAATTAAAATCGTGAAAACAATTTTAATAACGTATAAAAAAAAGAATACTCTTTTTAACTCGTTAAAACAAAGTTTGGAAGTCACTATCAGATACAAAGCGCTAACGTGATATTCCCGAACCCGGGAAACGCCAGACAGCCGCGAGCATTCACGTATTTATGTGCGGGCCCAACTTTTCGTGTTTGCTTTAAATTCGTGTTCCTATTTTATCTTAGGCAAAAAGTTATAAACCAACTTATCGCGAACGTAGGACGGAAAAATTAAACTCTGCAGCAATAAATAATAAACACATATAGATACGGGAAATACAATAAATGCTTTTATTTTACTAGCGAGGCCAAAGTGAAATAACGTGGTTGTACGCGACAAAACTAATAACATTTATGTTGAATAATATACTACTACTACGAGTAAGATAAATAAAATAATAAGAGCGTATCATAATCATAATATGAATAGGCAAAAACTCGGATGTAATTCAGAAAGAGTACGATAATATTTTGAATACAAGAGAGCGAGAGGAATCATTGAATTTTTGTTATGATTCTGAATCTAATTTTGAATTACGTTCTGATTATTATTGTATGACAAAAGTGTCGAAAACAAAAAGGAGAACGTTTTGATATTATTGATTGTCAAATTATTATTATTTTAATGTATACAACAGGTCGTTTGAACCCTATTACTGTATACAATTTATATTTGAGCTATTATATTGATTCTCGTGACATGTGATAGGTAGCCAATCTATCGCCATTTTATTGTCACGTGAATTCTACACCAGACCAAAGACTGTGTGACAATCACACTGCCATCGCCGGGAATCGAACCCGGGACCTTCGGTATGGAAGTCAGAGCTTTTACCACTCTGCTACGAAGGTCGTCAATGTGCCATTATAACATATTTATGTTAAAAGTTACAACTTATTAACGATTACGATTAACGTGAGTGAACCAAGTTTTTACCGGGTAGAAAGTCTTGACTTCCGTGAATATTTCACGGGTTACAACTAGTCTAATATAAATAGGCAAAAACTCTTAAAGTTGTCGTCAAAGAATACAAGAAATGAATTTTAAAACACAAGAGAGCGAGAAAGGAATACTTCGATTATCTCAAGTAATCCGAAATGCATACAATGCGCATGTCGGAGAACATTTCTAGATTATTTAAAATTTTGTTCTGATTATTGTTGTGTAACAGTGTAGAAAACAATAGGTGAACAAATTGGTATTGTTTATTGCGAATGACTCAATCTATAGTGGATCTCAGGAGTATAGCTCCAATGATGATGAAGATACTGAATTTGAACAATTTAAAGATAAGGCAATGGGCAGGTCACGTAGCCAGAAGCTCAGATGAAAAATGGACAAAAAGACTGCTGACTTGGAGACCGTGGACGGCAATCAGAAGTGCAGAGCGACCGCAACTACGGTAGAAGGATTATTTAAAAAAAGACACGTCGGAATAACCTGGATGCAGTCTGCACAAGACAGAGTGACATGGAAGCGAATGGAGGAGGCATTTGTCCAGGAGTGGACGGGAATAGGCTGAGGAAGAAGAAGAAGAACGATAATGGGAATAATAAAATTATAATAATGATAATGATAATGACAGGACAGTGGTTACTAACCTCGCGCCCGCGGTCTGCGGCGGCTCTTTGTACTGCTTGCGCTGGGTGAGCTTGATGGGGGGGCGGCGGGTGACATGCGCCACCAGACAGTTCAGCAGGATGTCCTCGCAGTTGTGCGCCTGCGCCACGGCCTTGTGCAGCAGCGGCGGCAGCCAGTGCGCGTACAGCGCGTGGTAGTACCGGTGGTAGACAGCTGCGCCGGTTAGCACGATCGAGTACTCGTTGGTCCACTTGGATGTGTAACCCCAGGCATTCTGCAACAAAAAAAATTGTCAAACATGGTCTACAAAAAAGTGTAAGAAAGTGTCTTTGTGTTCGTAAGAAGGGCGGAATGGAGAATGTTGTTAACATAAAGCGATCGCTTAACCCAACCAATGAGAGGTCATAAGTCCTGTAAACGCCTCGACCACCATATTCTGTTTCCAAAAAACAATTAACATCTTCGTATCTATTGAGATACAATCAATCCTTACTACATCATTGTTTAATTAGAATATCAAAGAAACAATAAAAATATTAAATTATTTTTAAAAATATAAGATTTTACATTTTAAATACATACGCGATAAAGAAGAAACAGGTATATTTAACAAAAGAATTGATGCATCTTTTGTTTTATGTACTGTTTATGTCTGTTAAGTCTATTTGTATTGCAAATTCGTATAAACACATTAAAAATAGTGCTTTTATATTTCTGTCTTTTCTCAGTTTTATTTAACAATACTTAAACATTTTACTTATCGATTTTCGATACATATTTCAACACTATCTTTCAGCGCTCCAGAGTTCTCGCGTAAAGCACAGCACAGGGCAAGCAATATTAACATAATGGCGCCATCTGCCGAGCTGGTCCGAGGGGATTCTAAGATTTCAATAAAGAAATGCTTTGGCGATACATAAAATCGCAATAAACTTAAATAAATACCTCCGTGGACCGCTCCGATTAGGGGAGCCGGGCTAGGGGCGCGGGGGTGGGCGGGCATTAGGGCGGTCTACTAGAAGTAACCCATAAGGATTTGAAGTGGTATAAAACGGAACATTTAACGACGAATCGTGAACGTTAAAGCGGTTATTTTGAGTGCGTATCTAGCCCCGTATCTCAGTTCGAAAATATTGGGATCAGATTAACGTCTGCTTCAGTATATCAAACTGAAAAATCGACACTAAAAATAATATGTACTAAAAGGATGAAACTATTTGCAAATCATCACATACCATTATATCTCATGTACGTAATTTCTAATTTCTCTTATGTTATCCTTATTCTTATCCTTCGTTTTTGTGTATTGCCGTTATATGTTAGTTGCCTGTTTATTTGTGCAAATTTTAATTACCTTTGTTACTAAACATGTCATTTTTTGTAAAAGCCCTTGCGGTGTTTATGTCAAAATAAATTAATACCATAGTTTGCTTCAGAGAGATTATTTGCAATAGTGTGAGCTACACCTCCTAAATTGGTTATATAGAAAGTTATAATTGGTCCCTGAATAAGTGTGTGGAGCTTATGACATTAATCCCAAAAATATTCGGTGATTAGAACATTACTACTATGTCCAAATTAAGAAATGGAATTAATTTTAACAGAACAAGGACATGTTTGCGTTTATGCTTTTTTTTCAAAATTTCAGTAACAACACAAATTCACCAGAAAAATGAGAACTTCCAGACAACATTAGCTGGGACACCAGATATTTGAAATAATAAAATAAAAACAACGAATTACTTTGAATTTTAACATTGTATAATAGCATTATGAACAAATAGTAAGTCACACAATTAATTAATTTTCTGAAAAAAATTAATAAACAACATTAAAAATATAATGGAATTTATTATTGTGATGATTTGAAGACATTTTTATTATATAAAAAAAACATGTTGGTTTATTTCAATGTTTGAATATAAAATATTACAGATACATTTTTGCTTTTTCTATTAATTAAAATATAATAAAAACATGGTCAAGCTTTTTTTTGTAAACGCACTGTCACTCACACTATTACAAACAATCTCCTTGAAATGAAGGGACTCTACCACCAAGTCTTTACAAGATGAAAACAACATATTAGTACTTCGCATTTATCGAGATATTTTACTTCGCTAATTCATCATCATCGGCTGTCCCTCGTATCTGAAAAAGACTGTCCTAAACCGTTGTAGCAAAAAAGTCAAACCTAACTACACACTCTGGAGCATTTAGAGCAGAGGAAGACGTTGAAAGTGGAAACGCCAGTCTTCCTGTGATCTCGTATTTCGCCTCTCTTTCAATTTTGATTAATTTGGTCCTGCCATGTTTTCCTCGGTCGTTCTCGACTCCGTACTCCATTCACATCGTTAACGTAAAATTTCTTCATACATGCGTTCCATATATCCAAACCAGAGCAGTGAACCTTTTTGAAGCCATAATGTTGTTCATAATATGTATTATCTTTCATTATACATTACTTTTTGATATTAGCATTTGAAATTTTGCCATATATTATTTACCATAATAATACAATACTTATATCTTATAAATATGTCAAATGATATAAACCCAATTAAATAAAAAAAAATTCGCTTTGATTAAAAATCTATGATACATGTAAAATAATATTTAAAAAAATTCATATTTAGCATTTCTTCTATGTTTGCAATACTTTGTGTTGTAGATGCTTTATTTCTCTTTTTCTTTTTTATATACTTTGTATATACAACACTTACAATTATTATTTTTTTAATTTCATAGTCATACTTCGGACAACCAGTCGTTCTTCAGTGATACATATTTGATACATATCTTTATAACATCTGTCAGATCATGTAAACAATTTTATAATATTTTAAATATGTATCTTTATAATATGTATCACCGAAGAAGGACTGGTTGTCTGAAACATGTCTTTGTAATTTTTTTTAATCTAAGTATTTTATATACAAAGTACATAAAAAAGAAAAAGAGAAATAATATTTAACAGACTATGTGAAGTGTGCGGGTGTGCATATAATACCCGTTTCGTACAATGTAGTTCAGAGTTGCGACTCAAAAGAAATCACCACATAAGCTGTCCGAAGTTGCCAAGTTGGGTAATATAATTTGTATGTATAAAATGAGCGTCCACCGTAACGTTCCGCACAGAAGCCCGTTAACTTCTGACTGCAGTCCGCAACCGGGGGACTTTATATACCCGGCCGCTCCTCCAATCAGCGCCGGGGAAACGTGGAAATTCTGCGTTATTCAATTAATGTACCGGCACAGTTGGTTCAGGTTTATCCCGGCTTTGTGCTTCACACCCCGGGGCTCCGCGCAGTTGCGGCGGGAAAGTTCTGGTCCCCGTAACGCACGGGACACAAGACGGGGACTAAACTTGCCTCGCAACTTGGGTTTGCGGTGCGGGCGTGGTCCCGCGGTTATTGGATAAATATGCGAGTGGCCAACTTGACTCGCGGCTTGATTATCCGCTGTACGAGTATATAAGCTCCCGCGATCGATTAGAACATTAACCGTTAGAGTGCTAAGCAGCGATTTTGCGCTGCGGCGATTTGTATCGAAAAGTGCGACGCAGCGCAAAACTGACGTGAGTTTCAGTGCGTTTTTGGCGTTCCGCGGGAGTGGACGTACGCTGACCTCACACATAATTTATAACGACGGTGCATTTTTATGCTTTTAAAAATAACTTTTTGCGTTTTTACAATTATTGACAAAAAAATAGCCATGTCACGTGATAATATTTCAGACGTAAATTCGATGTGTAGTGATTTTGCGGATAGTGAAACAGAAATTAGTAGTGATGACAGCAGTGTCATATTACATCGAAGAAAAAGATTGAGAATTTAAAGTGAGTCTTCTTCTTCATCACCATCTTCAGAAACGGAAGAAATACAATCTTTTGACAAATTTTGGTTTTTTTATAATTTTTATTTTCAAAACCAAATAAAAATATAATAGTAATGATATTTTATGTTTATTTCTTCATATTCATATTAATTAACCTTTTTTCTGTATAACCCAAAAAGATTTATTAAAATTGATTAATATTTGTCTAAATGAGAGTGTTTTATTTGACACCACAATTTTTTCCTTTAGAGTAATCAAAATATGCATAGCATTTTCCAATAGATATTTACAAAAATTGCTTAGCACTCAAACGGTTAATATAGTTTGGCGTGAACAAAGATGGCGTGACAATCTAAAGCTAACTGTCTTATGACCAAAACAACTATTAAACTATTACCATTCATAATTGAAATTTCTTGGAGTGAAATTCATTGTAAATAATGAAAAAATATATATATTTAAACTTCTTAATAACATATTATATTTAAGGATTAATTATATCTCAATAGAGACGAAGATGCAAATTGGAAACAGAATATGGTGATCGAGGTGTTTACAGGACTTATGACCTGTCCTTGGTTGGGTTAAGCGCACGCTTTATGTAATACAACATTCCCCATTCTACCTTTTCTTATAACCACCATGTCTAACAAATTCTTCAAGTGCCCTGTCGGGTCCCCCCATCGTTGGCGATCACCTCGGCGAACCTGTCCCTGTCCTGCGCCGCTCGGAACAGCTCCTCAACACTTCGGATGCCGGTCCACTCCCTTACGTTTCGCAGCCAGGACATTTGTCTCCTTCCGGGCCCTCGGCGTCCCTCAATTTTTCCCTCCAATATCAGTTGGAGAAGGTGGTACTTTTCCCCACGCAGTATATGACCCAGATATGAGATCTTTCGGACCTTGATAGTTGATAACAATTCCCTGTCAACTCTAGCTCGCCTCAGGACTTCGGTATTGGTAACCATGTCTGTCCAGGGAATTCTGAGCATTCGGCGATGTAGCCACATTTCAAATGCTTCCAGTCTGTTCATTGAGTTAACTTTCAGGGTTCAAGTATCACACCCGTACAATAAAACAGACCACACATAGCATTTGATCATTCTCTGGCGGAGTTTTAAGTTTACGTTATCATTGCAGAAGAGTGATTTCATTTTATTAAACGTAGCTCTTGCTGCCTCAATTCTGCATTTTATCTCTACATCTGGGTCAAGAGATTGTGTTAGTATGCTGCCGAGGTATTTAAAATTTTCCACCCTTTCAACGTTACGGCCGTTCAAATGCAATTAATTTTTAATGTTGTTAATTGAAATTTCCCGGATAATCTATTGTTTTGGCGGAAACACTTATATTTCAACATTATTAACAGTTTAAATAAAAAATAAATAAAACTTTGTTAAAAATATCATAATTGATTATATGTTTTGTCGCAACAGCTGTTTCGCTAACCAATGTTAGCATCTATGACGATTCCTCATTTCTTTTCCTTATCATATCATAAGTCATCATGCACACATTCTACTGAGTGAAATTATTTTTACGGTTTTGGTCTAACTTTGATTCTTATTGTGCTAGTTTCATTTTGATTGTATTACACACTGTATTATGATCCTTGTAATAAAATAAAAACATAAAACTAAATAATAACTTTTTTATATTGGTTTCATACATCTTCTTATGTATTATAAGAGATCTAATCCATCAAAAGGATTGGAATAATGTTCCTGGGAAATTTTATATCTAGTTCGGAAACACTAGTAAAAATGTGTTCCCGAAAATTCATGACGCCAGAATGCTAATCTGCAGAAAAACTCATAAGTTGTTATTGGTAATGCGAACAAATGGCAAGCGAGGGCTCAAGTTCCGCGAACGGCCCTAAAAGAATAAAGTCTCAAGCGGCAAGTTTTGATGAGTTATGACATACTGTTATCAGAGTTGGGGTCCAAAAGGAAGGAAAGTTACCGAGGAGATTAATCAAGGGACACATCTCGTAAGGGCCAAAGTGGTTCCTCGACAGTTTGCAACGGTACCAGATGCAACAAATGGGTTAAAGTGAATTTTGCAGAATTTATCCGGAAATTTTATTCGAGCCAAGGGCAGGGGTGGGGAATTTTTCGAGAATGCTTTTATGGCTTGTAATTTTTCTTGTATTCTCTACGACGAGGACAAACATCTCTGTGAAGATTATATAAAGAAATTTCCAAATTTTAAGACGATTTAAGGCGACTTCATAATATGATTTCAACTCATAAATTCAAACGTAAATTTATTTAAGTTTCTAACAATAAAATTAAACACTTTTCACTTAGTATAAACCACTTTATTTGAGTAAGTAGCGCCAATCGGTTTAGAAAATTGATATTTCATTCGACAGAGCAAATTGATACTTTATTTATCGTTCATTCTTCATGGAGCGCATGGATGGAAATGGAGTGCGGATTCGAGGTAGACCGAGGAAAACATAGCATGACCAAATTAATCCAATTTTAAAGGTTGGTCATGTTAGAAGTCGGAAGAATCGATGTGTGTGTATGACTCGCTGTATGAATGTGGAGGAATCTAGAGAGGTGTGTCAGAATAGAGTAGTGTGGCGGTCCATGCTCTCTGCCTACCCTACGTGGAAACGGCGTGATGGTTTGTTGTTGTTGTTGTATATAATAGTATGGGTGGCATGAGAACCATGTACTTAAAACAAGTTTCAAAATTACATGTGAAATTACAAGGAAATTGTAATATTATTATTTAATGTTATTTATTATTTTACTGTTAAAAAATAGTTGTTAGTACCTACTTATAACAAATAGCCCAACTTAATTTTTAATTTAGAATTTTTGTATGGAATTTTAAATGCGTTTTTTATTAGTCTTTCTTTGTTTTGTTTCTGTTATATTTTTTACACCTGAAGATGGAGGTATCCTCTGAAACATGTCGTGTATTTTAATATTTTTTTTTATTAAAAAAGTGGTCTAAACAATGTTTAATTAATTCCCAAAGTAGATTGTATAAAGTGAAGGAGAAAATGCTTATAAGCACAAACTGAACGTAATACGACGTACGAACACAAGACACCAGACCACCGGTCATCCCGCGCCATCCAATATGGTCCATATTGAATCTTGCTCATCTCTTGTAATATTTGTCCCAAGCACCGCCAATATTCCCGGCGAGTGTGTAACGGCGGCAACAGCTGTCTCGTATAATGCTTGGCTCACGTTTTGGCACTAGGGACTAACGAATCGAGCTCCGGCGCCCACATGGCAGAAAGTACGGGCATTAAATACAGATTTAAAATCAGTTTGATACACAAGATTTTCTTGTGTTACGAGCGTGTTTAATTTTCCCTGTTGTCCGATAAGAAAATCCCTAGACGAATGGTAAGCTTTAAGGGCAAGAGGCAGACTATATTAACCCCAATTCTGACGTCTGAGTTGAGCGGGTATCAATGTGGGACGACCCATCGAATGGGGTACACTAATTTACGGTAATTTCTATTGGTTCTAATAAACCGTCTTACTACCCAAACACTTGAGAAAGGCTTGTCAGCAAACATTACGAAGGAAATAATCGGAAATTATCGACCGAAGCAGTTATAGAAATAAATAATTGAGTTCTAGTGCCAACACTTACGCATAAAATTAAATCTTGAAACAACACAAGAAAAATAAAAATAATAGTATCTTTATACAAGATGTCGAATCGATTAATAAAAAGTAAACCATTTATTGAAATAATGATTATTAATTAATTAATTTCTTAAAAAATAATATCGTGGAAACCCTCGCGTCCGCGGCACTCATTTAATCGAACAGTAAAGATAAAAATCATAAAAATAATAATGTGACCTCATTAAATTTACCAAACGGTCATTAACAGGGGGAGGGCACGACATAGAAAATTGACTTCGGGGAAAGATTTTCCAGGATTGTAGTACCCCCTAAGAGTAATTCATAGTCAAAGTAAGAAAGCGCAATAGCCAGCCTATTTCTAAAAAAAAAGCTTTGAAATATTCATAGTTATTAATTAATTAATAATTTAAAAATCGCATAACGCGGGAATTGAACCGGAGACCAACTGCCCAGCGGAATAGAGAAGGTTAGATATGCGCTCAGCCAAGTAAATATGGAAACTAGTGGCGACAAAAATTTATATGTAAGCAACGGTAAAAAGATTATAGCCCTTTTTTCTATAAATTGACTGGCTATTGCGCTTTTTTTTATTATGACTATAAACGACTCTTAAGGGGTACCACAATCCTGTAAAATTCCATCCCGAAGTAAAAAAATTTTTAAAGTTTCGAAACATGTGGAGAAAAATAAACTCAAAAGTGAAAAAAATAAGTGTTTTAATTCATTAAAAAAATCAGCATTGTGGAATTTTACAGTGTTAACGCCTTCAGTTTATAAAAAAATACTATGGGTTAATTGTATAGAGACGAATATGTAAATTGTTTTTCTGGGAATATAATGTGGAGGCCGAGGCGCTTACAGGACTTATGACCTGTCATTGGCTGGGTTGATTGATCGCTTTATGTTTAACAACATTCCCCATTTAGCCCTTCTTATGACCACCACATCTGACAATTTTTTGGAACTTGTATATATGCTAGAATCCCGCGCTTATCTTTACATATTTTAGTTCACTCTACACTAGCGTCATCTATTATCATTCTGTTCCCAGAAAAACAATTTACATCTTCGTCTCTATTGAGATACAATTATCCTTAAAAAAAAATTATCCGCAATCGGTAAAATCCAATATTTGTCTACAAGAATTTGTATACATTCAAAATGTTGAATACTATGGGTATTATTCATTTGTTTAAACAAACAATTAATAAGCATAATTATAAAAACAAAACTAATTCCAAACCATGCATTTTAAATATGGAACAATTTGCAGTCGACTCGGTGACGGCACGTGTTGCATTCTAAGAAAAATTCTTTTAAAAAAATATCAGTATCTTCGCGCTTGATAAAGCTCGAACGAATAAAAACTTTGAGAAAAAATTTCCATTTGAAACCAAATTGAATGTCACCACAGTGAGCGTAGAAAATTTGAGATGTAATTTTCCTCTGAAAACTCCTTCATTAAGGGCGGTGTAATAGTGTGGTCTGTCGACAGAACTCAAAGCAATACTTTATAAAATTCTACTTCTCGCGGAGAAACTTTAAGCGGTGGAAAAAAATTATCACGATATAAAGAGATTTTTTATACTTATTTCCACGGTTATTCAAGAAGCTAAATGAATAGTTAAAAATTTAATAAAGTTAAAGGAAAATACTTCTCATATTCAATAGTGCTGGCAAAAGAAAAATAAAAGTATAATTAATGCAGTTTAAAATAAATCTCTGAAACGAAAATCTGATAAATCTGTATATGAAAGTGTCAAATACAAATATAAGAAGTGAATTCAGTGCGATTCAAAGTGTTATAAACAAAACAATGAAAGGATCATTAAGATGGTCACCTTAAAATAATGAATGAAGAATGAACGATAAATAAAATATATATTAACCATGCAAACAGAATAAAAAAAATAAGAAGATGGAAAATGTGGCAGATCAAATCAATAAAATTTTAATGTCGACCACATAAAAAGTCGGGAGAACTCGGCGTGCATGCATGGCACGATGTGTGAACGTTGAGAAATCTTTCTTCCGCTTCGAATTCGATCCTTAATATCAACATTTGAAATTGTGTCATACATACGTCATTCATTGTTTGATCACGCACACGTTAAAGAGATATCATCTGCTTTCATCCTTTTTCCGCCAGCTTCAAGCTTCGCTTACAAACGTAAGTGCTGGAACCAGAATTCCATTTTAAACGGCCATATTCGCTTTCGTTGATAAATTAACTAACTAACCATCATCGGCGTCTCCCCGAAGGGGTAGGCAGAAAGAATGGACTGCCTCACTTTTCTTTCCTGACATATTTCTCTCGCTTCCTCAACATTCATACATAGTGAAATGCACGCGCGTCGGTTTCTCTGACTCCTCACATGGCCGACATTCAATATTTGATTTATTTGATCGTGCCACGATTTCCTCGGTCTTCCTCTATTTCTGGTTCCATTTACATCGTTAACATATAATTTTTTTTACCATTCTTTCTTCATTCATTATTTCCATATCTCCAAATCATCTAAATGATCCTTTCATTATTTTCTTCATAACACCAACATTCGAACCGCATTCATTTATTATATTTATGATTATTACTTGATAAATTATGTTTTCTAATTACTATTTTTAATGTTCCATTTACTTAAATATTTAATACTAATTGGGTATGATGAATTAATAATTCCCATCATATTCCACGTAGACGTTAAATAACTTAATTTGGTGTAAATTACATCAACTCAACGAAATTGAAGTCTAATAGTAAGTTACTCGCATCTTTATTGTGTATTCATAACAGGAACGCCCGTCAAAACGCTCTCGCTTCCTGGTATTATTTCTGAAACTATTATAATAACTGGAATTCCGTCGCCTGGCGCGGCTGGTGTGTGCAGTGCAGAATTATCGCATTACTGCAAAATTTCCAGCGAAATCTCATTAAACCAAAGACAACTAGCTTTGGAACTGCTAGAGAAACGTCAGACCCGGAACAAAAATATAACCCCACGAAGCGCGAATATCCTGGGAATTTCTGTGGAATGGAATTTATCATACGAATGCACAAGAATAAATATCATTTGTGAATAATATTTTAAAGAAAATAACAACGTACACATTACGTAACGCATTATTTAATGGTTTCTAAACATCAATAGCGCGGGCTAAACATTAATAGCGCTAAACATTAATAGCGCTAAACATTAAATGCGCGAAACATTAATACTCGTAGCTCCAAACATTAATAGCGCTAAACATTAATAGCACTAAACATTAATAGCGCGAACTAAACATTAATAGCGCTAAACATTAAATGCGCGAAACATTAATACTCTTAACTCCAAACATTAATAGCGCTAAACATGAATAGCACTAAACATTAATAGCGCTAAACATTAATAGCGCGAAACATTAATAGCTCCAAACATTGATAGCGCTAAACATTAATAGCGCTAAACATTAATAGCGCGAAATATTAATAGAAGCGGGCCATAGAAAGATCCATGTTGGGTATCCCTTAGAGACCATATAGCCAAAGTGGAGATCAGAAGACGCACCAGGGTCACTGATATAGGGATACGAATTACGAGTGGCAATGGGCTGAACATGTGTGTCGACGGGAATATGATGGAATACGGAGCCAGAGTTGGGCCGGAGAAGTGTCGGGAGACAGCCTACCAGGTGGAGCGATGAGAGGGATGGCGTGGAGGTGGAGAAGCTTACGTCCAGCAAATGATGGAGACAAACTGACGAAAAAATATTAATATCTGCTTCTTCTTCTCCCTAGCCATCTCTCCACTGCTGGATGTAGCCCTCTTCAAATAGTCTCCGTTTTCTTTTATCCTGCGCGTATTACTCCGACTGTAATCATGTCATCGGCACATCTTTTTTAGGGTAAACTGATGCATCTTTTTCCTTTCCATGGTCTCCATATCAAGACTCTGGGCGCCCATCTGCCCATACCCCTTTGGCGACATGTTCTGCCCATTTCCACTTTAGTTTGCCAACACGGTCCATCTTCAAAGGCATGAACATTCTTATGAGACAAGAAAGAAAGATAAACTGAGGCTCCCCATTAGAATTAAAAGCAAATCCTAAGTTCACTTATATATAAGGCACCGAATTATATATTATAGAATTATATATGAATCATTATAACCTTTTGATTTTTGATTATTAAAATTTCTGATCTGATTTCGAGAAATTTCAATAACTAATATAAATATTTTAAATTATAATATTTTTAAAATATTTATATCATACTGAGTGTATATCTTTCAATATAAAAATTAAAGCATCATAGCGCACATATTTATATACGAAAGGTGATCAATCGTCCGGAATAATAAAGATCGTAAAATAATGGTCTGTAATAAAACGGTTTTTCGATCAAATAAAATGGCGGTCTGGTACTAAAACAGTAATACCAATACTCCACGAATCCGGATAAACAAGTTGTGTCAATATGAGTGAATAAAAAGCATCCTAAAATAAGAGAAAAATTTTATTTCGCCCCAGTAAAATTTGCATTCATCAATCTGGTGAATTGGAAAATTGGAAGCAATATTCGAAATAAAATTGCGGAAAATTTATCACGAGACATATTTAAAAATGAATTTATATAATATTTCACGTATGGAAAGCTGTTTGATATATGCAGATGCATGACAGTAAAGAAATATTGATGGTTGACAGTATAGAATGTTTGAAATATACTCTGTCCGCTTAAATAATGAAATAGGTAGTAACGTCTTCGTGGTTGTTCAATCTATAGATAGACAAATGTATTAAAAAAACTAGAATGCTTAAACGCTGGTGTCAAGATGAACTATATGTCATTCTGCTGTATTCTAAATGCAGACGATGCTGTTTTAACCGCTGACAGTATGGAAGATCTGGAAGCCTTAGCATCAAGAATGTATTAACAATGCAATAAAAATGACCTGGTGATGAATGTATTTTAATATTGCAGTATGGTATTTGAGAAGTGTATGTTATGAAAGATTGCATTATAAGTGCCAACGGCGTGTTCTTCGTCAGCTTGTCTCCATCCACTGCTGCACATAAGCCTCTTTACCCTCACGTCATCCCTCTCGCTCTGTCGCCAGTGTTTTCCAAGCCCTTCTCGCCGTCCGCACAATATCATCGCTCGACCTGGTTGGCTGTCTCCCGACACTTCTCCGGCGCAACCTTGGTCCCCATTCAGTACCCTCTAGCTCCAACTTCCATCATCCCGTCGACACACATGACCAGCCCACTTGCACTCCATCCTCTCGATGCGTATTCCTACATCGGTGACCCTGGTGCGTCTTCTAATCTCCACGTTGGGTATGTAATCTCTAAGCGAGATACCCAACATGGATCTTTCCATGGCCCGTTGCGCAACTTTGATTTTGTGCATTGCTACTTTAGTTAACGTCCATGTCTCGCATCCATAGGTCATCACAGGTAACACACACTGGTCCAGCACTTTTGTTTTTAAATTTTGTGGCATGTCGGACTTGAAGATGTTGCGCAATCTTTCGAATGCAGACCAACCGAGCTGTATTCTCCTATCAATCTCCTTGACTTGACCCCCTCTTCCAAAATCTTACAGATGACCAAGGTATACATATTCATCCACCACTTTTACATTTTTAAAATGGATTTTAATATCTTCAACTTGTGTGTTCGCCAATATTTTTGTATTTGTCATATTCATTTTAAGGCCAATTTTTTTAGATGACTCATTAAAAGCTTAAAGCATTTCTTGGAGTTGTTCGTGAGACTCAGACAACAGAATTATGTTTTCAGCGAATCTCAAGTGAGACAAATAATATTCTCCGTTTATATTCAATCCATGTTCTCAACTGTTGTATATAATCCATTGGTGTTTCTAAAAGCTAATAAAATGGAATATAACATTATAAAATATGTTTTCAATAAAATAATAACTTCTACCAAGAAATGTCAATGAACAACATTCATATTTTAAAGATTGTTTATATATTATCCTTATAAATAATTTTAATGGGTTAATAAAGTTGATTTCATAAGTTTTTAATACAAATGTTTTTTTTACAAAAGTTATTTTAAGATAATCAAATGATTTTACTGAAACCTCTTGATGGAAGTTCATTTAAAATAATAATTAAATAAAACGATGTTAACTACTTCCACTTTTGTCTTTATTTAGACAGCGACCGGTTTCGCCAGGCTCGCTGGCACCAGTCTGTCGATGCCAGCGAGCCTGGCGAAACCGGTCGCTGACTAAATAAAGACAAAAGTGGAAGTATTATAGTTAAAAAACGCCGTTTTATTTCATTATTATTTAAAAGTTATTTTGCTTCCACAAAGGCGCGTGCTTTCATAGAAAGTTTACAAGAAAGAAGAAAAAAAAACACTTTAACCAAAAAAATGTAATTTGGGCTAAAATAAAGCACTTGTCATATAATATGTTTACCCGGCGTATACCGTTAAGATCAAAGTTTGGCAATCACAATCGGTGGTAAAGTAGCAAAGTGTTGGGGTAAAGTTTTCCATTCGGAATCCAAACACAAGCGCCCACAGGCCGCTCCTTCATAAAACAGGGCTGCGAGTACAATACACGTCAGCCAGTGCCAATCGGAGAGGAGGTCTGCCAACTTCTTTCGATGGCCCAGGACCGGAATTCATTTCGGATACGAAAAGTTTAAACTGCTCCCTGCGCCGATTGGAGCAGAGTTTCAAACTTCGAACAGCCGGCGAAGTGAGATTAACACATTTATTGAATACAAGATCACATTTATTGGAAAGGTAGAATATCTATTAAAATCTCATAGACGAATGCGTGATAAATCCACCTAAATGTATGGGAAAAGGGAATTTTACTGAGATGCATTAATTAGACGTGCACGAATTAAACACCCTACCTTCAGGTAATTTTCCTAGAAACGTGCAAAAAAAGCAGGTTTTTTATTAATAAATTTTTATAATTGACGATTTTTTTATAATTACAACCACTTTTGTCTCTATTTCGTTAGTAACCGATTTCGCCTGACTGGCATCGACAGACCAGCCTAGCTATAAAGTATATGTAATCAAATCATCTCTATAATCATTGAGATATTGAAATCGGTGTACAACAATTTATACATTCAGAATTGTCAAGGAGGACTTCCGAAATGAAGACACTGAGGACGATAGCAGTCAAGACACTGAGAGATCGCATGAGTAACGCCAGAATAAGAGAGATATGTGAAGTTGAGGATATTATAAGATGGAGCAGACAGCGAAAAAGGGACTGGTACGGTGATGTTCAAAGAATGGACACCACCAGACTCCCCTATATTGCATTGCATAATCAGCCTCATGGGACTCGTCCTCGTGCAAGACCTCCTCAAATATGGAAGGACAGCTGGGAATCTACCTCACAGGAGGAGCAACACTCTGGAGAACAGAATACACAGATCTACAATAAGGAAGAAGAAGAAAGAATTGTCAATTGAAATCAGGATTTCTATCAGAGTTTCCCTATAGAGTAATTATACTACGACATCCCTATAAAGCTATCTACAAGAATTGAACTGTGTCATTCACTCGAGCAGAGGACACTCGAGATGTGAAATCCAATACTTAATTTGTCAGCGCAACTTCCATTGGAGGAAATTTATAATTGAACGCTGCACTTTACACTTTAGACATCCGTAGCGAGGAGCTTATTAGCATTTAATGCTAACTTTGTACCAGGGCGGTCGGGTGAAAGTTCACAAATTTCATTACTCTAATAGATTTTAATAATATAACTTTGTCTACAAAAATCTCTTTTTTTAATGAAATTAATAACAATAAAAAAAATAATAAAAAATTTTCATTTGACTTTATTAAAGAATTTGAATTTTTTATTTTTATACAACATTTTGAATATGTACAAATACTGGATTTAACCCATTGCGGGTTAGTCATTTTTAAGGATTAATTTTTATCTCAATAGAGACGAAGATGTAAATTGTTTTGAGGAAAAATAACAAATATTTTTGTTCCATCTACACTAGCGTCATCTATTTTTTCAGATGAGGAGTCAGAGAAATAAACGTGCGTGCGTAACACGATGTATGAATGTTGAGGAAGCGAGAAGCACGCTAGGAAAAAAAGTGTGGCAGTCCATTTTTTCTGCCTACCCCTTCGGTGAGACAGCGTGGTGCTTAGTAATTAATACGAATACCGTTTGGATACTGATATCTGGAAACTATACGTTCCTAGCCTGCAATGCAAAATTTTGGCTTTATAACTCATTGAAAGGGAATTCAAAATAAATACCATCAAACGTTAGTATTTTATGGAACGTCTTTAACCTCTATAGTGCGGCTGGCTTTATTTACAGTAAAAAAAATATCTCGAACTAACAGCTAACTACATTTGCAGCTCTGACAGATTACCCCAATTCATAACACTCCACCTTCATGGCCGAGTTGTAAGTACTTTGACTGCCACACCGAAGGTCCTGGGTTCGATTCTCGGCGAAGGCACTGTGATTGTCAGATTGTCTTTGGTCTGGTGTAGAATTCACGTGACAATAAAATGGGGATAGATTCGTTACCTATCACATATCACGAAAATGACTATGATAGCTATAATATCATTTACATCGATTTGGCTCGTGCTGTCATGATGTAAAGAGCAATTAAATTAAACTAGTAATTGTCAGATTTTTTTTGGTCTGGTGTAGAATTCACGTGACAATAAAATGGCTATGGATTAGCTGCCTATCACATGTCATGAGAATCAAAACGATAGCTATACATTTTACATTAATTTGGCTCATGCTGTCATGATGTAAAGAGCAATTCAACAAAATAATTATTATTATTTTATTAATATTACGCACAATTTTGTAGTAAGGAACTGATGTAAAAACATTTATAAGATACATTCACATAAGACCTGCAAATGTAGTCTGCGCAGTTTAAAACCTTTTTTTTACTACAAATGAAGTTAGCCGTACAATGAAGGTTAAGACGAAGCTTGTATTGTGGGGGTTTGATGCAGGAGTAAATGATGATATAAGCGAAGGAATATTAAACTCCTGGATATACCCAGCTCGAGTATTGTGTTCAGGGCGGAAGCACCTGAGTATACGGGAAGAAATTCTCGTGTTAAAGCTGGAAAATATTATCTTTACCCTACTGGACGAGTAATGGCTTCAATTTATGTAAAATAATTTTAATACATCCCAAGAAATACCGACATGAATTGTTTTACACAATTCTCATGTTTATTATCCGTTGCATAAGGAAAGGTGTACAACTCGACGCAGAGTGGTTACGAGCTCTGACTTCCATGTTGAAGGTCCTGGGTTCGATTCCCGGGAATGGCAGTGTGATTGTCACACTGTCTTTGGTCTGGTGTAGAATTCACGTGACAATAAAATGGCGATAGATTGGCTACCTATCACATGTCACGAGAATCAATAAAATAGCTAAAAAAAAAAAATTGTACACAGTAATTGGGTCCAATCGACCTGTTGTGTATATATATATATATATATATTTATATATATATATATATATATATATATATATATATATATATATATATATATATATATATATATATATATATATATATATATATATATATATATATATATATATATATATATATATATATATATATATATATATATATATATATATATATTTATATATATATATATATATATATATATATATATATATTTTTTTTTAAAAACTCCGCAGTAAATCGAGAACAAAACAATATTTGTTTTAAAAAAATTATAAGAAACAGAATGTTTCTTAAATTTAATAATACTTTTAGAAATCTACATGTTTCGATATATGATATTAGCCAAAAAAGGAGCATAACTTTTCTTTGTGAATTAAAACACAGTTTTTTCCAATAAGTTTTCTGGAAAAATATGAACCTTCCGATGGTGAAGGTTAATGTGATATTATAAATATATATCGTTCTCTCGATGTCGATGGTGTAAAAATATCAAAAATAGTCGAGAAAAATAAACCCATAATTGGAAGAAAAAAAAATATTCATAAAAAAATCCGCCTTTATGGAATTTCACAGTGTTAACGCCTTAAGTTTATCAAGAGCCTAACAAATTATTACAACACTCCAAGAATACAGAAGTTTTCTTTAATATGCTATTTTGAATAATAACTTTTAAGCATCAAAGAAGAAAATACACAATTAGTTCAAAAGCTTACCAAAGCGGTTTGGATTCCATATATAGGTTTAAATTATCATATAAATAACATTTCACAACTTATAAAAAAACATAGACGTGGATAATCAAGCACTTTTTTCTATTCAATCTGAGATCCGTTTAAAAAAAACAATTCAAAGAGATAATTTAATATGTATAAAATCTATTAAATTACTTTTGATCAATTATAACTATCTTAAACAAACAGTACATAATTTTCAAACTTTGTAGGTAAATTATGTTTGAATATACAATAATATATTTCTCATCGTAATTTTTCAATTAAAGTCTATTTAAAAAACTATCGGTTTCATACAGAATACTCAACGCTTTGCAGGTTAAAATATTTCATTTATTGGTAAAATAATTTATTTGTTCACAATACTCCATAATTTAGAAAATATTTCGCTTATATACTATTCGTATTCAGGCATTTACATAAATACGTTTGATAATGTCTTAAGCGAAGTGTCCACTAACAAAAACTTCCGCATGTAAAGTTGTGCAGGTGTTTTTCATTGTGTAAACATCCCGTACAAGTTTAAATAACTTTTGCAACTTTCACAACTTGTGCATGTCCACAATCAATAGGTGTTTACTTAGTGAAAGAAACTTTCAGTTTCTTCAAATTAAAAAACAGTACTCATTATTTCATAGTAGATGCTTCACTTTACATCTATATATAAATAAAAGGCAATGTTCGTAGCTATGAGAACGATAGACTCGACTAATACTGAACCAATAGGGAGGAAATTTTCATTGTATACAAATATTAATTTGGCGAAGGTTTAAAATTTGAGTTTGTTACGATCCGAGTTATAATGCACCTTATAAAGGCGTATAAATGAATTATTAATGTGACAGGCAAATACATATTTTGACACCAGGACGTAACAAGCTAAATTAGTGTGTACTAATTTTATTTGATGTCAGTGTTAAATTGTGTATGATGTGATTCACCGAGAGATGGCGCTCGAGTCAGTTTCAATGACGGCTTTCAATCGTCAATAGATCGATGACATTACTGCACGTGTATTCAAGCAAAAGTTTTAATCATTAATGAATTTCATTGCTAAACATCACGTATTTGGAGAAAAACTTTGTTGGATATATTATTAACATTATTATTACTTTGTTGAATCGCTCTTTACATCATTACAGGGTGAGCCAAATCGATTTTAAAAGGTATAGCTATCATATCGATTCTCGTGACATGTAGCTAATTTATCCCCAATTTATTGTCACTTGTTTCTCGTCAATTCGACACCAGACCAAATACAGTGCGACAATCACACTGCCATCGCCAAGAATCGAACTCGTGACCTTCGGTGTGGCAGTCAAAGCACTTACCACTCGGTTACGAAGGTCGTTCGTGTTCGTTATTCCGTTGTATGAAATGAATTAATGTCGAACTTTAATTCTTCTTCTTCTTCTTATAGACCTTTGATCTGTTCCTGAAATCAGGCTGGCCTCTCTTGGGAGGTTGACTCCCAACTATCTCTTCGGCGGTCTTCCGGGTGGACGGCAGCCGGCAGGAATCTGATGCGCCACAGCGTGTAGGATTCTGGTGGGATCCATCCTCTGCACGTGCGCATTCCAGTGTCTTCTGCGATGTCTGCCCCATCTCACGACATCCCCTACCTTGCAGATCTCGCGGATAGCCGTGTTCCTCACCCTATCTCGAATAGTCCTTCCGGCAATCATCCTCAGCGTCCTCATCTCTGCCACCCGTACTTTAGCATTCGTTCTTGTGGTATCTTCTTGTGGTCGCTCTGGTCTCAATGGTATATGTCAGTATAGGCCTTACGCATATTCTGACCTTACTGTCAGTTCCCATATACTTGTTATTTCCATATTATATCCATGAGACAATCTGATACCGCCGAAGCCTTGTTGACTTGTTATATTATTTCACTGACAATATCATTTTGACTAAGCAGATTGTATTAGTTTAGGAACTTTAATTGTATTAATTTAATTCATAAATTATGTATGGATATACTTGAATATCTTCTTCTCCGGTCTCAATCTAATGATTGGTCTGCAGCAAGGCGACGCATCTCCTCTTCCACTCCGCTCGGTCCTCGGCAACTCTCTTCAATTTCGCATAAGAGGTGCAGCCCATATTTCGGCAAATCTGGTCTAGGTACTCTTGGCGATGTCGTTCTCTGCCAATCGATCCCTCGACCATTCCCTCCAACACATTATGCAGGAAACATTCGTGTCGCAACACATGACCAATCCATCTTGCGCGCCTCTCCGCTATGTAGTTCAACACGTGCCTTCTTTCTTCAACTCTGCTGAGAACCTCTTCATTTGTAATGTGGTTCCTCCATGAAACTCGAATATAGCAATAGTGAAACGTTGCCGGAAACTCTAGTTGTATATAAAAGCACTGAGTTTCTATAATAATTATTCTGTAATCGCGAGGGTTAACCGGTTATTTTACGCCTAGTATCTAAAACACCTAAATTTCTTTTATTGTTTTGTTTCAGTTCCCTTCACAGGAAAATATAGCAACACCATGATATTAGTACAAAAGTATACGTTATATAGAAGAAACAAGATAGCATAAAACACCTCTTTGCAGAAACGTGAGTTATCACAGTTAGTACCGACAATGAAATATTGTAAAGTAGAAAAATGCTAAGCCGAGTTTCGTATCTGGTATATCTCGTACAATCAAAGAACAAAGAGTAACGTATGAGAAATTCACAATTATAACATTTTCATTTTAATTTCAAAAGAGAAAAATAAACAAGTGGTTTTTCTACTATTCAAATCGGTATTATAGCTTCTAAGATAATAATAGGATTTCGTTACCGACCGAGGATATTTCAAGGTGAAAGTTTAAAAAAACGGTCTGATAAAAAAACTGATTGTAGAATTAATACTTTTTTAATCGAGTTTTAAAAATACAAAATTTTGAATAATGTTGGTTTGTGAAGATATAAAATAATTCGCAAAGGGTAAAAACATGCACGTTCCAAGAATTTTAAATTTATTTAAATTAAATTTTAGATAAATTTAAGGCGTTAACACCGTTGGATTCCAAATTGACAATTTTTTTATGAATTAAAACATTGTTTTTCCACTTTCTCAACAAAAAAAAAATATGAGGGGTTTTTCGCCATGTTCCACAACAAAAGTGGAAGTAACATCATGCTGACCAAACAGTCTCTCTTAAGAAGATTCTTAAATTTACCGTCACTATCTTAATACTTAATACTTACATGGAGGCTATTCCACGGCATAAAAATCAAATACAAACAAAAAGATACATATTTTTCTTGTATATTCTCACTTCGTATTGTGAGTTCAGATATAAATTGTTTGTGAAAGACATTGAATTTTCACAACATTTTATTGCAATCTTCAATAACATGTTTCGAAAAGAACTCATCCTTCCCCTGTGTCTTTTTTAAAAATTTATTCAGCATTCATTCATTTCTCGGCGCTTCATCTCGGTGTGGGCCTTGGCCTCCTCCACAACGGTCCTCCACTGAATTCTGTATCTGGCCATCTCTCTCCATACAAGTTCCAAAAAAAATTGTCAAATGTGGTGTCGTAAGAAGGGCGGAATGGGGAATGTTGTTAACATAAAGTGATCGCTTAACCCAACCAATGACAGGTCATAAGTTCTGTAAACGCCTCGACTACCATATTATGTTTCCAAATAATTTACATCTTCGTCTCTATTGAGATACAATTAATCCTTAAAGAATATTTTATTGTTTTCAAATTATTTAAATACAGTTATGTTGAGAAACATTGTGCTCGTAACAGGTTCACATAAAATCACGAAAGAACTAGTGTTAGTCAATACCACACATCATCTATTAATACGTCCAATTCATTAATGTGAAAGATATTAACCTCACCCCAGAGGTATTTAGTTGTGAAACAAAGTCATACGTCATATCCCATCTTCGGAAACTACATCTTCTCAGCATCCTTGAGAGGATGTTAATTGAATAAAAACTGTTTTCTTTCGGGCAGCGTCTTTGAGTACATGATATTAAGTTTCAGAAGAAAAATATTGATAACATACAAAAACTATTTATCTCATGCTTATACGTCTGCAATAATTACACTCATTACTAGAAATTGATTTAGAAATATAAACAGATCCAAGCCGTAAAATTAACAATTATTCTATAATTGATCATATTCTTCTTCCTCTTAGTTTAGGTCGTACGCCCTGTTTGTGACGGTGAGTTGTCCTGGGATGATGATGTCCAGCCATCTCCATCTTTTTAGCGACCTTCCTGGTAGTCTCTTGGTGCTAGGGTTTTCATCTTTAACAATTATTGCAATTCTTGTATTCTCCATGCGGTCCACGTGGTTTCTCCAAAATCACCTTTTACTTCTTTCCCATCTTACAATGTGTGCAAGACCACAGAAAGATCTGATCGTTTCATTGCATTCCGATCTCTGAGGGCTTTGCCTGCGATGGAGCGTAGGGTTCGCATTTCTGCTATTTTAATAAGGTTCTTTGTTCTATTGGTATCATGATGGGGTGGACGCATCCCTTGCTTATAATTTATACGTATTTGAAAATAATTATATCCTACACAAACAAAATATTACACTTTATGGGAATACCGATAATTAAACACCACAAAAAAAAATGTTTTAGAACATATCTAACTAACTAATTGACCATGACGCCGATTCCCCGGAGGGGTATGCGAAGAGGATGGACCGCCACACTGTTCTATCCTGACATAATTTTCGCGCCTCCTCCACATTTATACACCGTGACACGCACGCTCATCGATTATTATTACTCCGAATATGGCCACCTTTCAGTAATTGATTTATTTGGTCGTGCCATGTCTTCCTTGGCCTTCGTCGATATATATTTTCCATTCACACTACTTGTCGATATATTTTTAACCGTTTTTCCTTCATCCATTCGTTCCATATGTCCAAACCATCTTAGTGACTCTTTCTTATTTAGGACACATTCATCCGCCTTACATTCCTCTTCTAACATCTTCATTGGGTATTTAATCATACATTGTTTTTCTGCACATTCTTGTTAGTGTTCTCATTTACATACTTTCATCCTTCTTCTGCCAACTCCAAGCTTCACTTCCATACATAAGGGTTGGCACTAGAACCCCATTGATTACCAACCACTTTAGAACATGTCAACAACAACAACTTATTAAAGCTAAGGCAGCACTGCGGAATTCCATAGTAATACACTTAGGTAATTGAAAATAACTCTGTTAATAATCCACAAAATATTTTAAAAAAACACGACATGTTTCGGAGGATACCTCCCTCTTCAGGTGTTAATACATAATAAAAACTAAAAAAAGAAAAACTAATATAAAAAACGTGTTTTTTATTATTTTGTGGATTATAAACAAAATTATTTGCAATTTCCTAAGTGAACAACTAGTAACATGGTCGACCTTTAAAATTTGATTGATTTGGTCATGCCATGTTTTCCTCGGTCTTCTTTGACTCCGTACTCCATTCACATCCAAGTATTCCATTCAAGGATTCCAAATAAAGAAACCATCGCAACGATCTTTTCATAATTGAGTTCATGATATTTTCTTCCGCTCTGTCGTGCATCGTTTTACCACACATACTCTACCGCATTAAGGATGGTCTCATCATTTTTCTGCCAGTTCCATGCTTCGCTTCCATATAGAATACGCTTCCATACATTCCATAGAACATGTCAAAATGTAATAAATCCATTCGTTGAGATCCCTCGTACATAAATCACCGTGAAATTTCATCATTATTTCGTTAGAATTTCCATGGGAAAATCTCATATAAAGCAGCATTAGGGTCCCGCATCCGGCCGGGACAAAGAATGATTGATGCCGAGTGCAAGATTCCGATAGCAAAGTAGTGAAACAGAGACGCAGCGGGCGGTCCTCAGGTGCTCGCGAGACATTTCATATAAGCCGGTGAGGTGGTGTCATACATCATGCGATCCAATATGCGCGGGAAGTCGCTACAAAGTGAATGCAGCGACGGAAGACAATGGGCGGCAATATTGCAGACACAACCCTGCGAGTACCTCCAGGCTCAATACTCCACTGCGCCATAAAAGTTGGAGGGAATTCAGGCGGGATAAGAAAAATACGCCATTTTGAAAACACATTTTGTTTTGTCTCACCTAGTTTAGATTGCTTACTTAAAAAAAGCATACAATCGAAATAAATATGTTTAATATACAAACAGAATATAAATAAATGTCGCACCGTGAGTGTAAAACCGACGTAAGTGCAAATGTACATTTTGGAGATATGGGAGTTTAAAGATTTCATATTGCTTGGAAAAACTGTTTTTTTTTTTAAATAATACAATGATTTTCGGTTTATAGGTATATAACTATAAACCGAAAATAATTGGTTTATTTAAAAAAAAACAGTGTACAGTGATACAAATGCTAATAGTCTTGCATGCTCCACTCGACGAAGAATAAGAATTCATAAATATATTTTCATAATATGCAAATTATTTTTTTTAAATGTTTTCATATCCTGAAAAAGGATTCGTAGTAAAAGATTTCAAAATGGTGGCTGAGTCTCCCGGGTGTTTTTAAGCGCTAGAGAAAAGGCTTAGCCAGACAATCTCGAGATCTCGTATGTGTAGCACCACTTGAGAGTAGAAAGGCGACCGCCTCCCCTTGTCCCGGGCCGTCGGGCCGACGCACGGGGGGAGTTATTGCACTGATTGAAACAGACTAGCCAGGGATCAAGAGGCGAAATAAGATGCTACTCAATTCAGAGAATCAGCTCTTCTCAATTCGCAAAATACATTGTGGTAAATAAAATTATTTAAGAACTCAATAACACATGTTTTTTCAAATCAAATCAGTTTATTTCATCAACAGACATTACAAAATTTATTTTTAAGGCATCTATTGAGAACAGATAAAATAATATATTATGTATAGTATACTACCAGAAACGCATAAGAGATGGTTCAACATTAGGAAGACAGGATACTCTCCAAAATTAAGACTATTTGCCTTCTGAACGTACTTTCACTAAAATGAAAGACGTCGATCTCCGAGGAGACCGCGTTCAGCAGACTAATTGCTCTTCCCACCGGTGTCACCAGAGGCAGATTGGTACTGGCGGCCGGTAGGTAAAACAATCTGTGCTGTCGCTGTCGGAGATATCTATCGTGGACAAAAAGCCGAACACCCTCCAGTACGGCCGAATTTCGAAGTATCCCCTAATTAATCTAAAGAAATGGGTATTAGATGTCCATCTCTTCGAAGCTGTAGAGAATTGGTTCCGAGCATTCCCAAAAGAAATGCCGTGGGATAGAGCCACGGATAGCTACCATACTCCCTCATGTAGAGATACCTCAGAGCTTTTTCTGAACCCTCTCCAGCATAACGGAATATCTCGCCTCGTGAGGACTCCATATCACAGAACCACTTTCGAGTCTGCTCCGAAACAATGCGTTGTATAGGACTCTGAGCACATTGGGATCCCTGAAAACTCCTCGGGGCTTCGTAATGATCCTGTTATTACGAAGCCCTGGGGAAGCTTGGGTACAAGCGAAACTAGTCGGCAATTAAAATAACCGCATAGTGTTGAAAAACATAGTGCAGAGTTTTTATTTTAATTTTATTTTAAATATAAATAATAATAAAAAAATTAAATGTCTTACCACAAAGTGAATGGCTAATACGAATATTTAATGTTTTTAGAGTTGATTATAAAATTTTTGATTTACGAGTACAGACATTTTTAGAAATTTCATATTAATTAAAACGAATAAAAACGTACTTTTTCTATAAGTTTTATTATAATTAATGGGAATTACACTTTTCGCCTTTCTAAGGCATTATCAAATGCCAAGATAGGATTTATTAACTGTTTAATTCACCCCGCCCCATGCTATTACGTCATGGGTTGGATGGACGTGTATGAAGATCAAATCGCTGAGAATATACTATCCATATCTTATCTGCTATTCCGTTCTTCGTTTGATGCAATAAATAGACAAGTACTTATGTTTGTGTCACTGGCTAAGACAGTTTGAATAATAGAGATATTTAAGAGCAAAGGGTGTAGGAACGCGGTAGAAGATACGAAATCATCAACGGAGATTAAGGGGTTAGGGGCAGTCAGAGGTATGAAAAGCTAGTATTTAAAAAACGAATTCTCAGTATTTTAATTTATTTTATAAAACCAACATTATTAAATTATTATATTATGTTTTAACTTGATTTGAAGAAGTTATCGTCATATTTGTTGAACCCTGTACCATAAATGGTGCTTTGCGGTGACCATTATTACTTCTTACAGGTTCATCTAAAATCATTCAAATAAAAAAAAATTATAGTTAATCTAGTGCCCGATTGAAGATTTTTTTATTTTGAAAATAAACAAAATGCCAGCCTCTGATGATTTACTTACGGATTTTCAAGAAAAAATGCAACATTTAATTGTTTATAAAAAATAGAAGTTTTTTTAAAATCCTTCGATCAGTCACCAGATTAACTATTGAAGAAATATTATTTATTTTATTTGAATGATTTATGATGAACCCGTAAGAAATTATAATGATCACCGCATTATGGAACAGGGTCCAACAGATATGGCGATAACTTCATATATAATTTATGTATTATATTATTTTCAAATTTGGGTCAAATCAAATTAAAACGTAATTTATTAATTTTATATTATTGGTTTTATAAAATAAATTTAATAACTGACAATTTTTGTTTTTTTTCAAAAATCTAGTTTTTCATACCTTTGACTGCCCCTAACCCCTTAAGCTAAATTAAAGTACTATTCTCGTGTTACAAAAGACAAAAGACATAAGCAAAAACTCATTCTCTGATAAAATAATTAATACTGTTATATTAGGTAGATAAAAATATTTATCCCAACGACCAAGAGGAGCAGAAGACAGCCTTTGGCGACATGAGAGTCATCTATCGAGGCAACTATCAAAAATGTAGACTTAACATTGAGCTGACCCAAGACAAAGCGTCCTGGAAAAATCATGCCAGGAAATCCGACCCAACTTAACCGCCCTACCTTCAGGTAATTTTTCGAGGAACGTGCAAAAAAGCAGATTTTTTTATAAATGAAATTTAATTATATATTAATTTTATTTTTTTAAATTACGAAAAGTCTAATACTCGGCCGCATACTTCGCCTGCCGCTTGTAAAACTATTATATTTATGAAGAATTTTACTCAAGTGTTGTTGGCACATGCGCGTATCCCTAACAGTTTGTACATTTAAGGTACATTACTTTTTCTCAAGCGCGTACGTGATACGGGATAGCGCAGAATGGTACAGTCAAAGTGAACGTACCACGTACATTCAAATACGTAGGGTGGTTAAAATAAAACTAAGAAAAAGGCTAAAAGAAAGAAAATATGGAAGGATGTTTAAGATTTCTCTTATATCAAGAGACAATTGACATCTAGACTAAAATTCAATTGCTTACTATAACGTTACCGATATATATACCAGTTTCTAAACAAAATAAAAAATACTATTATATTAAATGCGAAAACATGCAACATTAAAATCATTTTTATGAGAAGGACTCTCGTGAAAGGAAAGCACAAAACATAATGCAGGACATAAAAAAATATACGCAAAAAGGAAACAGTTTAAAACGGTTGTTTCCCCACTTTCAAAAGCCCTCTTTGAGTTGGTAGTATTTAGAACACCTCTGTTGCAGGCGGTGCATAATATGAATGACAATAATACCCACTACGAAACCGAGACTCGTACCACGTAGACGGCTACGAGCGCTCTACGCCGCCTCAGCCTGGGGTACGAGTGCTACGGAGTTTAATTCCGGCAAACGGGGCGGGATTACGCTGCAAATTATTTTGTTACAGACAGAAATAATTTACTGCGGAAAAATGACGTTAAATTAAATATACGTAAACGGTTCTTTTTTTAAAATAAAACTAAACCGCTTAGTTCAACTTAATTAAGTACAAAAAAGGTACTAATGAATTATGAATAGATTTGCGTGTTCAAACGTTTTTTCAAGTTATGCCCAATTCAAATGTGATATATTTATTTAAATTTACTAGGGCAGGGTTTCCCAACTATGTTTCGCAGAACACCAGTGTTCTGAACATGAATAGGTGTTCCGCGATAATTTGGAAAGGTTTTATACACTGCAACGCATTTAAAGATCTTCTTATTCGCATTGAAAGGTGAGTGATGATCAATCTTCACTGACGTTTATGACGCCAAGGTTTACAGGCACAGGAGAAGAACCATCTTGTTTCCTTTCATAATTTTGTTCAAAATACTTTCATCCGTTCTACATTTCTTTCTTGTACTCGTATACTCTTCTTCTCCGGTCTCGATCTAATGATTAGTCTGCAGCAAGGTAACGCATCTCCTCTTCCACTCCTCTCAGTCCTCGGCAACTCTCTTCAACTCCGCACAAGAGGTGGAGCCCATATCTCGGCAAATCTGGTCTAGGTACTCCTGGCGAGGTCGTTCTCTGCCAATCGATCCCTCGACCATTCCCTCCAATACATCATGCAGGAAACATTCGTGTCGCAACACATGACCAATCCATCTCGCGCGCCTCTACGCTATGTTGTTCAACATGCGCCTATTCTCTTCAACTCTGCTGAGAACCTCCTCATTTGTAATGTGGTCCCTCTACGAAACATGAGCAATTCGTCGATAGGTCCACATCTCAAATGACTCCAGCCTTTTGCGTTCTCTTTCGCCCAGGCACCAAGTCTCGCAGCCGTACAGTAAAACACTCCACACCAATGTTTTTATAAGGTGTTTTTGGAGGTCTATGTTGTTGGCTCGAATATTTTAGATTTTTTGTTGAAGGGAAGTTTAGCCCGGTGGATACGACTATAGACGTCTTTCGTTGATCGATCCTTATATAAGCATTTGAAAATCTGTCGGAAATCGTTTTTTTTAAAGACTTACACCAAAGATTTAAATCAATGATATTAGAATTTATTTTACAATCTTCAATGTGAGCAGAAAATAGCTCATTATTATGAAGAAGGAATCCGGTCGTGTCCACGCTCGAACCCAAGTCCCCTTGATCAGAAGCCAAGCTTTCTATCCCCTACACCACCACCCGATCTCACATATACATACATACGTCTAAGGGATCTCATCTCTATCGCATTTATTCTGCTCTCGTCCTTATTCTGCTAGTTCCATGCTTCACTTCCATACATCGGGGTTGATACTAAAACTCCATTGTTAACGTATTTATTTTACGAGTATATTTTAAGATTTCTTTCCTTTGGAGTAATGTTTATAAATCCTTAATCAATTTTCTTTATAAATGTCGCAAAACAGTTTAAGGTAAGACTGTTCTACTGCGATGCTTTTATATCTACTTTTAAAAATATCCCGACATTTTTATTATGCCAAATGTTTCATTGAGATATTCAATATCACACAATTACGCAACAGCTATCTACAACCTTTTAAACATGGAAGGTTCTAGAAAGGCTCATTAAAATGTAAGTCTTTATGGAGAAATCCAATTGCATAAATAGGATTAGGTTTTTTTTTGCGAAACTGCTTGCAAGTACACTGAACAGCAATTGATTCGATGTATAATAATTTATATTTTATCAAAGTGAAGTCCAATTTCTGACAACTTTATCGAGCAACTGGGTGAAATGGCAAAACGTTTTGACTACAAATCAACTATCAACTTTCAAATTGACAGTCTGTAGAAACAATGTTGCAAGTTTAAAAACCAAAACTCTAAAAAAAAATACCCTATATAAGCAGTGTGAGTGGAAAAAAATTCAAGCACGGCCAAAGAGAACGAACCAAATTAATGAATTACTAAAAGGCTACTACATTCAAAGTCTTTGAATAAAGAGGTAGCTCGAGAGTTATATCAGGATAGAACACTTTGGCGGTCCATCCTCTGTAACTGCCCCCCAACTCCCGTAGAAAAAAAATGATGGTTAGTAAGTTAGTTGTATTCTTATACAAAATTTTGAATGCTTACAAATTCTTGTAGACAAATACTGGATTTTACCCATTACGGTTATCCGTATCTACGACGATTAATTGTATCTCAATAGAGACGAAGATGTAAATTGTTTTTCTGGGAACAGAATGTGGTGGCCGAGGCGCTAACATGACTTATGACCTGTCATTGGTTGGGTTGAACGATCGCTTTATGTTTTAACAACATTCCCCATTTCGCCCTTCTTATGACCAGCGCCTCGGCCACCACATTCTGTTCCCAGAAAAATAATTTACATCTTCGTCTCTATTGAGATAAAATTGTATTCTTATGTTTTTACAAATAATTTTTTTAGTCAGATCGGGAATGAAAGGGTTACTTTTAAGTGTTTAAAAGCAATTTCATGAAAATATACATAACCAAATAGAACATGTTCCAAAGAAATGATTACAACGGTCTCATAAAGAAAATTAAAATGATTGCATTCTAGAATAAGTACAACTATTTTGATGTCAATTTGAAAACTTGCATTAAGTTTTCCCTATGAAGAAAGCATTCAAAGGAATTGAATACATTTTAACTTTTGCAATTCCAATCAAATGCGGGGGAAATGGCGGAAAAGTTTTCTGTTTTAAAAAAAATAATAGAGTTCATAGTTAGCTACTCGTGAAGGAATTCGAATATAAGTGTGTTTTTTTTTTTTTAAGTTTCGTGCTCAAACAAGAAAGTTGGATGGCGGAATTCACCAAGTAAGAAGTTTACAAGAGAGAAATGTTTCTCTTGAATGAAAATATTTATGCAAAAATTAAAAAGTATGCTAGGAAGGAACGTCCCCAAGAATATACTATACAAATGTATGGTTTATATACTTCTAGAGTACTTATATTACACACATTTTAATTACTCAATACATTCTAAAAACAAGGCGAAACCGATTTGATTTTGTTCCGTTCTATTACGAACATTGAGTAATTTTAATTAAGAACCTCATCTGTGTCTAGAAGCACTAACTAACTAACTAATCATCACGCCGTCTCCCCGGAGGGGTAGGCAGAAAGAATGCCACACTGTTCTGTCCTGACATACCTCTCTCGTCTCCTCCTCATTCATACATCTTGTCATGCACGCACGTAGTTTTCTACGACTCCTCACGTGACCGACATTCAATATTTGATTGATTTGATCGTGCCACGTTTTCCTCGGCCTTCCTCTATTTCTAGCTCCGTTCACGGCGTTTACATATACCTTCTTCATTTTGTCTTCACTCATCCTTTCCATGTGTCCAAACCATCTTAATTACCCTTTCCTTATTTTGTTCATAACACTTTCATTCGTACCACATTCACTTCTTATACTTGCATTTGTCACTCTATCATATACAAATTTGCCACACATTCATCTTAGAGATCTCATTTCTACTGCATTTATTCTACTTTCATCCTTCTTTTGCCAGTTACATGCCATACATAAGGGTCGGCACAAGAACACCATTATGCACTGCCATCTTAGCTTTTTTGGATAGGCTTTTGTTTGCGATGACAACTTTAAGTGCACCATTTACTCTGTTGCCTGCCCCAACCCTTGAGAGCTAGAAGCACACATTGAGTATATCTCAAATTTGACTCAGGACAATTTATACATGCTAGCAGA
Organism: Lepidostoma basale; assembly: GCA_022606425.2. Classification (NCBI taxonomy): domain Eukaryota; kingdom Metazoa; phylum Arthropoda; class Insecta; order Trichoptera; family Lepidostomatidae; genus Lepidostoma; species Lepidostoma basale. Next base: position 222,293 of record JAHDVF020001384.1, on the reverse strand, counting down.
TACATAGAAGCTGACAGTGGATAACAACTGAGACATGATAACTTATACATGACGATTGATACTTGTCAACTGATACTTGAATAATTATTCAAAATAACTTATACATAATCAAATCAAATCAAATCAGTTTATTTCATCAACAGACATTACAAAATTTATATTTAAGGCATCTATTGAGAACAGGTAAAATAATATATTATATATAGTATACCACCAGAAACGCATAAGAGATGGTTCAACATTAGGAAGACAGGATACTCTCCAGAATTAAGAGTATTTGCCTTCTGAACGTACTTTCACTAACATGAAAGACGTCGATCTCCGAGGAGACCGCGTTCAGCAGACTAATTGCTCTTCCCACCGGTGTCACCAGAGGCAGATTGGTTCTGGCAGCCGGTAGGTAAAACAATCTGTGCTGTCGCTGTCGGAGATATCTATCGGGGACAAAAAGCCGAACACCCTCCAGTACGGCCGAGTTCTCGAAGTATCCCCTAATTAATCTAAAGAAATGGGTAATTAGATGTCCATCTCTTCGAAGCTGTAGAGAATTGGTTCCGAGCATTCCCAAAAGAAATGCCGTGGGATAGAGCCAAGGATAGCTACCATACTCCCTCATGTAGAGATACCTCAGAAATTTTTTCTGAACCCTCTCCAGCATAATGGAATATCTCGCCTCGTGAGGACTCCATATCACAGAACCACTTTCGAGTCTGCTCCGAACCAATGCGTTGTATAGGACTCTGAGCACATTGGGATCCCTGAAAACTCTGCCGGTCCGGACGATGAAGCCCAACATCTTCAGTGCAGTGCTACAAATCCTCTCAACATGTGCACGAAAAGTCAGCCTACTCTCATAGATGATCCCGAGATCTCTCATCGTAGATACATGTGCTAGTTGCTGATTGTTCATTGTGTATCTATAATACACAGTTCTCAATGCTCTAGTAAAAGATAGCATAACGCATTTAGAGACATTGAATTGCATTTGATTACTGTGACTCCAGTTGACAATATTATTGATGTCCGACTGGAGGCGAAGACAGTCTCCAGGATTTTTAATTTCCAGGAATAATTTCAGATCATCGGCAAATAAAAGAAATCGCGAGAAGTTTATCACCTTCGCAATATCATTTATGAAGATGGTGAAGAGGAGTGGCCCTAAGTTTGAACCTTGTGGCACCCCTGAATTTACAAGAAAAGGTTCCGATTGGAAAATTCCGTATGAGACGTATTGTTTTCTCCCCTCGAGGTAACTAATGAAAAACATAATCAACTGAGAAGAGAATCCAATTTGAGATAGCTTTGCTATCAGAATGTCGTGGTTCACAGTGTCAAAGGCCTTTGAGAAATCATTATATGAACAGTCAACTTGGTGACCATCATCCAAGGCCCTTGCAATGTAATCTGTGAATACCATGAGATTAGTTTCAGTCGAGCGCCCCTTCCTGAATCCATGTTGTTCTGTTATAATATAGGGGTCGACTTTGGGAAATATCAATTTGTGTAAAATTGATTCAAATAGTTTGGCTGGAGCCGACAGTATCGCTACAGGTCTGTAGTTTTCGACTGATACTTGATAACAAATCCTTAATAACAAATCATAAAAATGTTACGTAATTGAAATAAAGAACTACATCTGGCTTAGAAGCACACATCGAAAAATAACTAAATTTATTTTATATTCGCCATAACTTTGTGTTGTGGATGTTTAATATTTTTTTTTTTTGTGTACTTCGTATACAACACAAACTTTTATTTTTTTTTAAAACCAAGCAGGTTTCAGACACATAAGCCCTTTATCAGTTATATTATATTATATAATAATTTAAAATATTTATTTAAATTTTCACGAATGTGGTCAGTTTTGACAGATGATTTTTTTTTAATATGTGTCAGACCACATTTGTTAAAAACATATTTTAATATTTATATTATATAATTTATGAAGGGCTTGTGTGTCTGAAACATGTTTGGTTTTTAATTTTATTTATTTAATAAAGTGTGTATTGTTTACAAAGTACATAAAAAAGAAACATTACTTAAATTTTATTTCACGATAATCAAATTTGATACTTGACAGCAGATACATGATAACTGATGCTTGATAACTGATTCATGACAATTCACTATAAAAACGTAATATATTTAAAATTAAAACAACTTCAGATAAACTTAAGGCCACTGTGGAATTCCTTGTTGCTTACTACACCTTCATCATCGGGAGAACGATATAAGCATGGAAAAAACAGTGACTTTTGTGACAGTTTGACTCATGATAATAAAAACTTGATACTTGATAACAGATATTATACTTTATAGGAGAAACATGATGACAATCGATTACTGATACTTGATAACTTATAGTTGAAAACTTATACTTGATAAGTCCTAATAATAAACGTTATATTTACCTTGGAGTCATCCCAGTAATGGGTCCTAGCCGGATAGCCTACTATTCGATCCGGAAAGTCTTTCCACACGGTGAAGGCGAAGTCGGCTTCGTCGGAAGTCAGCGAGGCATCCTCGTCTAATTGAAGTACAGCATCCGTCTCTATCAGCGGGTGGGGGGCAAATCGGGCGGAGATACCCATGCTGAAGAATAAAAATATCCCAATTAAAACAATGCATCTTCAAAAAAATCAAAATCAATAAAACCCTTTGACTACTCATTGTTTGTAAAATATCAGCGTTTACTTGTTCCGTACAAAAAATATATACTCGTATATACTATAGATATCAACAACTATAATGTTGAATCGTTTTGAAAGAAAAGTATGCAGAGAGGATAAACTACCGCACTCTTATAATCTGGTTCACGTTTCATTGGTTCTTCCACGTTCGTTCATGTAATGGATGTAAGATAATATTACATTCAAATCAATTGTATTCACTTCACTACCATTATTTTTCGTTGATTCCTTTTATGCATCCTAACCAGTTTTTTCAATTTTGGGTTTATTTTTCTCAACATGTTTCGAAGGTTTTACACCTTCATCATCGGGAAAACGAAGTTTATATCTTTCACCCGATGATAAGGATGAACGATAAAACCGTTGAAACATGTCGAGAAAAAGTAACTTAAAAGTGGAAAAAAAAAAAAGTGTTCTGATTCATAAAAAGGCATCAATGAGGAATTCAACAGTGTTAACGCCTTAATTTTATCAGGGCATTTGTCTGTATTAACTCTGTGGTGGAATATAAGACAACTATTATATAATTTTTATTCGCGTAAACAATTTCTCTTCTGGAATTTCATATTCGCATCCAACACACATCCTCCTTTAGATAATATATAGCCTTATTGTTGTTATATTATTCCTTTATTTTTATTATTATATTTGCAACCGAATTTGACATTAATTAATTAATATCATTTATAATATATTTCTGGTTCCATTTACATCATTAATATACAATTTTTTTACCATTCTTTCTTCATTCATTCTTTCCATATGTCCAGACCATTTTAATGATCCTTTCATTATTTTGTTCATGACACCATCATTCGCGCCGCATTCACTTCTGATATTTTCATTCGACACTCTATCATACTCGTACACAGAATATTCGCACATTCGTCTAAGAGATCTCATTTCTACTGCAGAAACAGAGGAAGACCGAGGAAAACGTGGCACTATCAAATAAATCAAATATTGAATGTCGGCCATGTGAGGAGTCAGAGAAATCGACGCGCGTGCATGACACGATGTATGAATGTTGAGGAAGCGAGAGAAATATGTTAGAAAAGAAAAGTGGAGAGAAAGATGGTTAGTTAGTTAGTTTTTTAGTTAGTTATCATATATTTTCTACCAGATTTATGCTTTATATCTGTACATAAGTTTTATTGAATGTTATGTCGTTAAGACTGTAGAATAATAATGTAAAAACTATAGAATTGAAAACACATCGCCGTTTATAGGAGAGATAACTAACTAACTAACTAACCATCACACCGTTTCTCCGGAGGGTTTGCAGAAAAGATGGACCACCATACGGATCTGTCTCGCCATACCTTTCGAGATTTCCTCTACATTCATACACCGTAACATGCACGCTCGTCGATTTTTCCGACTTCGAATGTGGCCGTCCTTTAATTTGATTAATTTGGTCATGCTTTCCTTGGTCAACCACAGCTTCTCTTTCCACTCACACTGCTTTTATACAACATTTTAACCATTCTTTTCTCGTAAATTTATTCCATATGCCCAAACCATCTCAGGGATCCTTTTTTAATTTTATTTATTTTTACTTTAACAGTGTTAAAAATAATAAATATGAATTTTTAAAACACGTGTAATCAGCTGTAATCACTATAATATATTCAATATCTTTTATACAACAAAAATATTAACCACGACATGTATCGGAGGTGACCTCTATTCTCAGGTGTAAATAAATAACTATTATATATTTATATCCAAGGATGGAAGTCAAACAATAGTGGAACAACACGGAGCGGAACATAAACCGCGTTGTTTCTTCAATTCTAAAGCCTATACATAAAGGTTAGTATAAAACACAATAACGTACATTGTTATCTTAATTTAAAAATAATAAAAATTTGTTACCCTGGACTGTAGGCAGTGGCGTCCACTATATCTAGCGGAATGTGTGAGGGGGTGGCGGGCCAGCGGGAGCGCGGGGGAGGGGCGTGCTCATTAGCCCACATTATAAGTATCTGAGGACAAACATAAGTACACTTTTAGAGGCGAAGTTTATTTAAAGACACATCTTAATATACTCGTACATATATATACAGTTGATACTGTCCACTGCTGGACAAAGGCCTCCCCCAAACTTCTCTACACTCCTATATTGCGCCTTCTGCCTCCAGTCATCAGCAATTTTCCTAGTATCATTCGACCATCATGTCATACTCCATTTTTTTTTAAATATTTTTATCAACTTAAAAATAGTGCACATGTACAAAAACACACGTCATAAAAATAAAAATATTTACGTGAAAAAATATTAAAAGGATATATTATATTAGATAATCCATTGATTTGGCGGAAACACTTTGATATTTCATTATTTTTAACTGTTTAAATAAAAAACTTTGTTTTTTTATAAGGATTAATTGTATCTAAACAGAGACGAAGATGTAAATTGTTTTCTGGAAAAAGAATATGGTGGCCGAGGCGCTTAAAGGACTTATGACCTGCCATTGGTTGGGTTGAGCGATCGCTTTATGTTTAACAACATTCCCCATTCCGCCCTTCTCACGACCACCACGTCTGACAAATTTTTGCAAGTTGTATATATGCTAGAATGGTGAGCCTATCTTCACATTTTTTAGTTCACTCTACACTAGCATCATCTATTTTACTATCTAACTTTGTTATAAATATCACAATTGATGTTAGCATCGTCAGGTCTTACAATCATTGGTTCTTGAACAATCATGTAAAACTCCATAATAAATAATGATACGAGCGAAAACGTATATGTTATAGAAGTTTGATTGTATTTTATGAGAATGATATGTGTCGCCTTGCTAATACATAATCAATGGCTTTTTGATGATGCCTTAGCAAGAGGATAATAGCGACAAAACCTACGATACACACATGTTTTCCTTTCTCCCCAATCAGCAGAAAATGAAGGCATACGAAGTATATTATTACAGCGCCGTGAGATGAACGAAACGGGTATCCTTGTATACACCCCTCAAGAGAAAACACAGTCGGCGGAGTCGAAATACGAGGGAAGAATTTTTATCGCGACTCCGAAACTTCGCGGAAAACAGAAAATTCAATTTAAAATAATAAAGTTCGGAGCTAAATCGTCGCCGCATATTAAGTCGCGGCGTGTCAAAATATAAATGCCTGACAAATGCCTGAAAATATGAGCCGAGTTTACATATGAAAAGGAAACAAATGATGCAAAATAAAAAGTCCCCCGGATTTAAACGTCAGCACAACGCAACCGGAAAACACAAACCGGTAACCGCAAAGCGGCGATTTCCGGATTCGTTTGAATTTAAAAATCGAATTCGAGAATATTCTAAATATGGAAAATGGAAATAAAGCTCGATTGGCAGGACAATCACCGAATACTGTTATAATCATTAAGCATTTGCCAGCACAGTGCAATTTACCGATATTTTATTCCAAATGAAACTGTATTTCATTTTGTCAACAAATTATTTCATGTTGTTCAAATGAAGCTATATTTTATAGAGCAAAATAAATATATTAATTCTTTATCCGACATCACTTGGTATTTTAAATTAACATTTTAATAAAATTGTATTAAAAATAATTATCGCACTCCACAAAAACATGTTTCGGGTGGTACACATCCTTCATCAGTGTTAAAATAAAATAAAAAACGGAAATTAAAATGATTAGCATCCGAAATACGTTTGTGAAGAGTGTGATATAGTGTTGTGACGAATAGTTTTGTTTATATTGTATAAGAATTCACATAATTACATATTTTGCTAAAAAAAATCAACATATAGCTATATTCTACAAAACATTATCTAAAATCGAAAAAAAACACTAATTGAAGAAGTAAAATGAGAGGAAATAGAGGAAGACCGAGGAAAACGTGGCACGATCAAATAAATAAAAAAATTGAATGTCGGCCAAATGAGAGGAGTCAGAGAAATCGACGCGCGTGCATGACACGATGTATGAATGTTGAGGAAGTGAGATAAATATGTCAGGAAAGAAAAGTGTGGCAGTCCATTCTTTCTGCCTACCCCTTCGGAGAGACGGCCTGATGGTTAGTTAGTTAGTTAGTTAGTTAGTAACTAATTGAAAAATTAAAATTAAATGTGCACTGTATATGTAATATACTCGTATAAACATACGGAAAGTGATAGTAATGATAAAAATGAGAATTCAGTCAACCTTTGATTAGAAATTCTTCATGAAAAAATATACTCAAAATTGTGTACACTTCTTGACCATTCGCAAACAACGTATCAATCAGCAAATTAACATAATAGAGAAGTCCGACAAGTCAGGGTGGAAGGGTTGTACAGAGGGATAAATCAGAGGGGAAGCACTCACGGTGGCGGGAAACGGAAGTAGTAGAGAAAGGAGGCATCACGATAAGGAAGTACCTAACCACGAGAGCCCCTTATTCCTCGAGTACTATCTTTAAAGAACGGGAACATAATACCCCAGCTACGCTAAGAAATTACTTTGTTTCGCGTGCATGATTGCGTCGAGTTGAGCTGATTAAGTTTACACCCGTGATGGTCAATTTAGACTTTTGAAAAAACAAGATTTACTTAAAGTAGTCACAATGGTGTTCTTGTATATTGGAAGCGAAACTTGTAATTGCCAAAAATATGATAAAAGTAGAATAAACGCATTAGAAATCAAATCAAATCAGTTTATTTACTCAAAAGACATTACAAACAGTATAAATGTTTAAGGCATCTATTGAGTACGGGTAAGATATTATACACATACAACATAATACCAGGAACGCATATGTGATGGTTCGAAATTAGGAAGACAATATAATTTCCAAAGTCAAGAATATTTGTCCCCTGAACGTACTTTCACTAACATGAAAGACGTCGATCTCCGAGGAGCTCTTCCCACCGGTGTCACCAGAGACAGATTGGTTCTGGCGGCCGATAGGTAAAACAAAATGTGCTGTCGCTGTCGGAGATATCTATCGGGAACAAAAAGATCAACATCCTCTAGTACGGCCGTGGGATAGAGCCACGGATAACTACCATACTCCCTCATTTAGAGATACCTCAGAATTGTTTTCTGAACCCTCTCCAGCATAACGGAATATCTCGCCTCGTGAGGACTCCATATCACAGAACCACTTTCGAGTCTGCTACGAACCAATGAGTTGTATAGGACTCTGATCACATTGAGATCCTTGAAAACTCTTCCGGTCCGGACGATGAACCCCAACATCCTCAGTGTAATGCCACAAATCCTCTCGATATGTGCATGAAAAGTCAGCCTACTCTCATAGATGATCCCGAGATCTCTCCCGAGAAATGACGAAAGTGCGTAAAAAGCTGTGTATGATAGAACGTCGAATGAAATTATAAGAAGTGAATGCTATGCGAATGACAGTGTTATGACCAAAATAATAAAAAGATCTTTGGACACATGGGAAGAATGAATGAAGACAGAATGGAAAAAAATTATATGTTTACAATGTATGGTAAATGGAACAAGTAATACAGGAATATCGAGGAAAGCGTGGCATGATCAAATAAATCAAAAATTGAATGTCGACCATGTGAGGATTCGAAGAAATCGACATGAGGCATGACACGATGTACGAATAACTACGAAAAAAAATTCACGAATGTGGTAAGTTTTGACAGATATTAAAAAAATTAAAAAGAATAATAAACATTATACACCCGCACCACAAAGTTATGGCGAATATAGAAGAAATATTTACAATAATGAAATTTAATTTTTCAGGCTAGTGGTTACATCGTGATTTCAATGGTTAGAGTATACAACTCATGTATGTGAAAAATCCGTTTTTAACTTTATTTTTCGTACAGTTCAAACACTAACTGAAAAAATATATCTATACGACGTCCGTTACAATCGTCCAAAAAAACCGGAACGTTACCACTACAAATTCCTGAGTATGACCGCAAGAGTCGACGGGACAAGATAAAAGAAGGAGCGGATATCCGGAGGCGAGGTGGGGTCTGTGTAGAGTTGACTATTGGGTATCGGGCCCCAGCCGGATGTGGCCCCCCCGGCCCGGGGGCGTGCCACAAATCACCTGCAGTCTATCGGCAGATATCGCCCGAACGGGGGGCCCAGATACCGAGATGAGAGAATAAATTCCGCCACTCAAAAACTTGTATTCTTGTGATCTCGATTAGGTGAAACAAAGGCGTAGTGATCGCATTTTAAAAATAATACTAAATCTAACAAAAAATGAATATATTTTTTTAATATATGAATAACACATAATAAATATAACATTTCATTGCACTTTGGAAAATATTTACTGATGACCACATATATTATTTTAAATGGTACCTTAACAAAAGTGTAATACATGACAGCAATGTATGATATTTCATATAATAAAACAAAAGTTTTATTGAAAAAATTCTATCAAAAAACAATAACTTAATAATAATAGGAATAAAACATATTTATTGTTTCTTGAACAATGATGTAAAACTCCACATTAAATAAATAATACGAAGGAAAACGTCAGTTTTCTAGATAAAAAGTGTGTCGTCAAATGTGATCAACATTTGATAATGCCTTAGAAGGGCGAAACGAGTTATTCCCATAAAATATAATAAAACTTCTAGAAAACTGACGTTTTCATTCACATTAATTAGGAATAAAACATATTGTAATAGTCCATTGTTTTGGCCGAAACACTACGATACTTCAACATTAATAATTAATAAAATTAAAACACTGTTATGATATTACAATTTTTATTATTCACCTGATTGTCGCGATAGCTGTTTCGCCAACCATTGTTGGCATCATCAGGTGTTACAAACAACTAATGATACAAATCGAAAGACTTACTATTTATACGGCAAATAACTCATTAGTGTGATTAGTCATAGTTAAAATTAAGTATGCGAAATCTGTTGACAATTTTACAAACTTAATAAAATATACATGTAAAATAATTTATTCTAGCTGGAATAATGAAGAAACTATACGTTTTTCATAACTTTTGTGATATTATTAAATATTAAAAAACATCGCCTGGCTTACATATGAACAAACGTCAGAAATAACATCGTTCAAACATGTTACTTTAAAAAATAAAGACTTCTAAAGATCTTCTAAAATAAAAATAAAAAAAACAAGCACGTGTAAGGTTCTATGTTCAGATTTGAAAGTAGATTTTCACGTGTTAAAATTAGAGTCAAAGATCAAGCAAGGGAAATTATAGTTGGGATCTAACGGATTTAAAAGCATAATTAATGAGATGATTCTATGAATGTTAAATAATCGAGGTTCCGTGTTTATCTGCGTAGACCGCCTTCCCATTCTGGGATACGGTATTATTTAATGTGGGTTATATTGTGGCAGAGAAGCCTGGGCTCCGATTTATGCGCCGGTCCCGGCACCCGGAAAACTTTTGGTACGCCACTGGGATGAACCCTAAAATCCTAAAAGAGAGACGAAAGTTTGTGTGATGTAACGATCTTGACAACTAAACTTTAAAAGGGTAACTTTCACGAACAAATCTAACTTTAAGAGGATTGTAAAGGTCAAACATGGAATGATTTGAACGTCAAAAGAGCAGACACAAGGAAAACAATAATAAAAATAAGATTTTATTTAACTTCGTCCAAAGTTTGGGACATAAACTTACAGCGTGGTTGGAAATTATGAGATGAAATTTATCCGGAGGCCTTGGATAACGAAATTTAATGGAAAATTTATATCAAAAGAGCCACGTGATATATTTAGTTATTATTTGAATTAATAGCACTAATAAAAAATAAAAAAATAACCCTTGTGTACTTAGATCTTACGCGACATTATTTTGTTTTATCAAACCAACCGCCAGAGCTTCGTCAGGGTCGCTGTTTATTTTTGTAATTCTGGCGAAACTCCATTGTAAGCGAAACCGGTCGGTTCAATAAAATCAAATAAAGATGGACTTTGGCGACTTCAATGTATTTATTTAACTGTATGTTTGTTCATTTGTATGGGTATTAACCATCCACTGTATGTAACATACAATAAATAAAAATCTCATAAACAATAATAAATACGTTGTGATACGAATCATAACAGTATTTTTTAGTGTTTCGGCCAAACCAATAGGTTATTATTACAAGAATTATTATTATTACTAATGAAGTAAAGATTTTCAATCCTTTAAATACTTGGTTCACTGTACAATCGTTATCAGTAATAAGTTTTAACTTTTAATGTAAGTATTTTTTTTCAAACAGGTTAAAAAAATCGCAAATGTTCTCTCTTTGTTTTCTCTGAGTTTTCGTTTATTTATATTATGATTAAATACACAAATACAGTGCAGCTCGCACAACTTCAATTCTGCATTTTATTTTAATATCCGGGTCATTTAATAAAATGAGAACCTTCTTTTGCAACGACAATCTGAACCTGAAACTCAGATTCCAGAACCTGTTCCAAGTGGCGCAGGACAGATATCAAATCAAATCAAATCAAATCAAATCAGTTTATTTTCTCAAAAGATATTACAAACAAAAATTATATAAAAGTTTAATGCATTTATTAAGAACAGGTAAAACATAAAAAAATATATAATACCAGGAACGCATGAGAGATGGTTCGACATTAGGAATACAAGATACTCTCCAAAGTCAAGAGTATTTGTCTTCTGAACGTACTTACACGAATATGAAAGACATCGATCTCCGAAGCGACCATGTTCAGCAGTTTGATTGCTCTCCCCACCGGCATCACCAGAGGCAGGTTGGTTCTGCATGCTGGGAGATAAAACAGTCTGTGCTGACGCTGTCGTAGATAACCATCCGGAACATAAAGATGGATAGCCTCCAAGATGACGGAATTCTCAAAGAATCCCCTGATAAGTCTGAAGAAATGGGTAAGTGTGCACCCATCCCTTCTTATTTGTAAACTATTGGTCCCCAGCATGCCCAAGAGGAATGCAGTGGGATAAAGCCAGAGATGCCTTTACTGCAGTGATTGCCAACGTTGGAGGGACCTGACACGGCACCTATTGTCTATGGTTATAGGTCTGTAAACATAGTGTTGGATCTCGATGACATTGTCGTGATTGAACCTGAGGGAAGGTCAACCATTATTCCCGACCGCACAATGGACTGGATCAGCCGAACAGCGGCTGGAATGAAGATAAGTGCATTATCTATACGGGGTGCTCCAACTAATGATGTGCCCGTCCACGGTGCACAACACAACCCACTGAACTTCCGCTATCGCTCGCCTGTTACATGAATGATAGTAACACACACAAGATATATCCAAAACCCTGTGACATAATAGCCAAAATCGAATGAGTAGGCAGAAAGAATGGACCGCCACACTGTTTTTTCCAGACATACCTCTCTCGCTTCCTCAACATCAATACATCGTGTCATGCAAGCACGTCGATTTCTCCGACTCTTCACGTGGCCGACATTCAATATTTGATTTATTTGATCGTGCCACGTTTTCCTCGGTGTTCCTCTCTCTATAAATATAGTATCCGTTTACATCGTTAACATATATTTTACTTTTTTACTATTCTTTCCTCATTCATTCTAACCATGTGTCATCCTTTAATTTTTTTCTAATATTTTCATTCGACACTATTTTCCTCATACACAGATTTTTCACACAATCTTCAAAGAGATCTCATTTCTACTGCATTTATTTTATTTTCATCGTTCTTCTGCCAGTTCCATGATTCACTTCCATACACAAGGGTCGGTAGAAGAAAACCATTGTGTACTGCCATTTTATAGGTTTCTTAGATAGGCGATGGATTTTTTGTTTAAAAAATAATAATAGTAGGGTTTTTTTCTACGATTTAAAGTTCTACTTTACACCGTAGAAATTGCAAAAGAGATTGCGAATAACTCGCTGAATTTTGGTTGAATTTTTGGTGGAAAATTTTGATCATGTATTTATTATAAATCTACAAATATATCCTAAAAAAAATCAATTATTCCATGCAGTAGTTTTCTTTAAAAAAAAAAATCTGTTTTTTTCAGGTGTGTGACGCCCCTTAAACTAACGAAACTAAGTAACTTTTCGACATTCTATGACCTTTTATCTATTCAATAAACGCAAAACTACCTAAAATTGATGTTTTAAAATGGCGTGTTGATAATTAACCCTGTTGCCGAAATTTATAGTATATTTATGTATGGAACTAAAAGGTAAGTTTTGTAAGAACACAATTAGAATCAATTAAACAATAAACAACCAAGCAGAAACATAATGTATAATCAAATGTGTATCGTTATAAAACGATTAATATCAACAAATTATGGAAGGTAATATAAATTATTTATGCTGCAGGCTAAAAACTAATTGGGCTTAAAATATGTATGCTATCCTATCAAACCACAATAATAAGAAAACGGGGAATATAGCAACATCAAGATAAAACATTATGAAATATTGAAAATAGAAATGAAAAGGTCTTTGTCTAGAAAGACAAAGACCACAATATATAAAACGCTGATTAGACCAGACCTAACATATGCCTCAGAGACTTGGACGCTCACTAAACGGGATGAAAACAATATAAATTGCTTCGAAAGGAAGATCCTCCGCAGAATCTTCGGACCCATTAAGGATGGTCAGACGTGGAGAAGGAGATACAACACAGAGCTCTACGATCTCTACCAGGACGTCAGCGTGGTCAAGTTTATAAAGATTAACAGACTGCGCTGGCTAGGGCACTTGCATCGCATAGGAGATCTGGAGCCCCCCAAAAGAGCGTTGTATGACAATCCAGCAGGGCGAAGAAGCATCGGTAGGCCGAGACTGCGATGCCTGGATGGTGCCGTTGCAGATTGTCGGGTCCTGGAGCAGCAAGACTGGGAGGTGGCGACCAGAGACAGGACGGGATAGAGACGTTTCTTAGAGAAGGCCAAGACCCACGAAGGGTTGTAGCGCCGGAGAAGAAGAAGAAGAAGAAGAAAATTAAAATGCATAAACAACATGAAGTTTACGTAAACTGTGTGAACGGAACAGGAAATAGTGGAAGGCCGAGAATAACGTGGCACGATCAAATCAATCAAAGTGTCGAAGATATCGACATGCGTGCATGATACGATGTTTGAATGTAGACAAAACATAAGAAAAACAGTTTCTATATTGCCCTGACGAAGTTTTGGTACAAGCGAAACCGGTTGGCGTCAAGTATTATTACAATTGATAAATATAACATGATGACTTTGTTGATAAGGGGAATACCCGCTATTAGCTAATTGTAGAAGGTGTCTCAAAATAAAGTTTCTATTTAATGGATCGATTTAGAATAAAGTAAGCCATGTATCGAAAAAATGTTTGTTAATTATTAAAGATCATAATAAGATCATAATTTATTTCTTAAAAATAATATCGCCCGAATGTAAACCCCCGTGTTCGCGGCACTCATTTAGTCGAACAGCAAAATTTCTTATGACGGCTCCGCAGGTAGACTCCGTGATGGGTGCCATTTCGCGACGAATATTTTCTTTTAAAGGCGCCAGAGAAGTCGGTGTATTGGCGTAAACTTTAGATTTGAAATAACCCCCTAAGTCCATAGGGGTTAAATGAGAACTGCGTGGAGGCCAAGTTATGTCACTTCTCTCCCTATAATATACTAAAGATTTGTGCCCCTCAAGTGTAACTTGATTAATGGTTATTGGGATGCCACTTGACCATTTTAGTTTTCCCGTTGCATAGAAATAATTAAAGAAAATGAAAACTTGTGCCACTTTAAAATGAAAGCATTAAAATTTAAAAACACTCAGCTTATTATTATCGAAACGAAATTGAACGGAGAAAAAAAAGAAAGCCAACGACGAATGGTTTTAAAATGGATAAATTCAATTTAAGTCAAGGTCGCATCGTAATACGAGGGACGTTTTATAAAAAATAAAAAAAAAGATTAAAACGTTCTACCGAAGGAAATCGAACGAAACAAATTTTCAGATGACATTTGCTATTTCAATAAATATGAATTCAGAAAAATCAATCAAACCGAAGTCAATCGTACCGTCGAATACAAAGAAAACAAATATTATTCCGTTATAAAACAAAACAAAGTCCGTAATTGGGTTCCCGAAACGAAATAAATTGTTCCATACATTGTATGGTCCTCCTTACTTTAAATAATATGAATTCCGTTCTATCTAAATCTACATTGAAATATCGCATACATACACAGTTATTTTCATCAATGTTCTTTACAAAAATCTTAAAATAGGTTTCAAATATGAAAAGAATAAATATACTTTGAAAGTATAATTATAACTATAACTTTTTGTATACACAATACAACCAAATGGTTCGCATGATATCTTCAAATACATAAACAAGTTAAAAACTTTAGGAATAATAAAAACGAAAAAGAATTTGCAAGAGAAATATGAAAGCTAAGTAAAGGAGAAAGATATAAGATCTCTTAGACGTATGTATGAACGGCTTGCGAGGTTATACTTTATCTGTGGTTTGAGAAGTTTGAGATAAAAATATAATTATAACTAACTAACCATCAGAGAGAATGGATCGCCACATTATTCTATCCTGACATAGCTCTCGCGCCTCTTCTACAGTCACACATCGTGACATTCAACGAATTCCATTTTTTTTTCGGATATTTTTTGGCCTGATTTAGCTCTGCGTCAGCTTCAAAAACTTTAATAAGGATTAATTTTATCTCAATAGAGACGAAGATGTAACTTTTTTTTGGAAATAGAATATGGTGATCGAGGCGTTTACACGACTTATGACCTTTCTTTGGTTGAATTAAGCGATCGCTTTATGTAATACAACATTCCCCATTCCGCCCTTCTTACGACCACCACGTCTGACAAATTTTTGAAATATGTATATATGCTAATATGTTGAGGAACACTTCACATATTTTCGTTCAATCTACACTAGCGCCATCTATTAAGAATAGTTATAGATATCAGGGGGTCTACACAAAATGGAAGAAATCGGTAAGGGGTCTAGGGGGAAAAAAAGTTTAGGAACCTCTACCATAGACGTCTCAAATGTTCCGGCTGAAGTTTTCCATGGTTTCCTAAGCTGTAAGGCAAATGTCGGAACATATATGGTATATTATAATGTATGTAGATGGCCTGCATTTTTTATATTGTCGCATAAAAAATACATATAGAAATCGCAGATTAAGGAAATTATCATAGAATATTCGACTAGGTTTTATTAAAGGAACATAGAAGTTCCCGCCACATACTGGAGGCTGTTATAGGGCGTAGCGGCGCCCTTTTGTCAGCC
Source organism: Lepidostoma basale (assembly GCA_022606425.2). Taxonomy (NCBI): domain Eukaryota; kingdom Metazoa; phylum Arthropoda; class Insecta; order Trichoptera; family Lepidostomatidae; genus Lepidostoma; species Lepidostoma basale. Next base: position 206,376 of record JAHDVF020001384.1, on the reverse strand, counting down.
TCGCTCGTACACTCCCTGGGCCTGTCCCCGGTCCATCCGGGACTTATTAAAGACGGCAACAACAAAGGGGTGCCAGACCAAATTTAATCTACTTCATCCTACTTCAATGCTCCGCTGTACTTTATTGAATAAATAAACATAATATATAATACATGAACATTTTAGGAACATTATATAAAAGATAAAAATAATGATACACCACAATAATATACAGCGGGAAGAACAGGAGAGGCAGAGGAGACAATTGCGGGATGGGAAAAAAAAGAAAATGTGGAGTACAGTTTTTGGCATGTAGGACAAAGGACGAGGTTTAGGAAGCATTTCATAATATTAAATAAATAAATAAAATCACTGCACAAATTATTCGTGCTGATTCGACTAGGTTTCCTTCAATTCAAATACAACTATCCCGAATATCAGTATTAGAAGCTAGAAGTTATGGCAGGTAATGAGCCGTGGTCATTCACGCCAGCCGAGGCGGCCATTAGACTTTCATTAGGAGAATCCCCATTAGCCCCGCTGACCGAGCCTATTGGAAGATGATTCCGAGAAGCAAGGCAAGGGGCAGTTAACGGAAAAGGCCATAAATTATTATTATTCCGGGGGAGGGGGACAACATCTGGCGCGAGTGAGAGGGGGAGGGAGGAATGAAACGCCTCCGGCCAAGTTTATTGGAAAGCCATTATTTCATTTTGAAAGACCCATTTGTTTTTAATACACTCTTACAGCGTGTGGCCCGGCCGGCGTGAGGGCCACCTCTCGGGGGCAAATCTTTTTCAGATTGCGAGGTAAATAATTGTTATTGGGGATGTAGCGATACTGAAAATACAACTTCAATTACTTATAAACGCCTTTTTAATTCACAATTAAAAAACAATAGTTCATATTACGAGGCAATTGAGCGACAGATCGAGGAAAATGGGCAAAATAAAATTATACACAATTATAACTAAATACGCCGTATCACGCCGTTTCCTCGGATGGGTAGGTAGAGAGGATGGACTACCATACCGCTCTAGATCCTCTTCATTCATACATCGTAACATGCACGCTCGCCGATTTTTCAGACTTCTGCCCGTCTGCCTTCGAATCTGCCCGTCATTTAATAATTTATTAATTTAGTCATCCCATGCTTTCCTCGGTCGTCCTCTGCTTCTTTTTTCGCCTGCACTGCTTGTATACAACATTTTAAACATTCTTCCCTTGTCCATTCGTTTCATATCTCCAAGTACTACTAGTAAATAAAATATATATTATACTTTCGAATGAAACATTTAATTTGTGGTATGACGTTTTTATAAATAAATCAAATAATTTAATTCAAACACTACCTTAATTTGTTTTAAGACCGTATTATTTTCTTTTAACACCATCTTTCTTTTCTTACTACTCGTAAAAACCGTTTTTTGCAAGCAGGGCATTATCATGGTACCTAATAAAAAAACTGTAGGCGTTAACACTGTGGAACTCAATAAGAACGATTTTTATGAATTAAAACACTGCTTTATCCCCTTTTGAGTTTATTTTTCTCGACGTGACATTCTCTTGATGATGATGTTACCTTCGAAACATGTCGAGAAAAATAAACTCAAACATAATAAAAAAGCGTTTTAAATTTTGATAAACTTTAGGCGTTAAGACTGTGGAATATAATTTTTTTTAAAACACTGTTTTTTTCACTTTTGCGAGGTGTGAAAGAGTGGAAAACCAAAGTTTTAATTTAAAAAAAAACGTCCAACGATTTGTATTATCACCATGATGCACTACTTGGAGCGTAACCCGTTGTTAGTTTATTTATAACGTTTTTAGTTTGTTTATTTATTTTATTCTGCATAAAACGAATATTTAATAACATTGATTGAAGATTTGAACAAAAAAAAAAAACAATTGCATTAAATTTTCTACCGATTTTATGCAGTATTCCAATAAGTTCTAAAAAAGCTGACTGAATTTTCCGATTATTTTCCGATGCAGCGATAAAGTCCCTGGGCGAATATGTTTCTAATAAACAAGGGCTGTTCTATTTTAGACAAGAAATAATTGGCATCTTGCCACAGCGCCAATGAGGCTGTAAACCTTCACGAACATAAGTTGGACCGGAGAGGGCAACATTTTTCTTCCATAGAAAAACCGCAAGCCGATTCATGGAAATTAATTTGCACCATCAAAGCCAGCGCCGAGGAGGTAGACCATTAAAAAGTGTATTAATTGCCTTAGTTCTTTGTTATTATGAAAAATATGAATAGTTCGGGCCGTTGGTTTATTTTATTTCTACCGGTGGATTCACTGGTACCTGAATACAGAGACGTCAAATACACAATTTTAATATAGTGAATTTCACCCCCCATAGTTTTGCTTTACGGTAAACGATACAAGACTAGAAAGAGTGTGTTAACTCATATAAATATCTAGGATGTATGGTCAATGAGAGATGGGATCATAGTCAAGAAGTTAAATGGAGGAAGCACGTGAAGTCTTCATGAAGATACAAAACATCCTGACTAATAAAGACCTGGATCTCAAAATGTGTATTCAATCAGATTGTTAGATAATATGCGATAATAGATAATAATTAGATAATACTATAAATACTATAAAATAATAATTAGATAATACTCGTACTTTTTATGTTTTACTTTTTCACCGATAATTTCAATAACACCCACTATCGTACATATTGGCTACCACTGTGATTTCGTAACTCCCTTCATTTCTAAAACTTCTTTCGTGCCATATTATTGTGGTTTTATCTTTTTAATAAGTAATGTTTAACATTCATTAACAATATTGTGTTTACCATGACAGTATTATGAGATTATTATTAAAAAATAAAGAGATAATTCACATTATTGTTAAATCGATAAAACAAATTACTTTATATTTTAATTTGATCAATGGCCAAAAAATTGTGTGGAAAGCACGCCACTGGATTCTAATACACTTACATCCTATGCGTTATGCATATAACACATTTATTATAAGTATATCATAAATATATAGCAGTTTAAAAGTCTTGTAGCAAGTTACTGGTAAATAAAAGTAATTTTCTCTGAAATAATTTCAAATATTTAAACGCCTTATTTTTCTTCCTTCAAGCCATTTCCCTTTATTTGGGTCGGCTTTCTAATATGGCTCCACCAAGCTTCGCGGTACTTGGTAATCTGGATGTCCAGTCGCAGCACCTTCAGGCCATTCTTGACTTTGGATATCCATGTTGCCGGAAGCTGACCCTCTTTTCATCTTCCAATTCCAGGACCTTGTGGACAATGTACTCATTGTTTCTCCTGCTCACATGGCCGTACCATTGCAGACGGCGTATGCTAGCTTTTTCCACTATAAGGGTAATTTCCTGTGATACGGTTTTATTTTCTTTATCCAGCCTTGTCACCCGGCGGCTCACCTCAGCATCTTCATTTCTGACACCTGTAGCCTTCTTGACGCCCAGCATTTCGATCTTTTTAACCCCCAACATTCCTATCCATAGAGCATGGAAGGTTTTACGGCGGTAAGGTTTCCTTTCATTTCATTTGCATGGGTACTTTGCTATCGTAAAGTACTCCTAAAAGGGCATGCTATTTGAGCCATCCTACGTAGATTCTATGCTCTACACACAAAATTACACAAGCCCCCTCTGGAAATTTACCTTTTTAAATTAAATAAAACGAATGCACTGATATTATTTCTTATATACTTACGTGTTAAAAAATAAGACACGCCGATATTTAAAGTATTGAGTAATTCATATGATCCTCATGAAAAAGACGAACCTGAAGTTACCGTCAATTACAAACCTGATTTGAAATCATCAAAGAATATATTCAACTATGAGAGTATTGTTAAAAATGAATCCTCGCACTCGTGAAGGTACTCGTTTATTTGTGTAAACAAAAGTATAAGTAATTACAACTCGTTAGAACAACACGTTAAGACAACTCGATAAAAACTACTCTCTTATATACATAACTCTACTACAAGTTAATACAACAATACTTCTCGATAAAACTACACGTTAATACAACAATACTCTTTTTTTAAATTAATATTGCGCTGCAGTTCATGAGTAGGTACGTTGTGACACATACTAGCGCCATCTATGATAAACCTTAGTAAATAGTCCTGCTCTACGTTTTACACATTCCACCCACCAAGGACTTGTCCTTCAAACTCGTAATTAAAGGTTCTCTATTTACTTATCTAATACTACCACCGTAAATTGCATATAATTGTACAATAATATTTTAACTAGCTAACTTAAATACAATTTATTTTATTTATTTATTTTTTTTATTTTTACCACCCACCGTGACAATGTGTGTGTAATCATACTGACTTAGTCAGTACACAAAGCTTATTAACAGGACGTTTAAAATAACCTCCCTTGAATTTTACAGTTACGACCCTCGTCACATTATCAGGTCCCGGGTGTTTCTCAATTATTTTCCCTAAGAGCCATTTGGCCGGTGGAATGTTATCGTCTTTTACAATAACTATATCACCTACCTCAACTTCAGGTTTCTTAGTACACCATTTATTTCTCTGATTTAAATTGGTTAGAAACTCTTTCGACCATCGTTTCCAAAAGGAATTTAACATTTTTTGCAACATTTTCCATCTATCTAAAACATTTACATTGTGATCTGACTGGTCAACGTCACTTATGTTTATTAATGGTTCCCCTACCAAAAAATGACCAGGTGTCAAGGGGAGAGGATCGTCTGGAGTATCGCTTAAAATGGTCAATGGTCGCGAATTTAAGCACGCCTCGATTTGTGCCAACAAAGTAGAAATCTCTTCAAAGGTTAAAATATTATCGCCTATGACTCGTTTTAAATGAGCTTTCACAGAGCGAACACCCGCCTCCCAAAGTCCACCAAAATTTGGGGCTCTTGGAGGGATGAAATGCCATTTTGTTGATTCCAAACTTAATATCTCGGCTATTTCATTAGGTAGCTCAGATTTGGCGCTGTTGAACATGTCCCTTAACATAACATCGGCTCCAATAAAATTTGTACCGTTGTCACTGAAGAGATCTTGACAGTGACCTCTTCGTGAAACGAATCGCCTAAATGCAGCAATAAAACCCTTGGTAGTTAAATCGGTCACCGCTTCGAGATGAATCGCGCGAGTCGCCATGCACACAAACAAACATATATATCCCTTATAAGATTTAGCTCCTCGCCCTGGTGAAAATCTAATGTTAATAGGACCTGCGTAGTCCACTCCTGCGGTCTTGAATGGTCGGCTTGGTTTAACTCTGGCCTCTGGTAACTGACCCATCAATTGGTTGCTTGCCGCCTTTGAATATCTCAAACATTGTGTACAATTCCTATAATATGTTTTAACCATCTCTCGTGCTCTCAATATCCAGAACTTGGATCTCAAAAAATTCATCATGACTTGAGGTCCCCCGTGTAACGTCTTCTTATGGGCATCTGCAATTATTAGTGTACTCAGATGATTCTTAGCGGGCAAAATAATTGGGTGCTTTTGACCATAGTCCACATTAGCCAAATTTATGCGTCCACCAACTCTCAAAATGCCATTTTCGTCTAAAAACGGATGAAAAGTATATAAGGCGCTCTGTTTTGCAACATAACCCTTTACTTTTAGTGAAATAATTTCTTCATTAAACTCGACATCTTGCACTTGTTTAATGCATATTTGCAAAGTTTGGTTCATCTCCTCCGTTGAAACGAACTTTGAAAATGCTGTCCTCTCATTTCTCGACAACTTTAGTGTTAAAAATCTCCGGCATCTCGAAATAACCTTTAACATTTTAGTTAAATCTGAATACTTCATCCACACAAAATTACACTCATTGTTCATCGTTGAGAATGATTTAATTCGTTCTTCTTCATGTGTATCAAGTATTTCAGGGCTCTCTACATTAACAACTTGTTCTGAAAGCCATCTCGGGCCGTTCCACCACAGTTTGTGACTACTCAACTCATTGGGTCTAAGGCCTCTTGATGCACAATCAGCGGGATTCATGAGAGTTGATACATGTCCCCATTGCTCGATGTCCATAATTGTTAGAATGTGTGATACTCTATTACTCACATAAGTAGCCCATCTATTAACTGGCCCACGTAACCAAGCTAATACAACGGTTGAGTCAGTCCACGCGTACAAATCCTGCTTGGGGACGTCCAGCACCTGTGAGGCCTCATGTATGAGTTTTGCAGCTAACACCGCTCCGCAAAGCTCCAATCTTGGTATTGACACCTCCCTCTCGATTGGCGCGACTTTAGTTTTAGCTGTTACAAGCTTCACGTGTACGTGGTAAGTTGTATCCACCACTCTCAAATACACTGCTGCTGCATAAGCTACACTTGACGCATCCGAAAATGCATGAAGTTCAAGTTTAGATCCTTTGGTTGAGCCGAGCCAACGTGGAATTGAAATATTTGTAAGCTGCTTCAAATTATGTCTAAATTTTAACCACTCAACCATTAATTCGTTTGGTAACTCTTTGTCCCAATCAAGATTTGCTTTCCACAACTTTTGTATGAATACCTTAGCAGTGATCACTACCGATGCAATCCAACCAATAGGATCATATAGCCTGGCAATGTCTGAAAGTACCTTTCGTTTAGTAATAGGTTGTTCGGGATCGCTTAGATTAACTCTGTACTCAAAATTATCTGTCAGTCTGTTCCAACAAATCCCTAACACCTTCATCATATTGTCACTTTTTATTGTCATCATTTGCTCATTACTTAATTTTTCTTTCTCGATGTGGTTCAAAAAGTTGTTATTATTGCTGCTCCATTTCTGTAATTGAAATCCACCATGATTCATTAGTTTACTCATTGACTCGTAAATTTGTAAGGCTTCAATCTCAGTTTCGCAACCTGTCATGAGATCATCCACATAGAAATCAAGTTTTGTTATCTGTGCTGCTAATGGAAACTGATCTTTCTCTAGTTCTGCTAACGTCTGCAGTGTCTTCACGGCAAGATATGGTGCGCAAGCTGTGCCAAATGTTAACGTCAACAGTTTATAATGTTGGATTGGCATATCAGGTCTAGGTCTCCACACAATCCTCTGGAAATCAGCGTCATTCTCATTCACATGTACTTGTCTGTACATTTTCACAAGATCTGCAACAATGCATATAGGATTTCTTCGCCATCTAAGTAAGAGATGACGTAAGTCCTGCTGAAGTTTAGGTCCAATATGAAGGTCGTCGTTTAGTGACACATTATTTGATCCCTTACTCGAGGCATTAAACACTACGCGAACCTTCGTCGTATCTTTATCCTCGCGTACGACAGCATGATGAGGCAAGTACACTGCCTTAGGGTTGTTAATCTCGTAACTGTGAACTGGTCTCATGTGATTTAAAGTAATGTATTCCTCCAAAACCTTATTATACTCGTTTAAAAGTATTGGAGTTTTACTCAGTCTTCTCTCTGATGCAAGTAGTTTTCTTTCAGCTATGTCGCATGACTTTCCATACTGACATTGCGGATCGGCTGTTTTAAACGGTAACCTTACAACAAATCTCCCGTCTTCACGTCTTATTGTTGTTTTATCATAAAACTCTTCACAAAGTTGCTCTTCTCTAGTTAATTTTTTCTCAATACTGTTAGGCTCGTTCTCAATTTCCCAAAATGTTTTTAGTATCTCGTCTTCGTTTATTTTCACGTGTAAGGTTTTAATGTTTTCAGTACTTAGTTCTTGTGATACTCTTCCAGATAAAATCCACCCGAATAAAGTGTTTTGTGCTATTAGGTTTCCGTATTGACTCTTCTTAATCCCATCTAGCAATATTTCTCCATATACGTCAGCTCCGAGTAATAAATCAACCTTACCTGGTGAGGTGAATCCTGGATCTGCAAGAGGTAAATTGGTCAGCTCCAGCCAATCGGGGATCGGTACTTCGCGTGAGGGTAAAACCGAAGTAAGTGATTTTAGTACATATGCATTAACTCGTATTATTTTTCTAGGCTCGATACGCGATTCGACTTTGAGACTAACTACGTGTTTGACCACCATTTGACCATCTCCCAAACCTGACACCTTACCATTTACACTTGTTCGTTTCAGACCTAACAATTGCACAGTATCTTCAGAAACAAAGGAGGCTTGCGAGCCTTGATCAAGTAAAGCCCTAATTACAAAATAAGAACCGTTTTTACAACATGTTTTAACAACAGCAGTCGCTAATAGTACATTACTCGTATTAGTTTTTAAATCTCCTCTCGAAAAATTTGCTACTACAGTTGCGTCGTTTATTTGGTTAGTTGTTTCACTCTTAGGTTGTTGTGCTTCTCCTCTGGAACCCTCATTTTGCCTCAAGTTATTATATGCTTGTTTATCTTCGTCCTCGAAATGCAGCAACGTGTGATGTTTCTTACCGCATTTACGGCAAGATGTAGTTTGACGACACTTATACACTGGATGCGTTGGTGCAAGACAATTAAAACAAAGTTTCTTGGCTTGTACTATTTTTTGCCTCTCAAATGCTGGCTGCTTCTTGAATTGATTACAATAGTATATGTAATGTGGCCCGTCACACATCGCACATAGCTGTTCAGACGAACTTGGCTTCACATTCACAGCGGAATGAAACGCTCTAGCTTTCACTATTTGATTTGGATTTTTATTTTGCATGTTTGTTTTAGCAGTCGCAGGGTTTTTACTTGTATCTACCATTTCCAAACTTCGAAATCTTGTTTCCATAAACTTCTCCAATTGTGACCATTCTGGTAGGTCCTGTTCTACAGTACTCACATGATTCTCCCATTGTCTGTGTGACTCAGTGTCTAATTTTGACACAACCAAGAATATTATTATCGCGTCCCATTCTTTCGTGTTAATTTCAAGATTATATAATGCCTTTAGACATGATGTTGTAGTATCTAAAAGTTGTCTTATGGAGCTTGCAGACTCGTGTTGTAGACTTTTTTGAGCAAATAAAGTCTTCAGAATGGCATTGCAATTGTACCTTTTATTGTTATAACGTTTGGTTAATAGATCCCATGCTTCTTGATAATTTGCTGAGGTAGTCGGAAAATTTCTCAACAGCAGTTCAGGCTCTCCAGATAAGCTCGTTTTTAAATAATGTAGTTTCTGTACTGGCGAAAGTGAGCTGTTTTCATGGATTAATGAAACAAACATGTCGTAAAAGGATTGCCACTCGGTATATTTCCCTGCAAAAACGGGAAGTTTAATTTGCGGCAAGTGAGCCTCAGAAGTACTTTCCTTAGTCTTGGGCACTGTCGTATTATTTGCCTTAGTAGTACTTGGGTTGTTCATAGTGAGGTAATCCTTAAGAAGGGTTTTGTAAGTGATAACACCTTCTTGAAACGTATCCTGCACATCATCAGTGAAATATGGTAATGTTGCCTTCTGCTCTTTTGTAATCGATGCGACAATTTTAAAATGATTTTTGTTAAACGCTTCTTCTAATTTATCCAACGTTTCCATTCTAGCTGTTAAATAACTAGATTTTGCTCGAGTCTCATAACTTGCTTTTTTAAGATTCCGCTCAGCCTTTTTCAATTGTTCAAGAATCTCCATTTGACCTTCAATTAAATTTTCCATTTTGATTTTCAAGTACACAAATTTTTATTTTTAAAAGTAAGTTCTAGTTTGTTACTAAATTAATTAAGTTCTCAAACGTCACCAATATTCAATGCACTTTTCGATTAATATAAATTTAAAAAGTTTTGCAAGTCCAATTTGAATCACTTCACAAATTGTAACAAGTATTTAGAGTCCAAAAAATTGCTAAGTCACGAAATTGTTACAAGTCAATTTTAATTAGAATTTTGTCTCAGTATATTTTCTCAGAATAGTTCACTTTTACTTACAATTTACAAGTCCAATGTTTTTGTCACTGGTTCACAACACTTATTTCTGTCTCACTTGTTCCCTGGTTTCGGCACCATGTTAAAAATGAATCCTCGCACTCGTGAAGGTACTCGTTTATTTGTGTAAACAAAAGTATAAGTAATTACAACTCGTTAGAACAACACGTTAAGACAACTCGATAAAAACTACTCTCTTATATACATAACTCTACTACAAGTTAATACAACAATACTTCTCGATAAAACTACACGTTAATACAACAATACTCTTTTTTTAAATTAATATTGCGCTGCAGTTCATGAGTAGGTACGTTGTGACACATACTAGCGCCATCTATGATAAACCTTAGTAAATAGTCCTGCTCTACGTTTTACACAAGTATATTTTAAATTTCCGGAAGGTATTTTGAAATAAAATCAATTCAAAAAAAAAAATTAGATCTTCTTCTCTGGTTTCAATCCTGGGATTGGTTTGCAGCAATTTCCTCCATTATTCTCTTCCATTTTTACCTGTCTTGTGCGGCTCTTTTGAAATCTGCATATGATGAGCAGCGTACGTCCACCAACAGGTCCTCCAGGTACTCTCGGCGTGGGCGTCCCCTAGAGTTTGTCCCCTCGATCATACCCTCTATTATGGCATGCAAGAGACCTTCTTGACGTATTACATGGCCGATCCATCTTGCACGCCTTTCGGACAAGGTCCTGAGCAGGTGCCTTCCTCCTTCGATTCCTTGAAGAACTTCCTCATTCGTGATGTGGTCTCTCCAGGAAATTCCAAAGAGTCTTCTATAGGACCACATCTCAAAAGCCTCTAGTCTCCGCTTATCCCTTTCGGATAGGCACCATGTCTCGCAGCCGTACATCAAGACGCTCCATACATAGGTCTTGATGAGGAGTATTCTCAGTTTTAGGTCTATATTATTTGACTCTATTATTTTCGACCTTTTATTAAATGCAAGCCTAGCCTGATGTATACGGCTGTCAACCTCGCTCTTAGACCGACCGTCCCATGTTATTTTGCTCCCGAGGTAGACAAACTCCTTGGTGTTCTTTAGTGGAACTCCTGACATCACTACTCTCATCTGATGTTGCGTTCGGCCTACAGTCAGCAGCTTTGTTTTGTCCTTATTTATCTTCATGTTGTAGCTATCTTGAAGAATGTCTTGCAAAGTTTCTAAGGCCTCCTGCAGTTCCTCCTCACTTTCAGCAACCATAGCAATATCGTCAGCAAACCTTATCATGTCTATCTTTTGCCCGTGTATCCTTACACCTTCTCTGTGACTCATTCTCTCTCTCAAGTCGTCAATCGCATTTTGTATGTAAACGTTAAAAAGAGCAGGTGACAGAGAGCATCCCTGTCTTACCCCTTGTCTTAAACTGGCTTCCTTTGTAACCTCAAAATCAATTCAAAAAAAAAATTAGATACGTAATTATTAATAGTGAATAATATCAGAAAACATGTAAAATAACATTTATTTCTAATGCGAAGGATGAGCCTGGTGTTTTTTCATTATTTCGCTCTATTTTTAGCACCTTATGGCACATTTTTGCTTCCCAGGGGTCCCCTACTCCCCCAGGGCCAGAATTACCCCCTCAGCTCCCTCCAGGGTTCCTTGAGGGGCCAGGGAGTCCGCTTTGGGAACCTATGCTTTACGTCGTTTTCATCGTGTATCTTTGATAAGAACTGAGCCGTGTTATCTAAAGTGTGATAAACATAAAATGTATAATGAAATGATATTGTCAGATTGGGTAGATAGCGTAGAAGACACTGGAATCCACACGTGCAAAGGATCCCACGCGTTGTGATTTATTTATTTATACATAATACACAAATGACACATAACAAACGAAAAACATTTAAGCGACTCATTTGGACACAAAACGATGTTACAAGGATAAGACAAAGATAAAACAATACGAAACCAAAAAATCACACATATCAGAAGGAACCCAAATATGTCGACTTCAGTCGTGGCAGTACTCTTTCCAGAATTTGTATTTTTTTTTTTATGAATACTGCCTCACTGACACTGAAAATGTTTAAATCCAAGACAATTAGATTCAACGTCCGAATTGCTCTTCCTACTGGCATCACCAAAGGCAGGTTGGTTCTGCGTGACGGAGCAAAGAACAATTGATTTCGGCGCTGTCGCCGGCATCAGGAACAAAAAGACCTATTTGCTCCAGAACATAGGGGTTCTAAATAGAGCCCCGAATCGAGGTATTAGAGGGTCTAATAATGTAGCTAACAGCCTAAAGCTGTATTACCTCAGGCAGTATGTGGAAAGTGGTATTTATTAATATATTAGTGTATCTTGATTTTTATTCTGCTTGTTAAAAAAATTTTGTGTTTGTCATCGTTATGTGTCTGTCATGAATATGGTTATATATAATATCATTGTAATTATTTTAAGGCCCAAAATGAGTTTTTATAACTCATGGGAAATACATGATTTGTTATGTATTTTTATATAAAAAAAAAAATAAAATAAAAATCAGTTTAGCAAAAATGCGTTGACATTAATCCTTCCCTGCTCAGTTCGAGGGAGTGATGCATCAGGGATTGATGCAGTGATGCACCAGATTTCTGATGGTTACCGTCCCCCCGTAGATAGATGGGAGACAACTTCCCAAAAGAGGCCAGCCTGACGATAGGAACAGACCAAGGGTCTAAAAGGAGAACAAGAAGAAGCAGTGTAATGGAATGAAAGAAAAAAAGGAAATTGGTTTACCCTATGTATATGTTTGGCTTTCGCCATATTCCTAATCAGCCTGTAGAGCGGCGCGGCGGGGTGCGCGGGCGCCCCCAGCTGGCAGTACACCAGCGCCGTGAACCGCCCCCGGGCGCCGCCCTCACCCCCCGCCCAGAAGGGGTACGCGGCGCGCGTGTCCGCGTACCACGGCAGCGTCACCAGCGCGCCCGGCACCGAGTTCCAGGCCAGAGAGTCACGCCGCGCCCGCCCCGGGATGCGCTCGAGGATTATCTGAGAAATAAACATCAACATCACATATTATATCAATCAAATGAAATCAGTTTTATTAAAGATATTACAAAAAATATATATAAAGTTTAAGGCATCTTTGTAAAATATAATATAGTCCATTGTTTTGGCCGAAACACTACGATATTTTAACATTTTATAACTGTTAATTGAAAAACTTTGTTTTATTTCACAACTTGTATTTATTTTACTTTACGACAGCTGTTTCATCAACCAATGTTGACATCATCAGGTGTTACCTGATAACGATAAAGTGTTAACACCTGATAAACAGCTGTCGTAAAGTAAAATAAATACAATTTGTGATATAAAACAAAGTTTTTGAATTAACAGTTATAAAATATAAAATAGTTAAAGAATACAAGATACTCTCTAAAGTCAAGTTTTTGTCTTCTGAACGAAATTTCACTAACATAAAACATGTCAATCTTCGAAGCGATAATGTTCAGCAGTTTGATTGCTCTCCCCACCGGCATCACCAGAGGCAGGTTGGTTCTGCATCCACAACAAATATACTAACACATCAAACGAATTAACTTCAATCTGCATTCAATGCGGCAACAAGACTGATTAAAGGTAAGCCGAAGAATTTTCAACATTATTTTACTCTTTGAACTTTTTAAAAAATAGATGATCATTTAATTACATGATGTTGCTTCACAAAGCTCTATGACGAACTTCGAGCTATAACTGCCACACCGGAGGTCCCAGGTTCGATTTCCAGTGAAGGTAGTGTGATTCTCACACTGTCTTTGGTCTGGTGTAGAATTCATGTGACAAAAAATGACGATAGATTAGCTACCTATCACATGTCATGAGAATCCATATAATAGCTAAAAAAATTTCTTGTATACAGTAATTGGGTTCAAGCAACCTGTTGTATACATAAAAAAAATAATAAATAAAAAATAAAAAAAATACTTTAGATTAGCTACCTATCGCATGTCACGAGAATCCATATAATAGTTAAAAACAATTTGTATACAGTAATTGGGTTCAAACGACCTGTTGCATAAAAAAAAGACAACTCCGAACTCTCAGTACAAGGACACTTGATACGATTATGCTTCGCATAAGACACTCCGCGAGCCAAGTTTTTCACCTTCCTGCATGTCACACCTTATTTTAGTTTCAATCCTAGGAAATGATTTACAGCAAAGTTTTATATCATTGCTGGTTCTTGGGATGCCACTTACGCCTTTTTAAATGTGGTAGTTTCCCGTTGCTTTTCACATTTTTGCATACAACAGGTTTTGTACCTAATTACTATATACCACATTTTAGCTATTGATTCTCATGACATGTAATATGTAGCAGTGGCGGCACTCCCATAGAAGCCCAGAAGCCCGGCTTGGATATGAAATTTTGAATCAAAACCTCTTCTGGCTTACAGAGGTTTAGCTCTTGTGGCTATTCCTCTTACGTTTGATGAGAACATTGTAGGAAAGTGATTTGATGGGTTGTTGGTTTATGCGGGGGCATGATTACTTAGATTTGGGGGTTTCGATTTAAAATTTCTTACGCAAGCCGGGCTTCTGGGCTTCTTTGAGAGTACCGCCACTGATAGGTAGCTACCCCCATTTTTATTGTCATGTGAATTCTACCAGACCAACAATAGCATGAGAATTTCACATTTAATATCTCCATTCAATACGGCAACAAGACTGATAAAATTTTGGTCGACAAGTTCAATATAACGCTTCGATCTCTTAGACACTTGTTAATTAGTTAGTTAATCTGAGATAGGGATGAGAAAACAAGGTTCTGGAATGAACATGTTACCAGAATTGTAGAATCAAGAGACGCAAGAGCAACAAGAGATGGTTTACCTCAAGGAAACAGACCTCAAGCACGACTCCCAAAAATATGGAATTACATTTATTGTAGGGTATACAGTGTATACAGTGATTGTTAATACAAATGCAAAATGAACAAACTAACAATTAAATGAAGACATAGAAGGTTACCCGCCGCTTACCCGAAGCTGTTATAGGACGCAGCGGCGCCCCTTCGTCAGCTTCGCTCAAACAATCCCTAGGCCCGCCCCCCATCCACGCAGGACTTACATTAGCTGGAGAATGCACCATTCCAGAAAAAAAAGCAAAGGGGTATCTAGGCCACATTTAATCCATTTAATATGGAATCACAGCTGAAAGTCCACTTCTAATAAATAAATTTGACACAGAGAGTAACAGACCAAAGGACTAAACAACCAAATGGAAGAAAAAGAAGGCAATTCATAAGTAAAAGAAAAAAACACCAATTAAAACAATATGTTAACTAACTAACTAACCATCACGCCGTCTCCCCGAAAGGGTAGGCAGAAAGAATGGACTGTCACACTTTAACCGATGCGGCACTCTATCCTTCTCTTTTCGCCCCGCGGGAGACGCGGTGTGATGGGTTGCGAACCTCATCGCCACCAATAGGCATCTCCCGCGCACACTTAGATCTTCCAACATCCACAAAATAAATCTAAAACAAATAATATAAAATACAATGATATAAAATAAAATAACAAAATAAAAATAATTTAATACAAAATGTTATTTTTAGATGGTGCACATTTGTCTATTTAATTTATGTTCCACGAATCCACCGTTTTTTTTTTTAATTTAGCACATAATGTAATAACACATAATGTTTTTCCGATGTTGCACATGTTGACATGGATGATCCGGACTTTTGTGTTAATTTAATTTATGTTACACGTATCCACCGTTTTTTAAATTATAACAATATGTTCAATTCAGTAAATTGGGACTATCAACAATGTGGATACAGTGCATAAAACAAATAAGAAAAGTTAGAACTTTACAATCTGCAAAGCTGTTGTAATTCAAAACAGTATGAAAAAGCAGAGAGTGCAAAAGTTGAGTCCATTTAACGAACGAAACTACGAAAGTACACGTATAAAGTGAGCGGAATAATAATGCTATTTTTTGTCTCAATTTCTCGTTAGTTCGGCTCCACTAAAAGCATTTTGTCAAAAGTGTCAAAAGTTTAACGCAATAAGTATGTAAGTGGAAACGATGTCAAATCTTGAATCGTGTCGGGAATTCCGTCCGAAAGGCTTCATGCATTAGCGCCGGCGGAGGGTAATACAATTACCGGGGGCGGTCCTCGCGGGTCTGTTCTTAAGAAAGTGCCGAAAGAATGCTTTGTTACAAAGGAAATTTTAAGTGACGCGAGCACCGTGGAGACGAGCGCCATTATGAAGCGCGGCGACTAAGGAGGTCGCTCCGGATGGTAAAATTTTAATTGAATATTTAAATCGTATGCACGGCGCTCCAGAAGCCGTAATCCACGAGCGTTCGCTGTTTGTATTTCATTCTCTAGCCGTTTGCAGAGCGAGTTACGCTAAGATCTCCACTTACTTCCGATACAATATACGTACTTCAACGTGCATTCAATGCAGCAACAAGACTGATAAAAGGTATGCTGATGAGTTTTCATTGTACTTTCAATTCTTAGACTTTTTCGAAAATAAACGATTATTTAATGATATGTTGTTCCGTTCTCTGCGCATTTTCGATAGACAATTTACAGGAATTAATTTGCATCTGGCACTAAGAATTAATAAAATAATACATACAGATTTCTGAATGGTTTGAACGAAAAAAAATATAACCAAAATATACTCCTGATAAGTCTTGTTCTTATATGATGATATTTTTTATACAATGAGTGTATTATTTAGATTAAATAATTTTGTAAATCAGCTAAGTTAACAGTCTAAGTTCATCATTATATTACGTACAACTTTGTAGTAAGGAACTCAAGTGAAAAAAAGCTGTGTAAGATACATTCTAATATAAGTTCCTGATGTAGTCGTCTGGCGCAGTTCGAAATCAGTTTTTGGACTCTAAAAGTAGCAGCAGCAGCTGCAGCAATCTGCAGCCAAAATGACCTTTATACTGAAGTACGAGAACAAGTCAGTAAAGCCTCAACCGTGTCAGGATGTCTAAAGAATCTGGTTTGGAAGAACAAGCACATGCATATCGACAGCAAAATCTGAATTTATAAAACATGCGTGCGAACTATCATGACGTACGCTGTAAATACGCGGGCCTAGACTGTGCGAACCAAGGGACTACTAAGAAAATCTGAGATGAAGGTCCTAAAATCAATTACTGGAAAAACTCTCCGAGATTGTGTCCGCAACGTAGACATAAGAAAAACTTGCGAATTACAGAATATCGTTCAGTAGAGTAGATCCAGAAGAAGATACTGAAGGTACCATGTAGCCCGAATGAATGGTGACAGACTTACATATACAGCCGCTTATGAAATCCCCTCCGGACACCGCCCACCTGGAAGAACCTAAGCGATGGAAGGACAGCTGGACCTCATCATCTGACTAGACATGATTTCTGTGTCACAGATCGTCAGATCTATTAAAAGAAGATGAAGAAAAAGTAAAAGTAGCCGGCCGCACAATAGGGGTTAATGTGATCGTTGGAACTTAAGTACGAGTATTATACGAGTATATCAAAAAAATTAAAACCAAGTAAAGAAAACAAATAATGTTGTTTCTAAAACAATACGTCAGTCTCTGAATGTGAACCCAGGAGTTTCCCCAAATAGATGTAGTTAATTGACGTACCTAACGTCCCATCCACACGCCGAGACATTGTATTTTCTTCTCTTCGTTAGTTTTCCATGTTGCTACTTAATTGGGAGCACACGGTTCGATTGAGCTCAATTTTACACAGACGCGACGCGACGTAATGGATAGTCCCGCCGGCTAGTATCCGTCTTGGAAACATTCTACGAGACACATACGTCCAAACAAGCTGTAGAGATAAAGAGAAGCTGGAATAAGAGATTATTACCTTAGATTGATTTTACTCTTAACTTGTGAAACTAAAAAAAAAACACCATCTTGCCGTTTCCTTGAAAGAATAAGCAGAAAAAAAAATTCAATTATAAATGGATCACTACTTTCTTTTGGACATATGGAAACCATGGGTGAAGAAAGAATGGTTAAGAAACTATACGTTAATGATGCGAATGAAGTGCGGACACGAGCAAGACCGGGGCATGGCATGACCAGATTAATCACATTTTAGAGATCGGTCATGTTAGAAGTCTGTATGAATTTAGTGGAAGCTAGATAGGTGTGTCAGGATAGAGTAATGTGGCGGTTCATTCTCACTAATAATGTATTTTAAAAAACAACCAAAATAGATGTTTTGAGTGAATAAAAAGAAATGCATAAATTATTATTACGTTGAAAACACTTTCTTTCGCAGTGAATGCAGTGCGAATGAAAGTGTAATGGACAAAATAATGAAAGGATCATTAAGATCGTTGAAGAAAGAGTGGCAAAGAAAGTATATGTTAACGATGTTAAGAGAACTAAAAATAGAGAAGGACCTTGGAAAAAACTACACGATCAAATAAATCAAATATTGAAAGAACGGTGTGGCGGTCAATTTTTTCTGCCTAACCCTTCGGAGAGATGGCGTGATGTTTAGTTAGTTAGTTTTGCATAAATCATAAGAGTTAAAAAAACATATTTTGAGATAATTGAATGATTTTACTGAAATCTCTAGATGGAAGTTTTTAAATCATAATTACATCTGATCTTGGAGGGTAAGATTTTTTTTTTTTTAAAACTAACATCAAGGATTTATATCAATGATATTAGAATTTATTTTACAATCTTCAATATGAGCAGATAATAGCTCATTATTATAAAGAAGGAATCTGGTCGTGTCTAGGCTTGAACCCAAGTCCCCTGGATCAGGAGCCAAGCGTTCTATCCCGGAGACCACCACCCGAATAATTGAGGATCGACGAGGTGTTCTGAGAAGGCGGATTTCCTGGCTGAGGAACATCCGAGAGTGGACGGGGCTAAGGACTGTGGAGGAGCTGTTCCAAGCTGCCCAGGACGGGGAGGCCTACTCAAGGGTGAAAGTCAACGTTGGAAAGACCTGACAGGACACGGAAAGAAGAAGAAATCATAATTAAATAAAACAATGTTTTTTAACTACTTTCCCATTTTTTCTTTATTTCGACAGCGATCGGTTTCGCCAGGCTCGCAGGATTAGCCCGTCGATGCCAGCAAGCCTGTCGAAAATAGTCCCTATCGAAACAATGACAAAAGTGGAAGTCGTTAAAAAAAATATCGTTTTACTTCATTTTAATATCTATTTTGATCATCTTTCAATTAAATATCATTTATATGCTCTAGAAATTACGTACACACAAGTTTAATTGCAACGTCATTCGCATTGCAGAGAATGTATTTGAAACATGTTCATAATGTCATACTCTTGTCATATTTCAGAGTAAGGAACACCCCAAAGCAATCAGATACAGTCTAAGGAAACAATATTTGTTCGGCGAGCGTTCAGATACCGCGCAGACGAAAGATGCGAGTAACAAGACACCAGCTGTGAGTAGTGTGATTCCGCCTGCGCTATTATTCCGAGAAAGATACTCGGGAGCAGCATAATTACGGCTTCAGTTACATTTCAGTGACGTATGGATTCAACCCCGCTTGTTCACCAACCGACGCTGCAATTTGCAAATTGGAGACAATAGTTTGTTATTAAGCAAACATGGGTAAGCACGGTAATAACACACCGAAATTTTGATTAGAATGTTATTTGTGTAACTGGCGCGTGTTTATGTTGTTTGATTCAGCGTATGCGCGCATATTTAACAAAAGTTTACAGTACACATAGGAAGTAGGAACTGGTCAAGCGAAATCGAACGAACCAAGGGACTGCTAAGAACATCAGAGATGAAGGTCCTCAGATCTATTACTGGAAAACTCTCAGAGATCGTGTCCCTAACGCAGACACAAGAAAAACTTGCGAAATAGAGGATATCGTTCGATGGAGTAGATCCAGATGAAGATACTGGAGGGACCATGAAGCCAGAGTGGATGGTGACAGACTCGCATATACAGCCGCTTACAAGATGAAGGGACAGCTGGTCCTCATCCCAGGAGACATGATTTATGTTCGACAGACCGTTAGATATACTAAAAGAAGAGGAAGACATATATAGATAAAATTGTGAGTATCGATTTAGGGCAGCACATTGACAGACCAGGGGTGCAAAAGTAATGACTCAACGCGGAAAAGACAAAAATGTGAAACGAATTAAAAGTGGTCTGAACATTGCTTCATTAAAGTAAAAAAAAACGTCTATCTTATCTTATAAATACGTATCAGTAAGCATGAAAACTCGTTCAACAAACTTATGTAGATTCAAATATACAAATTAACTAGAAACATTATTAATAATTTGATATAATTCTAAAAGATGGAGAGCTTGGATCACGATACAGGGACTTTTTCTTACATTTCAGATTGTACAGTAAATTCAAAGATTGATTTAAATTCTTGGTGTTGACTTCTACATTAACGCAATACGAACATACTCGTCAAAATCATACTGTTTAATATATTATCAAAAAGTAGTTTATTTCATAATTAAATCAAATAAAAACTCTAGAACATGGGAGAGGAAAAAAAACTTTGTGTAAAAACTAACTTAAATCAAATGTTATCCAATATCGACCTCGAATATCTGAAAACGTTTACAATCTTGACCTTGGTTATAACAAATTATTCAACGTTCAAAAATGGTCGGTATACGAAAAACAAAGAAAATTGATTAATCTTGATTTATAAGGTAGAATATTAATGCTGTTATCAGAAATTTCTTGGTAGAAGTTCATTGTAAAAAGGAGTTTTTTTTTTTTTTACAAAAAATATTAAGTTTAATTTCTCTTTATTTTAATGTCTCTGGCCAGTTTCGGCAGCTCGCTGCCTTCAGAAGTTGAATAAAAAAAAGGTTTACTAGACCAGATTTAGACCAGAAGATGGCAGAGAATTGCCGAAACCGATCGAAGCCGCAAAATCAAGTGGATGAAAAATCTACTTATAAGTGTACGAGTATATAATATTATAATTATATTCACATTATTTTTTTACATTCCCATCTTCCTATTAAAGTACACAAACTATTGCTAGTGGCGTTAGTTCACCAAAATATTCTGATTTGTTATTTGGTTGACGGTTTCATTTCATTTTATTTTCATTTATTTATTTATAAAGATTACAAACATTACAGATGCGTCCAAGTCGTCTGCAACCTCAAAATTACATAATTAGATATACGAGTACATATTTAAAAAAAACATTAAAAAAAATAACAAAATACATAAATATGGCGGCATCAGAGATAACAATCACAACATTAATATTGCATCCCCGAGGCAACTCACACTATCACGAAATATGTCGACCTCCGAGGCGACCCGATTAAGCAATAAGATTGACCCACAGACATAACCAATGGCAGGTTGGTTCTGCAACGCGGTTGACCTGCATCGATTACTGCCCATTTATAAGACACACTTTGAGCTGCTTATTTTTTCTGCCAACCCATTCGGAGAGACGGCGTGATGGTAGAGGATTTTTTTATTATTTATTTTATTTTATTTATTAAGTCTAAAAAAAAATAATTTAGTGCGTTGAGTAAAAAGTTGACGTACACTTGAAGTTTCTTCTCGCTTGCGAAACGTGACGAGCCTCCGAGGCAAAGGTATTATATAATATTATATTATAATTCCTTAGTATGTATTTTTATCTCGGAAAGACTGTCCCCGACGAAGGCACGCGAGGGCCGCACGCCATTGTGTGTTTTCATATTTCAATATAATTTCACCTTCTTTGTTCTCGTGATGAACACGTGCTCCTGCCATTTTATCATGACAGCGTGTATTCACGACAAGTTAATGAAGTTATTCAGGTTCCACGCGGAATATAACAAAAAGTGTGATAAGTTTATTGTGCGGAATATTGAGCGCACTGAAAGTCTTCGCGGGTTTTCTTGTGAATTATAAACGGAAAGTTTTCATACGGAATATTCATAAAGCACGACGATCAGATAAATAAAATATTTAATATCGTGTATCTCCCACGTGAGGAGTCGGAGTGCGTGTGAGGAGTCGGAAATCGACGTGCGTGCATGACACGAAGTATGAATGCTAAGGAATCGAGATAAGTATGTCAGAAAAGAAAAGTGTGGTTGTCCATTCTTTCTGCCTGACCCTCTGGGGAGACGGCGTGATAATGAGTTAACTGACTAGAGAGGATGGATCGTCACAATGCTCTGTCCTGGCATACCTCTCGGGCTTCCTCTACGTTCATACATCGTACCATGCACGCACGTCGATAATTGATTAATTTGGTCATGCCATGTTTTCCTCGGTCGTCTTCGGCTTCTTTTTCCACTCACGCTGCTTGTGTACAACTTTTTAACCATTCTATTCTCATCCATTCGTTCCATATGTCCAAACCATCTCAGGGATCCTTTTTTAATTTTATCCATGATGCAGTCATCTGCCTTACATTTCTTTCTTATTTCATCGTTCGGTGTTCTATCATATATAATTAGTTAGTTAGTTAAAATATAAATAATGCTACAAAGAAAACTTAGGTTTGATTCAACATAAAACATTTATACAGACGTTTTCATTATTATTAATTATCCACATTACTTTTTTGTCCGCTACGATTGACTATATTCATAATAATAAGTCAGAATCTTGAGTTCATAATAATCAATTATTCTTATAACGACTTAGTTTGTAAAACAACATTATTTTTTACAATGCATGTTTGAATAATGTGCTGCTAAGCGATGGCAGATAGAGAAACCTTTACATAGCGGTTTAAGGATTAAATATGTAATAGAGATAAAAACTTTAGTTTTATATGTATAAGTTATTTTTATCAATTTCATAATTCGAAAACAGATATAGTTCTTCTTTTTAAATCGCAAGAGGTTATTTTAGAAATATAGAATCAAATTTAAAAAATTCTAAGTTGTATCATATCAAACGTGTTTTAAAAAGAATAAGATTGAAGCAATTTTAAATAATCCTACAAATAAAGGTAGTAAAAAAATACACTGAAAATATAGCATCAACCTCATTAGAAAATAATCTCGCTCTGGTTGTCATAAAAATCCTATTCAAAATAACGAAATCGCGAGGAAACCAAACAATCTGATCTCTAACAAAGGAAAAGATTAAATTTATTGGGTTTTATGTATAGAGCTTTTCTTTGTGGAGTTAAACAAACTCCGCAGACAAGGCGATAAGTAAGAAAGCGAACTCTGAAAGAAACCCTTAATTAAAACGCCGAAAGTTCTCAAAGCAATGAAGGCAATCAGTCAATAAGGCCGCTACCGGCGGGCGGCTGGCGCAAACGGCTGCCGAAATCTGACAGGTCAATCAGGACATTGACAGTTGTTAAATCATAACAATTTTCATTGGAATAAAAAATAAACTTTTCTCTCCTTAATGACAAAAGAAAACGTTCTTATTCAAACTTCGGCGGGGCGCCATCAAGTTAAGGTAAAACGAAAAGATTTATTAATACGAAATTTATTGCGAAAGTTTGAAAAGATAAACAATATTCAATGTTCGTCTCTGCAATCGGAAAAGAAATTGAATAATAAATCGGCGGGAACACACTGACAATGGAGGAAGCTCGATACAATGGAAGTTCGCCCCTGCAAGCGTCAAATTACTGACACGCGAGCCATGTGTTCCGATATGAAGCCATTACTTTCACGAATGAATGTTTTCGGCCGATATTAATAAAAGTTTTTACGAAACATATCCAAGAACTTTTCTCCGTAATAAAAAATAGATTTCACTACAAACTCCGAAGAGGAAACGTGAGGGTAAACGCGGGAGGAGCGTGGAGTCGAATATATTCAAAGCGTCGAAGAAATCTACCATATTGGGAACGATAAATTCCGCTGTAATAATACCATTATGAGCCACTTCTCGACGTAAAACACTCGTATACGGGGGACATCCCTTTGTGATGGCGGGCTTTATACATAATTAAATAAATGATTAAACAGTTTCATGTCTAAATGCCATTTCCGAAGAACCAAATTTTGAGCCAAATTATATGTAATATTCTCTTAGAAGTTTGAATACATAATAATATTTATGAAGACCGTTTTAGGTACTTTGAAGAACTACATCAAATTGATGGAAAATATTAAAATTCATATTTTTTGTACATCTTCTTCTTCTTCTAGTTTTTTAGGATGCCCCTTAAAATGGGCTTAACTCTCTTATTGCTGTCTCTAAAAAAAAACACGAATTTGTAAAATTATTTAAATAAATACAATAATGAACCCTTGGCCAAACATAGTCATGATTAAACATTTTGAATGTATACAAATACTTGTAGACAAATACTGGATTTATCCCAATGCGGTTTAATCACTTTTAAGGATTAATTGTATCTCAATAGAGACAAAGATGTAAATTGTTTTCTGGGAACAGAATATGGTGGTCGAGGCGCTTACAGGACTTATGACCTGTCATTGGTTGGGTTAAGCGATCGCTTTATGTTAACAACATTCCCTATTCCGCCCTTCTTACGACCACCACGTCTGACAAATTTTTGAAAGATGTATATATGCTACTATGTTGAGAAACACTTCACATTTTTTAGTTCAATCTACACTAGCGCCATCTATTAAGATTAGGTGTGAGCAATAAGCACCTCGATATGCGCCTCGATCACCATATTCAGTTTCCAGAAAACAATTTACATCTTCGTCTCTATTGAGATACAATTAATCCTTAAAAATAATCATGATTAAAACATATCGAAATTTTCAAAACATGCAATAATTATTCACATTTCATTTAATGTATACATAATTTTTATTATGTAAAAAACACTCTTCACAATAGGTGTAGCATGTACCTTAACAAATATATATTGGTGAATAGTCTTGGCGAAATTCTTTGCCACGGTTGAAAATAAAAAAAGTAACTGTTTTTCGAGTTAATAATTGTTATTACAATAAACTTATAGATATGAAATAATAAAACAATTTATATGTAACTACGGTATGGTTATTAAAATTGACGCCAACTAGTTTCGCTTGGACCCAAGCTTCATCAGGGCAGTATAATAACTGTTATTATACTGCCCTGAAGAAGCTTGGGTCCAAGCGAAACTAGTTTTCATCAATTATAATAACCCAACAGTGGTTACATACAAAGTGTTGTATTTTTTTATATCTATAAGTTTAAAATGTCTAACCACAAAGTGAGTTCTTGATATGAATAAAAATATTAAAAATTATTCGTTCGATTTCAGCAATACATTAAATAAAACATTAAAAAACGGGTGGTGGTATAGGGGACAATACGCCTGGCTCCTGATCCAAGACACATAGGTTCGAGCCTGGATACGGGCCACTTCCATCTTCATAATGATGGCAGGATGATAAAGAGGCAGGCAGAAAGAATGAACCGCCTCCCTGTACTTTCCCAACAAACTTTTATCGATTCCTTAACATTCATATGTAGTATCATGCACGCATGTCGATTTCACAGACTCATCAAGTGGCCGACATTTAATGTTTGATTGAATTGATTAATCCACAGTTTCCTCGGTCTTTTTCTATTTCTTATTCCGTTTATATCGTATATTAAACTATTTAAATGTTTTAAATTATAGATTGAACATTCCAATTGTTAAAGAATCGACAAACAATATAATTTTAATCTACTTTGGGAATTAAAAAAAAACATTGTTTAAACCATTTTTTAATTAAAAAATATTAAAATACACGACATGTTTCAGAGGATACCTCCATCTTCAGGTGTAAAAATATAACAAAAACTAAACAAAGAAAGACTAATAAAAAACGCATTTAAAATTCGATATAATAAAAATTAAGTTGGGCTATTTTTAATTCCCAAAGTAGATTACTATGGAATTCCACAGTGTTAATGCCTAAACTTTCAATAAATATTTATATTTTTTAAATACATTGATATGAATACAGTTATAGTACCTACATCTTTTGAAAAATTGTGAGTAAATAAAAAGAAAAAAAATTAACTCAAAAATCTTTTTTTACCACAAAAAAACTATGCAGTATCCAAAAATTCCCTCCGAGTCTCTAGATACGTATCGAACATTTATATTCATGCCCAAAATGGAGACATCCCACTCTCGGATTGTATCGGAGGCAATCGCCCCTCAAATGGCTTCATATTCTTCATTAGGGGACCCGGAAAAGGCAAAATCGCGGGGCGTACCGATTTGTTATGCCGAACCGGTAACTCTGCCGGCAGTAAACCGCTAACTTTGCTACAAATAAACCGGTTACGCCCCCGAGACGGTGTTATTTGAAAAACAATATTCCCGGAATAAGGAAAACAGGTACGGTCGGAGAGGATAAAAAATATAAGAAAACTCTTCGGAGATAGAAGAGTGAGCTTTTACGGCGGCGGCCGCTATATTTGGATATCTGGATGGAATCTAGAAAGAAGATATTTTTAAGGGTAAATCAGGTGTATCGAGAAAACGGGGAACGAACACATAAAAAGGAAGGTCTCTATTATAAAATTAACATAATATGGAGATTGCTGGGCTGGATTCGAATTAGAGCTTTTTGCATGTGTATATAATAAGAGTATATACATTTGTTCGCATACAAATAAAGTCAACTTCGCGAAATTAAGTTAAACATTATATTTAAGCTATAATATTTATTTATTGTTGGTGCACAAACAAAACATCTAATATACAGTAGTGATAAGTAATAAAAAAAAAAAATTAAATAACTTTGTTTAATCCACCAATTATTAAAAAAAATATTTAAAAACACGACATGTTGCGGAGGATACCTCCATCTTCAGGTGTAAAAATATAATTATATTTTTACACCTGAAGATGGAGGTATCCTTCGAAACATGCCATGTTTTTTTAATATGTATTTAATAATTAGTGGATTAAACAAAGTTACTTTCAATTTCCTAAGTATATTAAAACAGATTAGATGCCTCAGTGATGTGCACACCAAGTACATAACATTGGAAGTTCAACTATCTTGTACCACCCCTCGGTGTAAAGAACCGCAAGGCAAAAAAAGACGTCAATGTAAGATGAAAAGAAACATACATATTTAGTAAAACAAGGCAAAGGACAAAGAACAAATATAAAAATCAGTTGTAATAAGACAATAGCACGAAAAAAGAAAAAAACAAACAAACAAACCAAGTAGGACAAAAAAGATATTCAAATTAGATAAAACGATACAATAGCATTACATGAAGAAAAAACAATTCATAGGTATAATAAGACAAGGTATACACAAGGCATACTAAGACAAGGTATACTATATCGGGAGCTCTAGCCAAACGAGCTTCGTGGTCGAGTAGCAAGTGCTATGACCGTCACACCGAATGTCCCGGTTTCGATTCCAGGTGATAAAAGTGTGAGAAAAACCATTTCTCGCACTCTCTTGTGGTCTAACGTAGAATTCACGTGACAAATGACGATAGATTAACTATCTATCAAATATCATGAGAATCACTGGCAAAGGTCCCGGGTTCGGTTCCTGGCAATAGCAGTGTGATTATCACACTGTAATTGGTCTGGTGTAGAATTCATGTGACAAAAAAATGGCGAGAGATTAGCTACCTATCACATGTTATAAGAATCAATATGATAACTGTTCCCTTTACATCGATTTGGTTCGCGCTTTAACCATGTAAAGAGCGATTCAACAAAGTTAAAAAAAAACTAGTTAACTTTACATTTTATATTTAATTATTTACATAGTTGAACTGCTCAACGAAGGACCTTTCAAAGGTAAAAATAGGTACATTAAAATATTAACCCTTAACGGACGTAAGTCACCCCTGACGTGACAACAGATTTTTTCGCTGCGTTCGTATAGCACGTGTGAGGTGACATGATGAATCATGTTATATTTTGTTGTATATTGAATCTGTTGTATATTAAATTGTTTATTGAATATTTATATTGAATCTGCGCTTAACTACTTCAGTTGATAATAACTAATTCAGCGATTAACAAACACATTGCCTTTTTTAATTGCCATTGATAGAATAACACCTATAAAAGATACAAAAGCTAGCGGCCGATAAAGGTTTATTGTCAACATGAGTTTATTTAGAATTATCATTAATATGTCAATTATAAAGGTTGAAACAAAAGAATAGTCTAATTTACTTTATATGTGAAAAATAGACAACTTCTCATTGTTCTCAGAGTTATAGTATTGAGCCCACGATTACCAAAAACTTAAAAATATATGCGTAGATTACTAAGGTTAACACTGTATTATAATGAATCTTGGATACACTGCATCAAGCATACAAGCATCCTGAATATGGACACTGCAACGATTTCATAAACGCCAATCGCAGAGGACACCAAAAACCAATTTATTTATTTATTTTATTTATACGATTTAATATGGGAGTATTGTGAAAGGACTCTCATTACTGATACCCCACTATTTATGGCATGAGTTATTTGCCTGACACTATTTATGACATGAGTTCTTTTTAACACTATTTATGACATGCGTTTTTTTTAACACTTTTTATGATATGAGCTCTTTTAAACACTATTTTTGACATTTTAAACATTATTATAACCAGTAAATATACCAATTGTAGATTGTGAAAAATTATACATAAAATTACTTAAAACTAACTAAACTAAACAATCGAGCAAATGACACATTACTGCAAGAAAAGATTACATTCAAATTAAAGTTTTTTAAAAGTTAAATATAAATTACAAAGATAATACGTCTATAATATTTACTACAAAGATAGTAATAGGAGAGAGAAATGAACAAATATATAAAATCTCGGTTTAAAACAGAAAAGCAGGGAGAGTTTTATATATTCAAATTCCAAAGAATAAGTTTAAAATATTTTGATAAAATATATTAATCTTACGACCTTAAAAAATGTTATTATCAAGTGTATTGACTCAAGCTGTACGTATTTATAAACTCATATCCGAGCGTGGAAGCTGTGGAGCACAGAAGATTTAACGATGTTTTCATGGTAGGCACGGAGTGAGCACATTCTAAATTACCCCGGGTATATGAAGCGTGTAAATGTTGCCATGAAGAAAATAAGGTCGATCAGGGTGATGGATGAATGGAAAAAGAGTGCAGATTAATTTGTAGTAAAGTACCTACTTACACACCTCCGGAGGGAGACGGAATCGATTTACAAAGAAAATGAACAGCGCCGAAACTAGATAGGCCCCGCGAGAATTCGAACAATTTTAAATCTAAAGGCAATATACCGGTTACAAGGGTAGATAATCAGATACATGTATACGTAGTAAAGAAGGATATTGAGTATAATCGCTTTATCTTCGGTACTTATGTTATATTGATTTACATTCAAACATTTCAAAGAATTTTTTTTTTTATAGAAAAAAGACTAACACGAAAAATTTAAATCAATGATATTAGAATTTATTTTACAATCTTCAATGTGAGCAGAAAATAGCTCATTATTATGAAGAAGGAATCTGATCGTGTCCAGGCTCGAACCCATGTCCCCTTGATCAGAAGCCAAGCGTTCTATCCCCTAGACAACCACCCGATTAATGACAAAAACTTTGAATTAAACACAATGTTAAAAGAACAAAATTTTCAAATGTCAATAAATTTCGATACGACACAAATTAATTCCAAACAGGAACAATGTCATTAATGCGAATGTAAACATCGGCTTTCTAAAAGTTTTGTTATATTTTATGGGAAAGACGTATTAAGCCATGCCAAGGCATTATTAAAGTGACATTTGATAATGCCTTAGTAAGGCAAAACATGTCATTCCCATAAAACATAATAACCTCTTGAAACATACGTTTTCATTGGTAATAGTTATTTAATATGAAGTTTTACGTCATTGTTCAAAATCAATAAACAGTAAACTATGTAGTAAATACGAATTAAAACGTCTATTTTCTAAATGTTTTATTTTAATTTATGACAATAACTTGTTTCACCATGCTAAAAAGTTATTAGATGTAGGAAAGCGAAACATGTCATTCCCATGAAATGAAATATTATAAAACTTGTAGAAAGTAAATGTTTTCATTGAAATAATAATTAAATAAAACGATGTTTTTTAACTACTTCCACTTTTGTCTTTATTTAGACAGCGACCGGTTTCGCCAGGCTCGCTGGCATCGACAGACTGGTCTGAACCCAGTCTGTCCAGACTGGTCTGAACCGACTGGTCTGAACCCAGTCTGTCATGACAGACCAGTCTGTCGATGCCAGCGAGCCTGGCGAAACCGGTCGCTGTCTAAATAAAGACAAAAGTGGAAGTAGTTAAAAAACATCGTTTTATTTAATTATTATTTAAAATGAACTTCCATCAAGAGATTTCAGTAAAATCATTTGTTTTCATTGATATTTTTTTTTTATTAAATATTGAATTTTACATCATTGTTCAAGAAACAGTAAATATTGGAACAATAAAGCTAAATAACCACCGATAAACATTAGCCTAAAACTCAAAGAAAAGGATCTAAAGTTTTATTAACCCTTAATTGGATCTAAGGAAAATATTTCCCACCTTATATAATATTATCCGTGTTCCTATAGACAAAGGATAAACTCACAAAATATTATATAAATAAAATTAACATATTAAAGATAATCTAAAGATTTTAATGAAATCTCATGATGGAAGTTCATGATGACACCATACATCTTACATCAATAACCCTGATGATACCAAACATCTTACATCAATAACTGTCAACTGCATTGATGCCATATCTAAATTGATGGCATCAAACAAACAAACTTAAACAAAATCCATCCAAAACGGAATTTCTCTGGACTTCTTCCACAAAGCGTCAACATCTTATCGATCATTCCTCAATTTCAACAGCTGACCATGATATCGTTCCCAAAAACTCCACAAAGATTTTTGATGTTTATCTTGACGCAAATCTGTCCCTTAAATTAATAACACGGTCAGCGCTAGTTTCTTCCACTTAAGACAATTAAAATCTATCAAAAGGAGTATTCCTCACGACACATTTAAAACTCTTGTAAATTCCTTCGTTGTGTCACGACATGACTATTGTAATGGAATTGGTGCAAATATTCCAAAACAACATGTAAACAAACTTCAATCGGCGTTCAATGCAGCAGCAAGACTCATTAAAGGCATTCCAAAAAAGTCCCATATAACACAACATCTCAAAGAACTTCACTGGCATAAAATTCTAGAAAGAATCCAGTATAAACTCTGCTGGACAGTCTTCAAAACACTACACGGAATGGCACCAAGTTATATATCCGAACTCTGCATAACGAACATCCTAAATACAAGGAAACACACAATTTGTTTGGCGAACTCCTCGGCAATAGGAAGATCAGTTGTGCCGAAGCGTTGCCCTTATACAAATTTTGGGGATCGAGCGTTTGCAGTAGCCGGTCCATCAGCTTGGAACAATCTCCCTTCACACCACAAATGCATAAATGATCCGAGAGACTTCAAATCTAAGTTGAAAACCCATATTTTTCATATTTCATACCTAATTTAAAACTTGGATATTTTGTACTATTAAACTTTCTAACCGATCGCGAATATCAATCAGATGGAGCGTTCACATTTAGATTTCATACACGTCTTAATGTGCTCTTGAGGCGATTACATCACAAAAAACGTTGCTTTTAAAGTTAGCATATTATTATTGTTATTATTAAAATAAATTAAATTATTAATTCACATATTTTTAGATGGAATGAACATAATGATAATTCAGAAGATGAACGCTAACAAATTATTTTAAGGTGTATATTATTCTAAATTATCTTCACTGAAAATAATCAGTTTCATTGCGCCCAATAAAGGGTTAAGAAATATAGCAAAACTAATTTGAATTTTTAATAAGTTTAACTAAAAAGCCTTCACGAACTTAACAATATTAATTAAAGTGTAAATTTAAGTAAATTTTACGTTCAAGGGACCGAAGAGCGTGTTTAAATTTTACCTTCGGCATTAAAAGGTTTATTCGGAGCGATTTATTAAATATTATGATTGCCAAATAATTTCGTCACACTCGAAATAAGGATAAAAAGGGCACTTAAGTTTAAGCGCTTCTTCGGAGGAGTTCTGTTATTGGAGAGGACATAAAAGGAAGGGGTAGTAAATGCCACCTATCACTCGAACACAGTCTGTTTGAAACGTTAACTGCACCGGGCCGGGCGGGGTGGGGCAGAGCAGGGGAGGGGGATGGGATAATGGACAAAAAGGTGTAGAAAATAAAACGATTCGGGCATCTCACCGAGATTCTCGATTATCGGACAGATTCGCACCTTGAGAGTACTGCGAACCTTCGTTGACTTTATGGCGCGATGGTCAGCACAAATAATACAAGAGGTGGCAAAACAAACAAAAAATGTCAAAAAACTTTTATTTTTCAAATAAAATGTATTGCAGACATTTCACAATAAAATAAAACAGTTTCATTTCATAATAAAATAAAACATTTTAAATATTATATTTTTGAGGAAGCTACTAACAAAAATTGGCAAACCCACCTTGTTACTCGTATAAAAGCAGCTGAGATTTCACAATAAAAGAAAACGGTTTAACGTTTAAATAATACAGGAAGAGGCTGCTTAAAATATATAAAATGTGGCAATAAGGATCGTGTTATTCAAATAAAATATATTTGAGGTTTCATAATAAAATAAAATAAAACTGTTTAACATTAATAAGTAGTAAGTAGGTGGCTGTTGAAAACTGACAAAAAAGGCAATAAATGTTAACCACCTAATCTTAATGGATGGCGCTAGTGTATATTGAACTAAAAAATGTAACGTGTTTCTCAACATGGTGGCATATATACATCTTCCAAAAATTTGTCAGACGTGGTGGTCGTAAGTAGGGCGCAATGGGGAATGTTGTTAACATAAAGCGATCGCTTAACCCAACCAATGAGGTCATAAGTCCTGTAAGCGCCTCGATCACCATATTCTGTTTCCAAAAAAAAAAATTTACATCTTCGCCTCTATTGAGATACAATTAATCCTTAAAAAATAAATGTCGTGTTACTCAAATAAAACGGAGCAGAGTTTTCGTAATAAAATATATATTTTACAGGTGGCGGGTGTTTTATTTATTTTTAATCCCGTTGATAAACTCAAGGCGTGAACAGTGTGAAATTCCATTATGACGATTTTTTATGATATAATTTTTTTTTTCAATTTTCACATTATTTTTCTCAATATATATTTCGAAGGGATATATCATCGGGAGAACGATATAAAGTTTAGTTTAAACATAAGTATGAATTTTAGTTCAAACTAGAGTATAGTTAAAATTTAGGTTTATATCATTCACCCCGTTATTAAATCAGTTTATTAACTCAAAAGACATTACAAACAGCTAAATGTTTAAAGCATCTTTTGAGTATAGGTAAAATATTATAAAAATACAACATAATACCAGGAACATATAAGAGATGGTTCGACATTACGAAGATAAGATACTTTCTAAAGTCAAGAGTATTTGTCCCCTGAACGTTCCTTCAGTAATAGGCGGGCCACACTGTGATAAACAAGCTGGTTTTAAACCAAAATTTGTATACTGAATGTTATTACTCAAACTTAAACCATGTTCTAGACGTAGTAAAAACGTCGATTTTAGTAAACCATGAGTTAAACCGCGGATGTTTCTGCATACGGTTATCCTTTCAAACTATTCAACAAACATGGTACGTTTATCTCTCTTCCTCGCATTATTTTACCCGGCGCACAGTGGGGCCAAAATATGAAAACGTGTCATTAACTCATAGAAGCTATATTTATAGCTATAAATCAAAGGATTTAATGTAATTAGGTAGGTTAATGAAAATAAGAGACAATGTCATGAATATTAACACTTTATTTTTCCAATAACAATGAAATATGTGTCAAATACTGTATTATTTTTATATGCTCGTTAAAGTCATTTTTTATTATTTTTAATAACGTAAAATGCAGCTTAGTTTTACATAATATATACGTTTCTTGAAAGAACGTCGATTTTACCCTTCATAAATACACACCAATATTTTTTTTACTCGTTATCAAATATTTCTGAGACACCATCATTGTCATGGGATTCATCATTTTCGCTTTGGCTGGAGGACCCTGTAGATGGAGGTATTATCAGATCCAAAACGTCTTTGGGGAATCTAGTTAGTTTCTCTTTCGGTAATTTCCTCTTACTAGTTATTAAAGGATCTGATGAGAGTAAAAGAAAATTTAAAATATCCGTGTTTGAATTCGTTCTGCTGGATTTCCTCGAGTGGTACTCCCTAAACTTTTTAAAATCTTTGTTACGTGCTTCCTGCGTTTCTTCGGTTAATTGACCTATCGGCAATATTGACGTTTTTATTATTTCAGGTCCGTGTATTAAATATTCGTGAAGTGTGGGTGGCATATTACACCACGGATATTTTTCTTCAAAATATCTGGCTGTATGTAACGCATACTCCCGGTATTTTTCCACACTAATTTCATGACCACATGATATAACTTTTAAAATGGCGTGCATTTTTCTTATTAATTCTACATCTAAATTGGTTATTTCTGCAGACACCTCTGCATTTAAAAAAAAAACGCCTGGCGGTATTTCCATCGTTTGTGTTACCAAAGCCCGGCTTGGTTTGTCCACGATCAAACCTAGTTTTTCTTTGAACTGAGCTTGAATTTTTTTCTCAGTTTCTTCAACGATTTCCTTGTCTGTCCCTCGAGCTTTTATAGGCAGTTTGTACGTCAAATGGAGAAGACACTAAAAAAAGCGTATCCATCCGTGCAAGACCGAAATGCCGAATTCTAAATTTTCTGTTTTTATTTATTTTGTTAGCAATGCATCTATATATTATAATTCAATTGTTTAGATGTGGCACCACGTATGTTATATTTTTGGGTAGAAGAAGTATGTGTGATAGCATTACATACTTTGCCATCAATCATTGCGAATATTAAATGATGTTTGATTACGATAACGCGCCCATCTAGTCTGACTATGGTTGTGGTAATATTTTTTATTTCTTCATCTACCCTTCGTTTCTCTTCCAAAGGTACTGCTGTGCATTCCTTAATAAATTCTATTTTCAGAGGTCTACAATACCTCGTTGAACCAGGTCTTGGATTTTGCCAAATAATTTTGGCACCAGACACTAGGCGTAAGGGGGCAAATGATGTGATAAAAACCGCTGCATCATCGGCATCTGCGTCAAAAAAAGCCTGTTTATGTGAACTGTGCCCCGAACTTCCATCAACTCCCCATTTGGAATATAATATCATATTATTTAATTCTTTGGGTTTGAGTGTAAAAACAATATCTTGATGGGTGATAATTAAACGCTCAATCGTGAGATTAAGCATGATCTGCAAATCAACATATACCAAAGTATCCGTGACATGTATATTTTCTGGCTCTGGATAACATCGTCTTTTTAGGCCTGTACAGTTTTATACGAAGGATATAAGTTTTTAGATTTCAACTTAATAGCGTTATACTGATGTGGAGGCAAGTCCGCTTCTATTAAAAGTGCTAAAGCATCTCCTGCTGACATGAACACGTTTCCAAAAGACTCCCTGGAAGTTTGATGAGATTTACCTGAACCTGTTGGAACAGATAAAATACCTCGAACCAACTTTGAGGCATCTGCCTGTCATGCAGCTCTAAGTTCCATTTGTGTTGCGTAGAGTAAGTCTGGCAGAGATGCAGAATTCCTCAGATTAACCGTCTTTTGCCGCTTCACCCTTTCTGTACTCTCCTCAAAAGGAATCATCGGGCGACCGCCACATGTTTTTGTAGCGCGAATGAAAGAAACGGATGTATCAAGCCACGTTTTATTAACATCGAGAAATCTTTCTTTCATCCAGTGAGCTGATTCCTATCATGATTTATAATCAAATTTAAACCGAATAAATTTTTTAACACACGTGACACTTTTTCCTAACTCATCAACACACCCTGTCCGTTTTATGATTTCTTTTTGCAGGAAATCAATCTGATCCTCCAATTTTTCTTTTCCGAAACTCTTCATAAGCGTTCTTAATTGATGCTTTGTCATGAACAAAGTGCTGGAGCTGGTACCTAGGTATGCGAGAAAAGGAAAAACAAAATAAGATACAAAATTGGTGTTTTTTTTTTCATTTTTGGTTATTCGAAATGTGCTGTTATTATAAAAAGGTGCAAAAAGTGGCAAAAAATAACATCATATCAATAAAGTACAACAATTACTTATTATAAATCAATTAAAATACTTGCGGAATTCATCGGGATTCTATACTAAATCTCTAAATGTTTTTTTAATATTACAAAAACCTCTGTATCATTTTAATGCGAAATCGGTTTAATTTTTTTACATTTAAAACAAGCCGTAATTACAATTAATTTAACTCGAAAAAGAGGATACATACCTGACGTGTAAGGTTCCATACTAAAACTTTAAATTTTTTATCAATAATACAACTAAAGAAATGTTAGAAACTAGGTGTTGCGCTGACTTGAAATAACGGACGTGTAACCTCTACGAGTAATCGGCTCCGATTGAGGGGTGCTAGAGCGAACGTGTCACAGTCTAGCTTGTCTATCTGCTCGTGATCATATGCTAAATATATCTGAGTCATCATATAATAACAAAGCGTTTAATGAATCGTAATTTTTATTTTTTGGGTTATTGTATGAGAAATCTGAATCCTGCCCCATTGTGCGGCGTAGAATGAGATAGAAGCCCTATACAAGACAAATTTTATGTTTGTTCTAGTCTGGCTCGTTGGTGGAAACCGATGTTTATCACAGTGTGGCCCGCCTTTAATATGATAAACGTCGACCTCCGAGGAGACCGCGTTCAGCAGACTAATTGCTCTTTCCACTGGTGTCACCAGAGGCAGATTGGTTATGAAGGTTCGAAATATGTCGTGAAAAATAAACTCAAGAGATAAAAATAAACTTTTTTAAATCGTGTTTAATTTACATGAACACCACAAGTGTAACTTTATTCACAATTTAAATGTTAATAATTATGGACAAATAAACTTTAAAAAGCAATTTATTTAACAAATAGACATATGTCATAATAAATTTGAAGTAATTATAATATTATACAAAAAAAGTTTATTGATTATGAGACTTGAATCTTCACAACTAAGTAAGTTAGTATTTATTTAGTTCTCGAAAATTGAGTGAAACAATCAAAATTGTAATAAAGTTGCGGGTTGCGGCCAAAGTTGGGGGAGCAAACTCCGCAGTCTTAGGGCGAACAATATTCCCTGTGTGGGTCGCATAGTTTACCAAGTCGGGGGCGCCCCCGGGACCTAAAAGCGGCCCACAAAACTTCTGGCCGATACCGGTCACCGCGATCGCTGGCGAACACGACCCGAGCCACGGACGACACGCAGCACACAAGCCTACTTTACTGCCTTCGCTGGTACATGCCAACATTATATTTGCTAGAGTCCGTTCATTTTAAGGAGAAATATCCAATAGTATGAGTGACAGTGTTTACAAAAATAAAAAATAGACGCTGTCCTTATTATATTTTTTATGAATTGATAAGACAAAACATATTTCAGTAATATTAAACTAAACTAACTAACTAACCATCACGCCGTCTCCCCGAAGGGATAGGCAGAAAGAATAGACTGCCACACTTTTCTTTCCTGACATATTTCTCTCGCTTCCTCAACATTCCTACATCGTGTCATGCACGCGCGTCGATTTCTCTGACTCCTCACATGGCCGACATTCAATATTTGATTTACTTGATCGTGCCATGTTTTCCTCGGTCTTCCTCTATTTCTGGTTCCATTTACATCATTAACATATAATTTTTTTACCATTCTTTCTTCATTCATTCTTTCCATATGTCCAAACCATCTTAATGATCCTTTCATTATTTTGTTCATGACACCATCATTCGCACCGCATTCACTTCTTATATTTTCATTCGACACTCTATCATACACAGAGTATCCACACATTTGCTAAAAGATCTCATTTCTACTGCATTTATTATACTTTCATCCTTCTTTTGCCAGTTCCATGCTTCGCTTCCATACATAAGGGTCGGTAGAAGAACATCAGTAATATTTTAAAGTGTTTAATAAGAAACTCAGTTTATTGTAACACCTGATGATGTCAACATCGGTTGGCGAAACAGCTGTAGCGACAATCTCAGTGAATAAAAAGAAATTGTGATATTATACCAGTGTTTTCAATTTTAACAGTAATAATGTTGAAGTATCACAGTGCATCGGCCAAAACAAAGGACTATTTAATAATATTTTATATTCAAATGTTGAAATAAACAAACATGTTTTTTTTTTCACTAAACAGAAATATGTGAATATAAAAGTTAATAGGTTCCTACAACAAGTAGCGCACTTTAATAAATTTTGTAAATTAACTGTTTCCACTGAGTATTTTTTAATAATATTTAAGCAATATTTTGCGATGGTTCAAGTTTATCAAAAACAAGGATATATTTGAAAATTATTCAATAACTGTGACATTTAAAAACTATTAATTTATGACCGCAAATGAGTATTTGCGACAGCGTTAATAAATAATGTTTTATCTTTCAATATGCAGAATAGCATGCCTGTGGTGATGGCAGTGAGAAGAACATTTAAACCGCTGAACACAATAACTTCCACATAAACAACATTATTTTATACAAGTCATTTTAACCCAATTACTGCAGACAAATTGTTTTAGCTACTATATTGAGTCACATGACATGTGATAGGTAGCTAATCTATGGCTATTTTACTGTCAAGTGAATTCCATACCAGACCAAAGACAGCGTGATAATTACACTGCCATCGCCGGGAATCGAACCCGGGACCTTCAGTATGACAGTCAGAGCTCTAAACACTCTGCCACGAAGGTCGTTTTGATAAACTTTAGAAATTATTACTGTAAAATTTCATAATTATAATTTTATTATGAATTTAAATACAGTTTTTACTACAGAATACATAACATGATTTTTATTATCATATTTTAAAAACATTTTAAAGCATCGATTTATTTCTAGTTTCACAATCAAATAAATCAAATATTGAATGTCGGCTACGTGAGGAGTCGGAGAAATCGATGTTCGTGCATGACACGACATTTTTAATTAGCATTTAGCATACTGAACTTTGAACAATTACCAGCGTTCTTATAGTCCATAATATTTTATATTTATGATATCAGAATACGTAAATATATATTTTTAAATATAACAGAAGAAAATTAAAGCAAATTGAATGATTTTACTAAAATCTCTTGATGGAAGTTCATTTTAAATAATAATTAAATATCACTGTTAAAATTTAAAACCCTGTTATAATAACACAATTTCTTTTTATTCACTTTGAGTTTCGCGACAGCTGTTTCACCAACCGATGTTGGCAACGTCAGGTGTTACAATAAACTCTTTTAAGTTTATTGTAACACTTGATGATGCCAACATCGGTTGGCGAAATAGCTGTCGCGACCATCACAATCGAAGCATCATTATGTTTCGGCCAAAACAATGGACTAAATAATTAAATAAAACGATGTTTTTAACTACTTCCAATTTTGTCTTTATTTCGACAGCGACTCTTTCGCCAAGCTCGTTGACCAGTCTGTCGACGCCAGCGAGACTGGAGAAACCGGTCCTGTCGAAATAAAGCCAAAAGTGGAAGTAGTTCAAGAACATAGTTTTTTATTATTATTAAGTAAAACAAAGGTTCTTATCCAACTAAAAATAATTTTACAAAAATTTCGGATAGTAAAAAAATGTCTCTTCAAAAGGTACAACAAAACATTATACCTGTACCCCGGCACAAAGACTACACAAACGGGATTATTATGTTTAATAAAATTAAAAACACTATTAAGATGGAAGGCGTAAAAGAGAACGGTCGTGAGATAAAATCGAG
Source organism: Lepidostoma basale (assembly GCA_022606425.2). Classification (NCBI taxonomy): domain Eukaryota; kingdom Metazoa; phylum Arthropoda; class Insecta; order Trichoptera; family Lepidostomatidae; genus Lepidostoma; species Lepidostoma basale. The sequence continues at coordinate 166,745 of JAHDVF020001384.1, read as the reverse complement.
TAACCGAGAAAGCAGTTTCAATTTAAGTTTCCCTAGAAAGATAAGTTTGTAAAAAAAATAATACAATCATAATTAAATATTCCCGGAGGTACGGCAGCTCCGTAGTTTCAATCTAAGTTTTCAAAGAATTTTTGCGTAAAAAGTAACGCGAAGTGACGGGCGAAAAGTTATAAACATAAAGTTTAAAAAATATATTAGAACACATACGTAATAATAAAAAAAAGATATGATACATATAATATATAGTGGGCTATAACTTTTAAGTAGGTTACTCAAAAAAATTTTTTTTTCGAGTAAATGGATATTTTTTTTATATCGTAAAGCAGGCATGGGCAACCTTTCCTAGGTCTAGGGCCAAATTATCATTCTGTCTCCCTGTCAAGGGCCGGACCAAATTATTTACCATAATAAGGTTAATAATTTGGTCTTTTTTAATTATATAATCGTTAGTACAAACCTAGCAAATCGTTAGTGCTCCTGTCAGTTTGGAGATATTTCTTGTATAAGTGAATTGTTTTGGTCAATTTGATTGTTGCCGCACTTTGTGATAGTTATTTGTGACACAAAATACTTTTTCACTCTTCTGATGTTAAAATAATACAAGTTTTTTCGTTTATAAAAATAATTTTGACAGGTGTCAAAATAAATTTTTCATTTGTTCCAATGACAATTTGAATAAATTCTTCAATCAAATTTTCAAGTTTTTGCTGGTGTTGGATTGTTTTAAGTGCCTAATTAAAATGAAAACAGTGGAATAAAAAAACAAATAAACACAAAAGTCCGGATCGTCCAGCTGACGACAAGTGCACCATCTAAAAGAACATTATATGTTAAATTATTTTTATGTGTTATTTTATTTTATATCATTGTATTTTGTATAATTTGTTTTAGATTTATTATGTAGACGTTGAATGATTGAAGTGTGCGCGGGAGATGCCTAGTGGTGGCGATGAGGTTCGCAACCCATCACACCGCGTCTCTCGCGTTGGCGAAAAGAGAAGAATGGAGTGCAGCATCGATTAAAGTGTTGCAGTCCATTCTTTCTGTCTACCCTTTCGGGGAAACGGCGTGATGGTTAGTTAGTTAGTTAGTTTAGGTAATATTAAATTAAATAAAACACGTTGTTACTTCTTATATATTATTATATTTATATATGAACGACATAATATTATAAACTGATTATAAAATTTCATGTGAAGATTGGCCTTGTTGTTGAATTACGAGACTATCAATTTTAGCGTTGGTAATGCTTAATGATAATCGCATAGAATTTTCGAGATTTTCATGTGTCATCCTCGTTCGAAATTTTGATTAAGTGTGTTTCATCCTCGAAAAAAACTGTTCACATGTATATGTGCTGCCAGAAAGACAAAGGATTTTTCTTGCAAATGTACGTAAATTTGTATATTTTTCTTCCACCAAATATAATTTATAAAAATCCATCGAAGCATCTTTGTCAAATTGTGTTTTTCCTTCGGTGCGTATACGAGTTTCGCCGAATCACTGCAAGCGCCCGTGTCATCTGCATTATTTAAACTATAATTTTATTTCTCTATTACTTCGCCTAGATGAATCAGGGCCGGACAAAAATTATCCCGGGCCGGCAGTTGCCCATCTATGTTGTAAAGCATCATAAATATTATATTGTAAAAACTGTTATATTATAAAACTTTGTTTTATGTATCACAATCGCATTTTTATTTTACCCGACAGCTGTTTCGTCAACCTATGTTGACATCATCAGGTGTTATTGTTTATTTAGCATTATTTCTACTTTCATCCTTCTTTTGCCAAGTCCATGCTTCACTTCCATACGTAAGGGTCGGCACTAGAACACCATTGTGCACTGCCATTTTACCTTTTTTGGATAGATTTTTGTTTGCGATGACAACTTTAAGTGCACCATTCACTTTGTTGCCTGCCCAAACGCTTCTTTTAATATCCCTCTCCACTCCACGTGTATTTAGGTAGTATCTTTTGTAAACTAACTAACTAACTAACTAACCATCACGCCGTCTCCCCGAAAGGGTAGGCAGAAAGAATGGACTGTCACACTTTTACTGATGCGGCACTCCATCCTTCGCTTTTCACCCCGCTGGAGACGCGGTGTGATGGGTTGCGAACCTCATCGCCACCAATAGGCATCTCCCGCACACACTTGGATCGTCCAACACCCACAAAATAAATCTAAAAACAAATAATATAAAATACAATGATATAAAATAAAATAACAAAATAAAAATAATTTAACACAAAAAGTTCTTTTTAGATGGTGCACATATTGTCTATTTAATTTATGTTCCACGAATCCCCCGTTTTTTTAATTTAGCACATAATGTTTTTTTCGATGTTGCACATGTTGACATGGACGATCCGGACTTTTGTGTTTATTTAATTTATGTTTCACGTATCCACCGTTTTTTAAATTAGCTGTAATTAGGCACTTTACCAGCAAGAACTTTAAAATAATATTGAAGAAATTATTCAAATTGTCATTGGAACAAATGAAAAATTTATTTTTACACCTGTCAAAATTCTTTATAAAAACGATAAAACTAATATAATTTTAACAGCAAAACAGTACAAAGTATTACGTGTCACAATTAACTATTATAAAGTGCGGCAACAATTAAATTGACCGAAACAATTCACTTATACAAGAAAAATCTGATTATCTTTTGTAAACATACTACCTAAATACACGAACTCATTTACTTGCTCCAAATTTTCATCATTCACGCTAATGTTGCAGACTGTCATGGATTTCTTCTTTTTCAAAAATCATTACCTTGGACTTATTCACATTTATCATCAGATCAAATCGCATGCATACCTCATACATAATATTCAGCAGGACGACGAGCATGAACTACAAGAAGAAGAAGATAATTGATCGAAATCTAAAAATATATGGGAAGAATGTTATCACATTCGGATTTCTTTCAACCCAAAATAATATAAGTAAAGACAAAATAAACAGCCAAAGTGTCGGACCGAATATGTTGAGAAAAATATAAATTCGTTCTCCCTATATCGGTGGCAGCCTTGGGATGAAAAGAGTAAGCGCAATGAATTGAGACAGATCATTACGAATAAACCTTTGATCAACGGCGCTTAGCGTTGTCATCTGGACAGTTATTTTTGTACGTGAGATGGGACCATTGTCCCTCGGTCCAGTGGGTAATGGTATGAAAACGTGCCCCGAGAGGCAGAGACAAAAAGGCCAGGATATATTATCTGAAGGAGGACGTGTATCGGATGCGAATAAATATGAAATTCCAGAAGAGAAAATGATTACGCGAAGATAAATAATAATGAAAAGTTCGTATATTCTACCACAGGAGCTAATACCGACTACCGCCATCTTGTGACGCAAAACAATTCTATCTAAAATTATTATTGATAAATTTGAGACGTTAATATTGTAGAATTCCATAATGACGATTTTTTATATAAATTATCCACTTTTCAGTTTATTTTTCTCAACATGTATTTAAGATTTTATTTATACCTTTATATAATAATCGGGAGAACGATCATTTATATCATTCTCCCAATGATAAAGGTGTTAAATAAAACCTTTGAAATATGTCGAAACAAAAAAAGAAACTGAATGACGACTTTCGTAGCAGAGTGGTAAGAGCTCTAACTTCCATGCCGAATGTCCTGGGTTCGATTCCCGGCGATGGCAGTGTGATTGTCACACTGTCTTTGGTCTGGTGTAGAATTCAAGTGACAATAAAATGGCGATAGATTGGCTACCTATCACATGTCACGAGAATCAATATAATAGCTAAAAAATAAAAATCGTATACAGTAATTGGGTCCAAACGACCTGTTGTGTACAAAAAAAAAACCTCAAAAGTGGAAGAAAAACACTATTGTATCAATTCATAAAATGTATGATAATTGTCTTTTAGGTGCTTATAAGTATATTACAACACTTCTTCTTCTTCTTCTTCTCCTTATAGACCTTCGATCTGTTCCTGAAATCAGGCTGGCCTCTCTTGGGTGGTTGACTCCCAACTATCTCTCCATCTCTTCGGCGGTCTTCCGGGGGGACGGCAGCCGGAAAGAATCTGATGCGCCACAGCGTGTGGGATTCTGGTGGGGTCCATCCTCTGCACGTGTGCATTCCAGTATCATCTGCGTTGTCTACCCCATCTCACGACATCTTCAACCTGACAGATCTCGCGGATAGCCGTGTTCCTCACCCCATCTCGAATAGTCCTTCCTGCTATCATCCTCAGCGTCCTCATCTCTGTCAATACTTACCACACGCACGTACCACAAGAACGAAGGCTAAAGTACGGGTGGCAGAGATATTACAACACACAAAAGCAAAAGGAAAATTACAGAAATTATTACCTCTAAAGTAGTGAACACAATTTTTTCTATAGAAGAGAAGTACTGCTCCCAAAGCAGTTGAGTCTGCTGCCTCATCGCCAATATCCTCGGCGCCCCGATGGACCGTACGAGTTCAGGAACCTGAAAATAACAACACTCCGTTAAATGACTTTTTAAATAAGGTAAAAGCATCAATCATTCGCTCGAAAAGTATTTTCGTCAGATACGCAAAATAACGTGAGATAATGAAGGCGATAAGATTTTTTTTATAAACCTCGGGCGACACCTACTGTCAGCATATTTGCGTCATTAAAGAGAGAGACGCTTGACCTTAGTTTAATTTTTCTCGAGTCAAAGGAAATCGCCGAAGGGGCACTTTTCCGCGCGGGATCCTTGAGGGGGCCGTAAACCTGCGCAGAATTTACTACTCCCATCCTTAATGATGATTAGCAGAGGAATGAAACCGACGAATACCCGTTGAGATTTCAATAAACCGAATCGTAAAACATCGCACGCCGGATTTCAGGGGCGCCTTTTCAGGGGAACCGGGGTTGGTGTAAAATAAGTAAGTGCCTACAGGGATACTCACCATCCATGATGGCTAACTCCAAAGTCAACGATGTTTTTGTTCCTACGAATAAAATAACGTGGACTCCTATTTAAAAAACATAAAATATTTACGTTGGTTATTCAAAATTCTTGAGAAGTTCATTGTAGATAACGAAAATAAAAATGATTTATTTATTTATAATACATATTTAGTTTTGACGAAGGCAGGCTGGCAGTTATTAAGAGGAAAATACTGCGGAAAATTTTTGGACGCACGCTGGAGGATGGGACTTACAGAATTAAAAGAAAGCTTGAACTTGAAGTACTGATTAACCAGGAAACAGCATTGAGATTCTGTAATTCTCAACGCCTACGAGGAAAGAGAGAAAGGATATGTAAAAAGAATGCCAGAGGGTAGAACACCACAAACTATATCCAGATGGGTAATCCGAGAAAAGAGACCAAGAGGCCAGGAAAAAGGCCGAGAAAAAGATGGGCGGATTACGTGGGAGAAAATTGGGAGAAAGTGGAAGGAGCTGGGGAATGGAGAGCGATGACCAGGGACAGAAGTCAGTGGAGGGCGTTGTGGAGGAGGCCAAGTCTCACACCGGGATGTAGCGTCGAGAAATGAATATTTAGTTTTATTCCATTTGTTTTTCATCTTCTGGTAAAGCAGAAGATGGAAGCGAGAAAACTGTTCCTACAAGTACGAATAGTTATTATATCGTTAAATGTTTCCGTTGATGATTAAAAATTAAAAAGAGATCTCTAAGACGTATGTGTATGACTGATGTATGATAGAATTTCAAATGCTGACATCAGGAAGGAATTAAGAGCGAAAGAAAAAATTAAAAATAAAATTATAAAATGATCGCTGCGTTGGTTTGGACATATGAAGCGCATGGATGTTAAAAACATGGTTCAGAAAGTATATGCTAACGATGGAATGGATTACGGGTTCACTCTCTCTGCCTATCCTCCCGGGGAAACGGCTTGATGGTTTGTTTGTTTGTAACATTATAAATATTTTAATGCTCGCATATAACTTAAAAAATTTATTACATTATAATTAAAACGAATAAAAACATCTGTTTTCTAGAAGGCATTATCAAATAATTTGAAAATGAACTTCCGTATAAAGCATTTAATTTGTGGTGTGACATTATTAACAGTGTGTGGTAGATAACAAAAATAAATTTAAAAATAATATATAATACAATATTTAAACTTTGATAAGTACTTGGTGTTTTGATATATTAAAAAAAATTAAACACTTTTTCACTGGTAATCTCCAGGAAGAGATTACCAGGAAGGCCGCCAAAGAGATGGAATGATGGCTGGACATCATCATCCCAGGACAGCCCACCGTCACAAACAGGTCATACGACCTAAACTAAGAGGTAGTCACTTACTCAAATAAAGTGGTTTATACTAAGTGATTTATACTAAGTAGCGCCAAACGGTTTTACACTGTTGCGAGCTTCCTCAGGGTTATACTCGTACACTATTTACTCAAATAAATTATTCTAATTGACATAGGAACAAATAAATAAAAATGTTCCAAAAATCATGAATTTTTATTATTTTAACACATGATAGATTATTGTAACACCTGATGATGTCAACGTAGGCTGACGAAAACAGCTGTCGCGTAAAATAAAATACAAAAGTGATACATAAAACAAAGTTCTTAAATTTAACAGTTGAAAAAATATTGTAACACCTGATTACGACAACATCGGTTGGCGAAACAGCTGTCGCGTAAAATAAAATACAAATGTGATACATAAAACAAAGTTATTTAATTTAAGGTTGGCGAAACAGCTGTCGTGAAAATTAAAAAAATAATGAAAAATTGTAATACCATGACAGCGTTTTAATTTTAACAGTTAATAATTATGTCATTTTCTGATATTTTATTTCAATGTACATCATATTAAATTTACAAAAAAACCCTAGAATGTGCCCTTGTTTTATACGAGAAGCAAATCCTCACCATGAATCATTCCGATGTTACAGAACCCAACGAGAACATCTTGAAAACACTCGTGATACAAAATACGAAGTAGCTTTTCTGCGAAAGGAGGGAACAAAATACAAACACGGAGTCACCCTCCAGTCGGCTGGGTATTCAATTTGGGTAGTTGGCAAAAAACCGTAATGCTGTAAACGAAACGAAAACTTCAACAGAGCAGAAAGCACCGAGGCGAAATATGGACTTCAACGTGAAAACATTCGTGATTTTAAACTTAATACAAATACGATTTTTTCAAAATGAAACAAGTGGTTGTTATAAACTTGTAACTTATCTAACAAACTAACCATCACTCCTTCTTTCTGAAGGAATAGGCAGAAATAATGGATCGCCATACTTTTCTATCCTGATATATTTCTCTCGATTCCTCAATATTTATACATCGTGTCATGCACGCACGTAGATTTATCAGACTCCTTATTTGATTTATTTGATCGTGCCACGTTCTCCTCGGTCTTCCTCTATTTCTAGTTCCGTTTACATTGTTAACATATACTTTCTTTACCATAATTTTGTCATTTATTATTTCCATGTGTCCAAACCATCTTAATGAACCTTTCATTTTTTGTTCATAACACTTTCATTCGCAACGCATTTACTTCTTATATTGTCTTGTAACATGACTATGTTTATTTATATCTTCTTCTTTCGGTGCCGTGTCAGGTCCCCCCAACGTTGGCGATCACTACAGCAAAGGCATCTCTATCCTGCGCCACTTAGGACAGGTTCTAAACTCTTGTTATTCCTGTCCACTCTTTGATGTTCCGCAGCCAGGACAGCTGCCTTCTACCAACTCCCTAACGTCCCTCCACTTTACCCATTAATATCAGTCAAAGGAGGTGGTATTTTTGTCCCCTTAGTTATTTTTTATATATAATATTTAAATGTTCTTCTTTACAATTCTATAAATTATGATGAATTACCATAAATTATAGGCGTTTCATTCGTATTAATGATTTAATAATGAGTTTTACATCATTGTTCATGAAACAACAAATAAATCATTTAGATTTGAGAGTAAGAAACAAACAAGTTAAATCCTATTAGACAAAAAAGGGGAAAAATGGAGAATTTAAATGGAAAGAAGCGATATTGTTTTCAACATGAAAGGATTAAAAAGTGATTGATAATCCGAAAATGAGTTATTTCAATGAGAATTAAAGCCTTAATAGCCCATTAAAGTGATCCTTTGGGAAATGCAAATTAATATTAATATTCCTCTTAGTACCCTATCTCCCCACTTAAGTCTGAGTTCCCTCCGCCGTGGAGAGGTCTGCCGGACCGGAGAGGGGTTGGTTACCCTTCAAGAGATGTCCCGCGGAGGAAACCAGGGGTGAATGAGACGATGTGGGGATCAAAGGGATCCATTCCTCTTGAATTAGCTTGGACTCAAAGCGGGATCTACGGTTTAAGGAGGCAGAAAAATGTTTGAAAATCCAATTAAACCTAAAGAATTTTCGGCATTATTAACGTTTACATTGAGATGAACGCTCCTCTGATTCCAGCCCTGAAAACTTTTCTCGTTTAAAATAATAAAAACAACAATGGAAAATTAAACTATTTTCGCTTGTAGATAGTAAATCTTTATAATTAAGTACTTTTATTATTCTTGAATTCTATTGTTGAGGTCTTGATCATAGATAAATAAGAACTTTATTGTTTTAGTACAACATTTATAAAATGAGAACACAATCCAAACAAACTTCAGCAAAGTAAAAGGAAACAAAGCATTTTATACCCAAAACCTCGTTTCTTTCAATTTCAAGGTAGGCACAGACCTAAACAAAATATTGGATACACATTTTAGAATCTATGTAATCTGGAGAGAAAAATAAATGTGTCATTGATTGATTACGACTGTCGTAAGATAATCATATTGTCAGCTTATCATCGTTATTTGCTTTGAACGAATGCGGAATCATAACATTTCCGACACAATGAGGCAATTTGTAAGTTTAATAGCATAAGAAATTTTAAAAGAGCTTTAAAGCTATTCATCAAAAGCGTTCATATCCTTACAAATCAAAATTCAATTTTTCAAACAATTTTCTATAATCATTGGTAACGTTTTATGAATTGTAAGCAAACAATATTGAAATATTTCCGCAGAATTAAATTCACATGTGATCGGTTTCACAAGTGTCAGTGAAATTAAGAGATTGGATTTCACAAAAAAAAATCGTATGAGAAATTAAAGAGTCATTTTAATGTTATAAATCAAGACGAAATTCGACCATAAGAAATAGTTTAAAACTTTCAATCCTATGTTTGCAGCAACGTCTTGTACCTTGTCCTCCATTGGGCTCGGTCTTCTGCAACCATCTTCAGCTCAACATTATGACGCAGTTCATATACTCACACACCTGTTTCAGATACTTCCGTCGAGGACTCCCTCCGTAATTTGTCCCCTCTTTACGAGTATGTCGTACAGAAGACCCCCATGCCGCATAATATGGCCGATCCATTTGGCTTAACTCTCTGAGATGATTAAATCAAATCAAATCAAATCAGTTTATTTCTCCAAGACACAAACAAATATTAGAGTTTAAGGCATCTATTGAGAAGAAGTAAAATATAATAATGGTAAAAGAATAGGAATAACACAATTATATAATACCAGAAACTCATGAGAGATGGCTCGACTTTAGGAATACAAGATACTCTCTATAGTCAAGAGTATTTGTCTTCTGAACGTACTTTCACTAATATGAAAGCCGTCGATCTCCGAGGCAATCATGTTCAGCAGCTTGATTGCTCTCTGGATTTTTGCTGATGATATTTATAAGTTGCCTCTCTTCTTTGATTCCACTGAGAACATCGTCATTCGTGATGTGGTCTCTCCAGGAAATCATTAACAATGTACTTTTTTTAATACTTAAGTACTATTTCTACTAAGGGTTAACGCACTCGTTAACCTATATGGACCAAAATATATAACTTTATTTTGCATTTAAATTCATATAATTTGATAGATTTAGACGTAAGAAAACGTTGACATAACGTAGACATAAGAATGACTGACGAAATAGATGATATCGTTCAGTGGAATAGATCCAGAAGAAGATACTGGAGGGACCATGTAGCCCGAATGGATGGTGACAGACTTGCATATACAGCCGCTTATGAAATCCCCTCCGGACACCGCCCACCTGGAAGACCGCCTAAGAGATGGAAGGACAGCTGAACCTCATCATCCGACGAGACATATCATGATTTCTGTGTCATAGATCGTCAGATCTATTTAAAGAAGCAGATTTAATCGTGTCATATTTTCCTCTGTCATTTTTCTATTTCTAGTTTCGTTTACGTTATGATTTTTTTATTCTAAATATCGACAACGAGAATTGGATGTCACGTCAGATGTCTTAATATATTTTTACGTATATAATAACGCACAATCATATTTTAACCGCCAACTTTTCTCAATTACACTACGAAAGCCACTCGCACAAAATAAAACAAAAGTCATTAAACGTCCGTTAAAAATATGTTAGGAGTTATGCCCATACGATTAGACATAAAGAATCTTATATTTCCATGTTTGTGTACATTAACGACGTCCTTTCCTCCCAGCGGCTCCATAAACCCTAACAAACCCTTTGAGTGCGCGAGCCAGACGAATGCTGAAAGTTTAATGACGTCATAAAGGCCGCCATTGACGTCGAGTGGAGCATGCAAGACTATTTAGCATTACATGAATGTTACCATTGGACACGAAGATGAAGCCACACGGTACGTATGCGAGAAAGAACTTAACAAGAAACAAATAACACCCTGTTCTGGTAAAATAATAAAAACAAAAACGCAGTGGAGTAATTAGGGGTAACATTGAAAGGCGCTATCGTTTTCTTCTTCAAGTGCCCTGTCGGGTCCCCCCAACGTTGGCGATCACCTTGGCGAACCTGTTCCTGTCCTGCATCGCTCGGAACAGCTCCTCCACACTTCGGATGCCGGTCCACTCCCTCACGTTTCGCAGCCAGGACATTTGTCTCCTTCCGGGCCCTCGGCGTCCCTCAATTTCCCCTCCCCAATATCAATCAGTTGGAAAAGGTGGTACTTTTCCCCACGCAGTATATGACCCAGATGTGAGATCTTTCGAACCATGATAGTTGATAACAGTTCCCTGTCAACTCTAGCTCGCCTCAGGACTTCGGTATAGGTAACCATGTCTGTCCAGGGAACTCTGAGCATTTGGCGATGGAGCCACATTTCAAATGCTTCCAGTCTGTTCATTGAGTTAACTTTGGATAAAACAGTTTTTTTGGTATACAACAGGGTGTTGAACATAATTACCGTACACAATTTGTTCATAGCTATTAAATTGATTCTCATGGCATGTGATAGGTAGCTTGGTAAGGTGGCAGGTCACACATGTTTTTTTCTTATTAACGTAAGATTTTTTCTCGATGTTAACCGAATTTTACATTTCTAAAAATACATAATAAATTATAATAATTATTACGTATCATTGATAAATCCATTTATCTATAAAAATCCATGTAAGAAAATATGCCATTACTTGACTTATGAACGTACATGTACGTTCATACTCTATATGGGACAATATAGTGCGGACGTACATGTACGTTTATACTAATCAAAGGGCTTGAGTTTAACATAAAACATTAATTTTCAAAACACTTTTTAGTTCGTTTTAGGAGGTGTGTTTTATTTTTATTCATGTTTTTATTCTAGCTTTAAAAATTAAATCATATGCTACGCCCCTTTTGTAATTCAAAGAACAAACTCAAATTAATTTTTGACTACGGTTGGCAGAATAAATACCATAACATGAGATCATTATATATTAACGTTGGGCCATTGCTGTCGTACTCCTGGTCTTGTGGGTATAAAATAATTATTGTAATATTTCTTCGAGAAGGAAAAAAAAAATCAGAATATTTGTTTTAAAGAAAACATTAAAAAGATTGTATGTAAACAAAAACATAACAATAATATTATTTGCAGATTTCTGAAAGTAAAAAGTAATTTAAAAGAAACCTTGAACTTGAAGAACTAATTAACCAGGAAACAGTAGTGAGATTCTGTAAGTCTCAACGTCTACGGTGGGCTGGCCATGTGGAAAAAATGCCAGAGGGTAGAACACCACAAATTATATCCAGATGGGTGCCTCGCGAAAAGAGACCAAGAGGCAGACCGAGGAAAAGATGGGCGGATTGCGTGGAACAAGATTGGGAGAAAATGGAAGGAGCTGGGGAATGGAGAGAGACCGTTGTGGAGAAGTCCCACACCGGGATGTAGCGTCGAGAAATGAATGAATGAATGAGTAAAAGCAATTATCTAAATTCCGAATTATTACAACTGATCTAAAAGAAAAAATAACTAACCATTTCATCTCATGACGAAGGGATAGCCAGAAAGAATGGACCACCATACTGATATTTCCGTCCTCTAAATTCATACATCGAGTCATATACGAGTACACACATCGACGTCTATGTAACTACTCACGTAGCCGATATGTAATCTTTTTTTGACTTGATTGTGCCACGTTTTCTTTGGTTTTCTTCTATTTCTGGATCCATATACATCGTTACATATACCTTTTTTTATCATTATTCCTTCATTAATTTTTCTGTATCGAAACCATCTTAATGAGCTGAAGATATCACATATAAATTACAATATAACGCCTAGATTTTCCATGGTTTTCTCAGCTGTAAGCCGAATGTCGGAACATACGAGTATAGAGATTGCTCATGGACCTCAGAGCTCGACTAGGTCAGCTTGCTCTGTACACTTGAAATTAAATGCAAAAAATGTATAGATAATAACAAAAAATGTTATTTTGTTATTTTATTTTATATCATTGTATTTTATATTTTTTGTTTTAGATTTATTTTGAGGATGTTGTATGATCGAAGTATGCGCGGGAGATGCCTATTGATGGCGATGAGATTCGCAACCCATCTCACCGCATCTCTCGCAGGGGCGAAAATAGAATGATTGAGTGCCGCATCAGTTAAAGTGTGGCAGTCCATTCTTTCTGCCTACCCTTTCGGGGAGACGGCTTGATGGTTAGTTAGTTAGTTATAAAAAATTACAAACGTAAAAAGTGGTATATAAGAAGTGGATGCGGTGCGAATGATGGTGTCATGAACAAAATAATGAAAGGATCATTAAGATGGTTTGGACATATAGAAAGAATGAATGAAGAAAGAATGGTAAAAAAAGTATATGTTAATGATGTAAATGGAACCAGAAATAGAGGAAGACCGAGGAAAACGTGACACGATCAAATAAATCAAATATTGAATGTCGGCCATATGAGGAGTCAGAGAAATCGACGCGCGTGCATGACACGATGTATGAATGTTGAGGAAGCGAGAGAAATATGTCAGGAAAGAAAAGTGTGGCAGTCCATTCATTCTGCCCACCCCTTCGGGGAGACGACGTGATGATTAGTTAGTTAGTTTTATAATTAAACTTTTGTGGATGATGGTGTTATGAAAAAAATAATGAAAGGATCATAAAGATGGTTCAGAGATATGGAAAGAATGAATAAAGAAAGAATGGTAAAAAAATTATATATTAACGATGTAAATGGAACCAGAAATAGAGGAATACCGAGAAAAACGTGGCACTATCAAATGAATCAAATATTGAATGTCGGCCATATGAGGAGTCAGAGAAATCGACGCGCGTGCATGACACGATGTATGAATGTTGGGGAAGCGAGAGAAATATGTCAGGAAAGAAAATTGTGGCAGTCCATTCTTTCTGCCTACCCCCTTCGGGGAGACGGCGTGATGGTTAGTTAGTTAGTTAAAAAGTGGTACAATATTGGCGGGAATACACGCGCAGCCGTTGCACTCCGCAGATTTTATCTTCATTCTCGTTTCAACCTCTCTGCAAGTTAATGTGCTCGGTGTAGCAAAGTTAGGCGACAATATTTTAAACGTACCGCAGGGAGCGAACGGTCTAATGAACAAGAAGCCCGGGCATATTGTACGAATAAAAACCAACCTCATTTTTTAAACTTTATGTTATCACCATGTTCCGAAACACCCGGTACGCTCCGAGTGAAAAAGACATTAAGATTATTCTTTAAATTATTTAGAACGTTTTGTTTTTTGGATATTTTTTTATACATTAGGTGTTTCGGAAAGTTCGGTCCGTTTTACAACAGAGGGCTCTGAATGCTTCAAGCCTTCAAATCTGCCGGCCATTTTTTTTGGTAAGCCTGAGAAGCTGTCAATTTTGTTCAGTTCGCAAATGTTTGTCATTCTTACAACAACATTTGTTTTATCGTAATCAAATGATTTTACTGAAATCTCTTGATGGAAGTTCATTTTAATAATAATTAAATAAAACGATGTTTTAAACTACTTCCACTTTTGCCTTTATTTCGAGAGCGACCGGTTTCGCCAGGCTCGTTGGCATCGACAGACTGGTGTGTTTGTTTTATCGCTCCTTAAAATGTCGACTTTTGTGATAAATAAGAAGCATTTGCGGGAAGTACTGTTGTTTTGTTTTAATTGGAAAAAGAATGCAGCTAAGTGGCATAAAATCCTTATGGAAGTTTATGGCGATCATGCCCCATCGGATAAATCAAGCATAGAATGGTAAAGACGCTTCAAAGCTGGTGATTTTAAGGTTGACGGCAAAGATCACCCTGAAAGACCGAAAAAGTTTGACCGAAAAATGAACTCCTCAAACTGGATGAAACTTAGGCGGAGGAAGTCTACCGACAACAATAAATGCGATTAAAGTAGGCACTGGCTGAAAAGCGACCGGAAGGTGGCAACAGAGACAGCATTTTTTTTTTCGACACGACAACGATCGACCTCACATCGCAATCGCGCTAAAATATTACATACAAAATGGGAGTTGGGAGATTATACCGCACCCGCCTTATTCGCCAGACGTGGCACCATCGGACTATCACTTGTTCAGATCCATGACGCATGCCTTAGAAGAGCAGCACTTCCATTCATATGCAAATGTCAAGAATTGGGACGATGCCTGGATAACCTCAAAAGACGAGGCGTTTTTTCAATGATGGATTCATCTATTGCCAGAAAGATGGGTAAGGTAGTAAGTAGCTAACGATGAAAAATATTTTTAGATTTAGTTCATTCACAGGCTGGGAGGCTCAAGCTCCAAATATTCAACATAAGCGTTAAAAGCGTACTGCTGTACGGATGTGAGACTTGGAAATCTACCGCGGACGTTATTAGAAAACTCCAAGTGTTTATAAATAGGTGCCTTCGCTCAATTCTTTACAGCTTCGAAGAGATGGGCATCTCATTACCCATTTCTTTAAATTAATCAGGGGATATTTCGAGAACTCGGCTGTGCTAGAGGGTGTTGTCTTTTTGTCCCTGATAGATTTCTCCGGCAGCGATAGCACAGATTGTTTTACCTACCGACCACCAGAACCAATCTATCTCTGGTGACACCGGTGGGAAGAGAAATTATTCTGCTGAACGCGGTCTCCTCGGAGATCGACGTCTTTCATATTAGTGAAGGTACGTTCAGGGGACAAATACTCTTGACTTTAGAAAGTATCTTGTTTTCCTAATGTCAAACCATCTCTAATGCGTTCCTAGTATTATGTTACCTGTACTCAATAAATGCCTTAAGCAATTTGCTGTTTGTAATGTCTTTTGAGTTAATAAACTGATTTGATTTGATTTGAATATTCAAGATCTATTGGCCCCAAACAGTGTCAAATGCCGTTCTCTGGATAGAGTCGGGTAAAGAAGGTTCCTTGAGGCCCTATGCATCACGGAGGTGTGGAAAGGACAAGAAGAAGAAGAAGAAAAGTCTGGGTGCGTTGTTGTTTAATTTTAAAATAAAGATGTATCGTAGAATGCAAAAATTATCACGAAGAGAAAGAGACACGAACGATGAAGTACTGAAACGAATGAAGAAAGAAAAATAAACTATCATGACCATAAAGCGCAGGAAACAAGAATACTTCGGGCATGTTATGAAAAACGATAATACAAAGTGCTGCAAGTGATTATCCATAGTAAAAATGAAGGAAAACGAAGTGTCGGGAAAAGAAAAAAATCTAGGCTAGAAAACCTTCGAAAATGTTTCAGTTGGAGAACAACATTCTATTCATCTCAAATAGGAGAAGAACAAGAAGAAGAAGAACAAGAAGAAGAAGAACTTATTTAGTATGGAAATACTATAGTAATTAAGGCTTCTATCTATCCTTGAAACTGTTACGGGACACCTGTATACTATCGACAGCTTCATTAAACGCTAAAGTTAGTCCGTGGGTGACCTACTTTAAAATCATCGCATTTAATACACAAACATGCTTTTGACACAAACTATGAGAGTGCAAGCCTTATTGAAATTATTCACTTCTCAAACTAGCAACACATATAAGCTAAAATCTGAGCTTAGCTATTAAATGGACGTCAAAATAACTTTTAGGATAATAAGACAATTTTATAATGTGTCAACACTACATCATTTTTCTGCCATTTTTGACACACAACTTGTCTTGCCCACAGTCATTTTAGAGTCGTTACACGGAGGATCAAGTCAGTGACCTTTGTTTTTTCTCACATCGTTTAGTTTCTGACTCGTTCTATAATTCTAAAGGCCGTGTCAGACTGTTGTAAACAAGCCCTCCACATCGGTCTTCACCGGCGGTTTACAACAGTGTAAACATTTGTTTTCAACAAAAATTCGTTTGACCTTCAATAACCTCTGTGGACGAACGCGCGTTGTAAACCGCGTGTGGATGCCGCCATTGTTAACACGTATTCCACAGTGTAGACGCTTGTTGTAAACCATGCAAGGGCAGTTGCGCAGCGGCATCCGTGGCGTGCGCCCGTATGAACGAAAATGGCGTCTACGCGGGAAAAAGAAGTTATCAGTGAATTTATCGAACTGTATAGGGATCTACCCTGTCTTTGGAACTTATCTTCCGAAATATATATTATAAGGACAGGGTGACTAATAATCTTTCTTCGGCAGAAACAGCCTGCCTCAGATGCGTATTTTTTTTAATTATGAATAGCTTCACCATTTCTAACAACTCATAGAATGTTTCCTTTTCCATTCTGAAGAAGTTGCGCAGGTCACCAAAATCAAGAAGATTCATTAAATTTAGATGAATAAATTTTATTCTTTCCTTAAGCCAACGCTTCATACATCTTTTTTCTTTTTTTCTTTTTTCTCCTCACTTGCGCACACAAGTGCTAATGCCACGCCAACATTTTGAAGTTTAGATAGGTAATGACCCATATCGCAATGCGTACTTCCAAACAAAGAGTCGACGACACACTGAGGTGGGAGCCTTGTTGTAAACCAGTGTGGACGCAAACACCAACCGTGGGCTCCACAAGCCTCCCACCAAGGTGACCCCTGTCGGAAGCTTGTTTACAACAGTCTGGCATGGCCTTAACGCTAATTCTTAACATGATATTTGATTTCACAATGATTGACATTTGATGATGCTCTAGCAAGGCGAAAAATGTTATTCTCATAATCTAGAAATGATGTATATTGTTCCGTAAAGTGAGTATTTTTGACCGTAAGAATACGTGAAGTGAAATGGAAAAATGGGAATAGTCGACAATCACAGTAGTTGACAAATGTGGCGCCCGCCTCGTCTTGGGTCCAATTTACCGAAAAAGCTCCAAAAATTTATACGTGCACACGAACAAAGTGACGGGGGGCAATTTAAAACGATTCGGCCTACTTGGGAGCGAGATGACTGAGTGCGAGATTAGGTAGATCGGGCACGAGAAGACACACACTTATTTAAGCATTTGTCACAGTAAGAAGTTGAGAAGAATAGACAATAGACTAAGTAAATATTGTAATAAACGAAAATAAAGTCAAGAAGCCAATACTTGGTGGTTTGACATATTTAAAAATTGAATTGAAAACTTTTTTCATACTTTGTATAAAAACTACTTTATTATGGGCAAGGAGCGCCAACCGGTTTCACCCTATAGCGAGCTTCCTCAGGGCTATACAAAATCTGTTCTACACAAACCTCAGGTCTATACAGTATAAACATTTAATTAAATACTTTTTTAATACTTTGTATAAAAACCACTCCACTATGAGAAAGGAGCGCCAACCGGTTTTACTCTGTAGCGAGCTTCCTCAGGGTTATACACAAACCTCAGGGCTATACAGTTTGTAGAAAGCCCTGTGGAAGCTCGCTACAGAGTGAAACAGGTTGGCGTTACTTACTCATAAAAAAGTGGTTATCATACAAAGTAACAAAAAAGTGTTATATTTAATTTTTAAAATTAACTTCCCTAGTTTCAATCCAAGGGATTGGTTTGCATTTTTTGCTGGTTTTTGGGATACCACTTGGGCCTTGCAATGTGGTAGTTTCCCGTTGCCTTCCACATTTGAATACAAGAGGTTATTTTAACCCAATTACTATACAAACTTTGTAAACTGCGGAAAGAAAACTGTCATTGGTTGGGTTGAGCGATCGCTTTATGTTTAACAACATTCCCCATTCCGCCCTTTCTTATGACCACTACATCTGACAAATTTTTGTAACTTGTATATATGCTAGCATCCTGCGCTTATCTTTACATATTTTAGTTCATGCGAGCGTTCATGTGAGCGATCGCTCAACCCAACCAATGACAGGTCATAAGTCCTGTAAGCGCCTCGGCCACCACATTCTGTTCCCAGAAAAACAATTTACATCTTCGTCTCTATTGAGATACAATTTTTCATAAGCTTGGTCACAAGCTAAACTTTGCGTCAAGTATAATTACAATTTTGTGGTTAATATATAAAGTATTTAATTTATTTTATATACTCGTATTTATTAATTTAAAACGTCTAACCACAAAGGAAGTACTTCAAATGAAAATGTAAAAATAGTTAAGATTGTAAAATTATATCAAGAAAACATTAAATACAAGCTATTGCTGTAATAAGTTAAATATATTACTATGACACAATAAGCCGAACAAAAAAAATTACATAGAAGAAAAATCACCCACTCGGAAAAAATGAAAATAAATCATAGCAACCAGAAATAAATATATCGGAATGGTGAGCCCAAATGTGACCTCAGTGGTACTATTATCCTAGTGCGCTTATCGGCCCCCGGCAGAGAAAAGGGGAAGTAATGCCATCCGCACTCCATCCCTCATGCCGGAGGTGGGCCATCATTAGCCACCCGCGAGGGTGCTCGGGGGGAGTGCAATTGGGCGAGGATATCGCCAAAGGAAAATACAGGTCAGACTCCAAAATAAATATCGGTGAATCGAATCTTCGCGCATTGTCAATGCGGGCGTACGCGGGCACAAACGTACCGACGGGAAATTGAGAGACAAAACGGGGACGAACCTGGGGGACTAGAGTCGACATTATTACGAAACATACAAATTTTATTGCATTAACTAACTAAACTTAGACGACTTTCGTGGCCGAGTGGTAAGTGCATTGACTGCCACCCCAAAGCAGTGGCGGTACTTCCATACAAGCCAAAAAGCCGGGCTTGCCTTAAAAAATCTGTAATAAAACGACGTTTATTGCGCGTTTGAGCCGTCTACGAATAAAATAATATTTTGAATTTTCGAGCGAGTTAAAGCGATTTAATTCGTTGCGTTTCAAAGAACTCTGCTGACATGCGCAGAAATGACGTAAGTGTTTGTTTTGTTCCACTCATACGCACCGTATTTTATTTCACTCATACATACCGTAGGTGAGATGCACGCGAAATCGCCTGCGTCCACATGTTTTGTTTTTCGATGGGCTTCATATTAGGCTTGCAAAATGTAAAAGGGTCTTTGTCGCACTTACGTATTTTTGGACCAGAAGATATCTACAATTTTTTGTATGGATTTGAAGCCGAGCTTTATCACTCTGAAGTATGTTACTATTCGATGAGTCACGAACTTCATTTCTATTGTCAGAATGTTATCTGTCATTTACGTTATGTGCAGAAATGTTAAGAAAAGAAAGATTATGTAATTTCTTTACGAATATTTATTGATAATTCCTTGGCTTGCCTTACTGGCTGTCCCTAGGCACGCCACTGCCCCAAATGTTCCGGGTTCGATTCCCGGCGAGGGCAGTGTGATTATGACACTGTCTTTGGTCTGGTGTAGAATTCACGTGACAATAAAGTGGTGATAGATTAGCTACCTATCACATGTCACGAGAATCACTCTGATAGCTATAATACCCTTTACATCGATTTGGCTCATGCTGTCATGATGTAAAGAGCGATTCAACAAAATAATAATAATAATAATAATAACCATCACGCCGTTTCCCCGAGGGGTAGGCAGAGAGAATGGACCGCAATACTGCTCTGCCCTGGCATACCTCTCGAGCTTCCTCTATATTTACCCTCGTCGATTTTTCCGACTTCGAATGTAGCCGCCTTTTAATATTTGATTAATTTGACCATTCCATGCTTTCCTTGGTCTCCCAAGACTTCTCTTTCCACTCACACTGCTTGTATCATCATAAAAATCGTTTTTTTTTATTATTATATATAAATAGTAATTTAGAATTTCTTGCACTTCCGCTCTACCATTGTACTTCCACACAATGGTAGAATAAACCTGAATAGGCTTTCCAATCACGCTTTGCGGAAGCAAATCCCTAAGTCGTTCATTTGCAAAATCCACACATTAGGAACTGGAAAAAAACATTAATTTAGTAGAGTTCCGAGTCGCAGATTCGCTTATGCTAAGTACGCTGTAGTCTCCAGTCTCCAGTCAATCCATCCGGAGTAATTGACACTATTTATTCCGATTCCCCCGCCCCGCCGGGGGTGTTTTTTCACCCCTTGTCGCGGCGGAATGAGCGCGCTAAGCCGGCCAGACGAGCGCGCGGCTTAGCGCAGCGGATTTACGAATCCTCAGCTAATAATTCAGCGCGAAGGATACACGGGACAGTCGCCCGCATAAATACGGGAACAAGGCAGTCTTGCACGGTGGTGTACAGCCTCCTCCAATTAATTGTATGTACCTGTTATCCCTATATATACAAACAAAGAACTTAGTTAAAGATTCAATTGAGAGAGAGAAAGAGACTGAAGGCCTTCGAGATGTGGTCTTAAATAAGGATCCCAAGATTTTCCCGATGTAGTCATCACTAATATCAATACTACGATACTTCAACATTACTAACTGTTAAAATGTAAAACGCTCTTTACGGTATCACAATTGATCAATTATTTGTTTAAACTGTTAAATTAAATAACTTTGTTTTTTGTATCACAATTGTATTTTATTTTACGCAACAATAATTATTGTAACACCTGATGATGTCAACATACGTTGATGAAACACCTGTCGCGTAAAATAAAATACAATTGTGTTATAAAAAACAAAGTTATTTAATATAACAGTTTAAAATGTTAAGGTATCATGTGTGTGTTTCGGCAATGGACTATTTAATTTTTATTTTTATTTTTCGCGACAGCTGTTTCATCAACATATGTTGACATCATCAGGCGTTACAATAATGTTTAAAAAATCACAATGACAGTCGAAAAAAATATTGTAACACCTGATGGTGTCAACATAGGTTGACGAAACAGCTGTCGCGAAAAATAAATATTAAATAATTGTGATACCATAAAAGGCGTCTTATTTTATTGTAGGATAACATACAGTGATAGTAAGTGCAATGACTGCCACTCCGTAGGTTCCGGGTTCAATTCCCGACGAGGGCAGTGTGATTGTCACACGGTCTTTGGTCTAGTGTAGAATTCATGTGGCAATAAAATGGCGATAGATTAGCTACCTATCACATGTCACGAGAATCAATATGATAGCTATAATACGCTTTACAACGATTTGGCTCATGCTTTCATGATGTAAAGAGCGATTCAACAAAATAATAATAATAATAATATACAAATGAATAAACATACAGTTAAATAAAGACATAGAAGGTTACCCACCGTTTACTCGAAGCTGTTATAGGAAGCAGCGGCGCCCTTTTGTCAACTTCGCTCATACAATCCCTAGGCCCGCCCCCGTTCACACGGGACTTAATGACGTTAACTGGGGAATGTACCTTAACAGTAAATCAAAATAGGTATAAGTTCAAAGTGGAAGTCTAAAAGCTGAAGAAAAGGAAGATTAAATAGTTTACGTAGCAGACTGTAGACGTGACGCAAGCATAGCGGCAATGAAAAAAAAGTTTCAAAGTCGCCCGCCCCGCGAAAGAAAAGAAACATTCCTCAGTATGAACTTAAAATTTGGAGAGAATTATTTACTCGGTGTAATTTTACAGGGCTCCACCGTGAATATGTAATATTTTGATGATGAGCCACTAAAGCGGGAAAGGGGGCCCTCGGAAAGCGTAAACGGGAGCGAAACACGAGAGTATTTCGAGATGAGATTTATTACCAGCGAAATATCCGGACATTCTTATCTTCTACCTGACTTACTGAACACGCACTTTTCGTAAGCCTGAAAACTCAAATTGTAAATATTAATTAATTAAGATTAATTTGTCATCAACAAAAGAGCGCTTAAACAATGAAAAACGTCTATACAAATAGTTGAAAATCAATGTTTTTTTTATAAACTAACTAACTAAGTGGTAGGCAGAAAGAATGGACTGCCACACTTTCCTGACATATTTCTCTCGCTTCCTCAACATTCATACATCGTGTCATGCACGAGCGTAAATTTCTCTAACTCCTCACATGGCCGACATTCAATATTTGATTTATTTGATCGTGCAACGTTTTCCTCGGTCTTCCTCTATTTCTGGTTCGTTAACATATTTTTTTTTTACCATTCTTTCCATGTGTCCAAACCATCTTAACGATCCTTTCATTATTTTGTTCATAGCACCATCATTCGCACCGCATTCACTTCTTATAATTTCATTCGACAGTCTATCATACACAGAGTATCCACACATTCGTCTAAGAGATCTCATTTCTACTACTTTCAAAAGATGTTTTTTATTACACTTTTTATTTTTAAAAAAACATTAACGTAGCCCTGATTGGGAAAAATATGGGATTTTAGTATAGACCCTCAAGTCTCCCTCGCTCTCTTTCGGAAAGCATGTATTTTTTTATTGTTGCCTAAAAACATGTTGAATTGTGAATGCACATCTAGAATTAAACAATATACCTACCCATTTTTGCATTCTGGTTGAAAATTAATATTTCTTCGAGCGAAAAGGCAAACGTATTTTAGACAAGTGAAGTTTTATAAATATTATTAGGATGAAGTGCCGCATCAGTAAAAGTGTGACAGTTCATTCTTTCTGCCTACCCTTTCGGGGAGACGGCGTGATGGTTAGTTAGTTTATTAGAACTAAATGTTTCTCCTTACTATTGTATGATATTGTCAACCGCCAGCAATTTTAATACGAAACGTCGCTACGAACTTCTTCCTTGAATCATTTTTTATAAAAATAAAACATCGTTCAATAAGTGAAAATTAAAAAAAAAACAGTTAAATAATTTAAGTGTTAATGACGTAAATTTATCAACAATTATTAATATTTACGATTTTTTTATAATATTAATTGAAACACCGTGTTTTCCACTTTTTAGATTATTCAAAAGTGGAAAATATTGGGTTTTCATTCATAACAATTTTAGACATTATGGAATTCCATAGTGTGAACGCCTTACGTTTATCAAAATAAAGAAAAGGAAAAAATAATAAGAGGTTTACATACTGTTTTTCCAAATTATTTGTTCAGAATTTATTTTTATTTTTTATACAAATACTTGTAGACAAATACTGGATTTTTACCCTTAACGGGTTAATCAATTTTTTAAGGATTAATTATCTTAATAGATGGCGCTAGTGTAGATGGACCTACCAACAGTGAAGTTATTAAAAAATATTAACATATATACAAGTTCCAAAAATTTGTCAGACGTGGTGGTCAGACGTAAAAAGGGCGAAATGGTGAATGTTGTTAAACATAAAGTGATCGCTTAACCCAACCAATGACAAGTCATAAGTCCTGTAAACGCCTCGACTACCATATTCTGTTTCCAAGTAATTTACATCTTCGTCTCTATTGAGATACAATTAATCAAATTATTTGTGTATTGCATATTAAAAAGCGTTTCAAAAGATACAATTTCCTAAATACTGAGACTGCGATATAACATCCCTAATAATCAAGTGACCTACTGAATCACGAACACTTTCACTGTGCATCATTTGGACTTGTCCTATCCGACAGAGCGCTCGATCAGACGGGATTATGAGCCGTGAACTCCCTCCCTAATTGGCCGATGGCAAACGAATGGCGGAGATTGCGCCGAGCTGACTTTGAACGATAACTTCTCGCCACCCGGGAGAGAGAATACGGAAGCAATATACATAAATACATAAAGTAGGCAGTTCACAGCGCGGTAGAGTACATTCATTCGAAAATGCCAAGGGGTTCAAACGACCCACACGAACTGCATTCGCTTCAAAATGAAGCCACTGTAAGTTTCAGTCAAATATACATTTCAAGTGCCGTCTACTCGCGGAGCAAAGTGGATTGAGCCGAAATTTATTGAGGCTAGTTACAGATGCAATCGGTAGTCAATGTCTAGAGTATAGACAGCGGAGTGGTTTCATTCGAGTCTACTCTGCCAGATACCCGTCGGTGTGAGTTTTAGCTTGGCACTGAGGAGATTCAATTTGCATTATTTTCCCGCTCAGTGTCGCCTGTCGCTGCGGACGCCTGAGATATGGGAGGCGATGAATTAAATAAATTCACTTTGTAAAGCTGTCCGGGAGATATTCTATGGAGACACTGTTTATAAATTTCTACTAAATGGGGCACCTTTTTTATATAAAATACTGTACCACTGTCATTTGTGTTTTAAAATAAAATAAAAAGAGAACAATGTAGGTGTGCGTATATGCGGCTCATTCTCGGAGATCGACGCCTTTCATGTTAGTGAAAGTACGTTCAGAAAGCAAATACTCTTAATTCTGGAGAGTATCCTGTCTTCCTAATGTTGAACCATCTCTCATGCGTTCCTGGTAGTATACTATACATAATATATTATTTTACCTGTTCTCAATAGATGCCTTAAAAATAAATTTTGTAATGTCTGTTGATGAAATAAACAGATTTGATTTGATTTGAATAGCGAGTATACGTATGATAAAAAGAAATTAAATACCTAGGACTAAACTTGGATTCTAAACTGATATGCACAAATAACAATTAAAGTACAAATAACAATTAAAGTCAAATCCTTGTCAAGAGCAATCTCAGCCCTCTATCTAATAATAGCTTTGAACACTAAAACTCGGCATCGACAAAATTTTTTTTTATAAAATGGTCTTAAGGCCGATCTTCATTTCACCCCCCATCTGGTGTTATTGCAGCTTTGAGTCACATATAGGTATGCAAAGTCCAACTCTTTCAAACTAAGGCTATCCAATTATCGCTTGGTGCGGCTTCATGGACCAGGATCACACAACTGTATCAAGAATCGTAAACTAATAATAAAAAACTTAGTAAAAATAATTGAATGAATTTCATGGTAGAAATTCATTGTAAATAAAGAAAAAAAAAATTTGAAAAAAAAATCTTTTTTATATGTATATTTAGTTAAAATCTACTAACGTTTAGGTCTTCGAACGGTTTCGGTAGCTCGCTGCCATCTTCTGGTCAAGCTAGAAGACGGTAACGAACTGTCGAAACCGGTCGAAGACACAAACAGTACGTTGATTTTAACTAAATATATATAATTTTATTTTCATTAAAAAAATTCTTCGTACTTTTCCTAACTCTACCATAGAAGATCTCTTAAATTGAGATCCAAACACCCCCAGACGCCAATGCGCTCAAATTCGATCCTCTTTCAGAGGAACACTCCGGGTTGAACGGATCAAGGTCCCGCTTAAATCAACAACCCACCAAATCACATTTCCAACAATGTACTTATCAGACGTAAGAGGAATAATATACCTGAACCTCCGTTAGAAGATACGAGTCCAAGTCCGTATTTGCTTTATGGAGAGTACTTTTGCGTAACTATATGAAATTTGACTGTATTAACATAGTCAATTGTTTTCGCCGAAACACTATGATATTTTAACATTTAATAAATGTTAATGCAAAAACTTTGTTTTATATCACATTTATTTTACTTTACGTCAGCTGTTTCATCAACCAATGTTGACATCATCGGGTGTTACAAAAATACATATCAAATGTCAAATTTTCGTAATTTTTCGAATCTTTGTGTATTTGTTCCTAAGTCAATTTGATTTATGAAACAGCTGTCGTAAAGTAAAATAAATGTGATATAAAACAAAGTTTTTGCATTAACAATTATAAAACGTATTCATACAAGTAAGAAGGAACTATAAATGGGCAAATAGAAGCCCGTTTAAATACGTTCTGCAGACAGAGAAAATGACACAATAAGAACTTGCCATCAGTCAGTTGGTGGTCCTCAGAGAAGCTGAGCAGTAGAAGAGTAATTTACAGTTTATCTTTGGAGCGATTATAATATTCTCACTGCCCACCCTACAAGAAAAATACGACGGTGAAATTGATTTAAATTACATTATTATAATATAGAGTCGACGATAGAGTCGGATGGAGAAGGTTCCTTGAGGCCCTATGCACCACGTAGGTGTGACAGGACAAAAAGAAGAAGAATATTATAATACTCTGAAAAATAATAATAATAAAATGGAGAAAAAGTCTCCCCATACTACGTCAGTATTTTTATATTAAGAATACATAAATTCGATGGCACACGAAAACCCTTGGATATTCACGGATATCCTCGCATGGCCAGGAGGTATAAATCCTGAAAGGGAGCATGTCAAAAACTATAAATACGAACGTGTATGTGCGGAATATGAGGGTTAGTAAGAGAATGTATATAAACAGCAATGATCTGAAATTTCGTCACATTTGATAATGCCTTAGAAGGGCGAAACATGTCATTCCCATAAAGTATAATAAAACTTCTAGAAAACTGACGTTTTTATTCATATTAATTATTTAATATGGAGTTTTACATCATTGTTTAAGAAACAATAAATAAGAAGAATGGAGTTTACCCCAACAATAGATACATTAGATTTCGAATTCGTCGATGCAAAAGTATTATAAAGATTTGGCAGTAATTTTTAAGAATGCAGGCATGTCACGTTTTCACTAGTTGTAAATTATTCTAAAACTGTATCCAACAATTCGTCAGCAATTTTAATAATGCAACAATAGTAATTTTTATTTCTATGGCGGAACGTGCAAATATTATTATGACTAGGACGAGTGGATCACGTAACAAGAATGGAATGCATTAGCAGAGACGTGCATGCACTCCCAACTGAATGTTGAAGAGACTGCGCGGGTAAGAATGCAAATAAGTTGAGAGTGCATTCTAATTGAGAGAAGCAAGAAAGTAACTGCACATTTTCTTTTCTTCAAAGAGACGTAGTTATACAAGAATCTTAATGCGAAGCTTCTGTTGGTAATGTAATTTTATGAGAAAGACAAAATGGTCTACATTTTAATTTGTATCGTCTTAGTTACGTAGACTGAAGGCATCGTCCCTCTTCCAAAGAAATATGCAGATTAACCTCGACAGTGTTTTTCAAAACCTTCCTTTAACGGTGCTGTGTAGCCAGTACACAATTAACAACTGTAATATCTTCATAAATATAATAAATACTGGATTAAGATTTTTGGTATTCTTCCTTCTACTTCTTCTGGTTTATTTAGGACTGTGTCTTCTCGTAGTCTGTTCGAGGGATTCAGATGTATAAATGTCTCACCATCTTTTGGGGGATCTTCCTGGAGGTCGATTTCCTAATGATACATTATTTGCCGCTTTATTTATCACCCTTACATAACACACTCTCTACGTCTTCGTAATCATCCCCAAAATCCATTTCGTAAATATTGAGCATTACCTGAAGTAACAGGCGCTCGTCCGCCCACACCACGGCCTTGTTCCAGTCGATGACGGATGAGAAAGGAAGTGTCCAGGTGTTGGAGAGTAGCACGGGCACGCAGCCGGCTTGGAGCACCTCTAGGAAGCGGAAGGAGCCGAGGCGACGACCCCGAGGCACCAGGCAGAACGTGGAGTTCTGTAGTAGGACCTCGTAGTCGTATCTGCAATTAGAAGAAAAAATTAACATAAAAACTCATCAAAATTATACAAGAAAGGTGCCACCACATGTGGTGGTGAGGCCTTAGTTAACGTGGATGGGACTTATCAACAGGAGTCTTAAAAGAGACCGAGTCCCACCAGACAACAACAAGGAAAGACAGACCTAGAGACACCTTACGAGAAAAGCTGATCCCAAGTAAGTGAGACAAAGGCAAGGAACAAGAAGAAGAAGCCCCCAGAAATGACACAAAGCCGGCCAAATCTTCCAACAGAATGGCAAAAGAAATATGAGAAATAAGGCTATACCTACTTAGGATTAGATTAATATTTTTACTGCTGAAATAAAAATATTAAAGACCCAGCACACGATGTTCTAAAATAGCCTCTGGGAATAAGAGCTCTTTTCATTCTTTGTTAGTATCGTAAACAAAATACACAAAATGTCAAAAGTCACAGTTTTAACTGAAACAAAGGTGATTTTGGAAAAATTGTAAACCTTGTTCTTTTAAAGGCCAAATTGCGAACTAAATACAGAAAATTCCAAAACATATTCTTGTTTCTTCAATGTTCGCCATACCTTTTTGTTGTGGATGTTTAACATTTCTTTTTTTATATGCTTTGTATACAACACTCACATTTATTTAAAAAAAAAATCAAATACCAAACATGTTTCGGACTAACCGGCCCTTCATCAGTGATTTTATATAAATATTTCAAATATTATAAAATCGTTAACAAATATGGTCAGTAAGAATCTGTCAAAACTGACCATACTTGTAAATAATTTTATAATATTTATATATAATAATATCACTGATGAAGGACTGGTTAGTCCGAAATATGTTTAATATTTAATTTTCTTAGTAGAAGTTAGTTAGGACTAATGATAATAAAAATAAATATCGAAATATTTGTATTTTCATTAAACAGAGTAGATAACTTATTATGGAACTAAAGGATAAGTTGCACATAAAATAATTACAGAACATTCAGAAAAACATAGACTTAAAAACTAAAACATCTAACAAGATTTACATTCTATTATTTGATCATCTTACTATCAATCCATTATATCAAAATTTACAATATTTGAAAGAGATATAAAAATATATCATAAAAATAAATTGCATTAAATAAATCTTCACATTAAAAAAATACACAATTGCAGAAGGCTTGAAATATAAAAACACAAAATCGAAAACATGTTTATAAAAAAGTTTATTTCAATAAGAGTAAAAATAACTAAATAAATAACTAACTAACTAACTAACCATCACGCCGTCTCCCCGAAAGGGTAGGCAGAAAGAATGGACTGTCACACTTTAACCGATGCGGCACTCCATCCTTCTCTTTTCGCCCCGCGGGAGACGCGGTGTGATGGGTTACGAACCTCATCGCCGCCAATAGGCATCTCCCGCGCACACTTCAATCGTTCAACATCCACAAAATAAATCTAAAACAAATAATATAAAATACAATGATATAAAATAAAATAACAAAATAAAAATAATTTAACACGTAATGTTATTTTTAGAAGGTGCACATATTGTCTATTTAATTTATGTTCCACGTATCCACCGTTTTTTTTTTTAATTAGCAGTAAAATTAGGCACTTATAATAAACCAACACCAGCAAGAACTTTAAAATAATATTGAAGAAATTATTCAAATTGTCATTGGAACAAATGAAAAAATTATTTTTACACCTATCAAAATTCTTTATATAAACGAAAAAACTTGTATAATTTTAACATCAAAACAGTACAAACGTATAACATGTCACAGTTAACTATTATAAAGTGCGGCAACAATCAAATTGACCAAAACAATTAACTTATACACGAAATAACTCCAAATTTACGGGAGCACCACATGAACCAGACCAAATTTTCAAAATCAGGACCAATACAGTAAAAATAATAAAATATTAATATATTTTATGGTTAATTTTCTTATCTAAGATACACGCTTGAGTGGCCCCTGCGCAATAAACCGTAAATAATGCAGATAATGACACCATTCCTGTCGCCTAATAATATCCACAGCGAAAATATACACAACTGTTTACTATTGGTGATAAAACGAAACGATATTAGATGTTCCTAGTTGGTCTGTGGTCTAAAATAGAATTTAACAATCGCAAGGTGATTGACGAGATGGACGATTGGAAGCGACGCTGGACGGGATACGCTTCAGAAGAGTAAATAATACAAACGTTTCAGAATTGATTGTTCTATAGATCCATGAAAGAGGAATTTGAAATGCGGAAAGAAAAAGGACATTCATTGAATCGCATTAGGACGGTCAACTTTGTTTAAAAATAGAATCTGAAACAGTTCGCGAGAGAAGTGCGAGGACGGCTAATATTCTTATTGAAGTTCTAAAACTTTACTTTCCCTTCTCACTGGATAATAAGTAGAGATACGTGATTATCGCGTTTTGCGATAAATGCGACTTATTATATTCTTCTTCTTCTTCTGCTTTATTTAGGACTGTGTCCTGTTATTTCTCGGAGCCTGTTTCTGGGATGCAGATGTCCAACTGTCTCGACATCTTTTAGGTGGTCTTCCTGCAGTTCGATTTCCTGTTGGTACTTTATTTGCGGCTATATTTATCACTCTTTCAGAACATGTTCTTTCCACATGATCTCTCCAGTAGCGTCTTCTCAGTCCTCCCCATCGCACGACATTGCAGATCTTTCTTATTTCAGAATTTCTTATTGTCTCGGAGTGTCGTTCCTGCAACGGATCGGAAAGTCTTCATCTCTGTGGTTCTTAGGAGATTTTTTGTTCTGATGGTGTCAGCTCTCGTACGCATGTCTTGTAGATTCGAATTTTACTCTCCTTTAGCATATTTTTATTTTCCACACAACATTTGTCAAGCAACCAGCCACAACGGCAGCCCTGTTTGTATGTTCACTTACTTCTCCGTAGAGGTCACTGCTGCTAGATACATCAACACCTAAGTACTTGAAATGCATTACTTGTTCTATTATTTTATTATCTAATGCAAGCTTGCATCGTACAGGTTGCCTAGATGTAACCATACTCTTTGTCTTGTCTATGGAGATTTTCATATTGTATTATTATTCATGCGACTTATTATTATTATTGTTATCACTGTTATCGTTTGTTTATTATTTCTTGTTGATTTTTTTTAAACCTCGGCCAATCGTCTCACCGGGCGTCGCCGTTTTGTGAAGTCACTTGCCCCTTTGAAAGGGTGCCGATTATCTTGCTGGGAGGAGGGGAGACTGATCCGCAATGCCGGACCTCGTCCTCAACCTCCTTAGTTCAATTGCATTATTTTTCTTCTCTTAAATATATAATGTATAAACTTTCTATGTTACCTTCCCTATTCCACATATTAAATAAATGTCCTTGTTTCACCCATCTTGCATTTGTCTCCTCCCTCCCTCCTGTGCCTTCTGATGTGCAATACGAGTATTTCTTTTTTATTCTTTCTCTAACATATGTTATTTATGAATCAATTGTGTATTTTCTTTTGCTGTTGTATTGCTATAGAGAGTAGCGTAGCTTAAATGTGGTCTGGGTCCCCCTTGGTTGCAAATATACATATACTATTATTTTTTATCGTAAGTCCCGCATGAACAGGGGACGGGCCTAGGGAGTGCACGAGTGAAGCTGACGAAAGGCGCCGCTGCGCCTATAACAGCTTCGGGTAAGCGGAGGGAGCCCTCTGTGGCTCGGCCATAAAAAATGCGACATAGACATCTGAAGAATGACTAATAGCAACCCTCCCGGATTCTATGCTCATCACTTGTCTATGGTCTATGATGCCACACTCTTAGGCTGGCACTTGTTTTGTGTCATTCTAATGGTTGTGAGTTTTTCGAAAAAAAAAAACTCGGATATAAAAAATGTAGCAAAAAGAAGAATTACAGAGTTGTATGAGTCTGATACAAATGCATTAAAAATTCAATGTAAATTTGTTAGCGAGATATGCGATAAATTTATTGATTTAATTGACAAATTAGAAGGATTTTCGTACCCCTTTTCCCATTTATTGTGGGATGAAATTATGGGAATAAAACATTCTCTCGATTATAACATAAATGGCATTTTGTCTATGGAAACCCAGACTCTATTTCTTTAAATGGATGAAGACATAAAACCAGAATTAATGGATTCCTAATGCTTTAGTCGGTTCACCGTAAAAGTTTATTAAAATTCTAATCACATTTAGATATACTCGTAAATGAGACGAATGTCTTTAATGAAACAATAAACTATCTGTTCAATCCGCGTGAAGCTGGAAGTAGACGCAATTTTCAAATTGATGGAACGATATTGTTACTAAAAAACTTACCCCTATTTAGAAAATTAAAAACCACTCAATATTTAGATGGGTATCTACATTTTTAATCATCTAATGTTGTGTCCTTGTGAACGATGTAGTCATTGTCCATCCTGCTCACATGGCCGTACCACCGCAGACGACATTCCGCTATGACAGCAACTTTTAGGCTATAATAATAATAAAAATAATAATGTGCTAACTTTTAAAGCGCCGTTTTTTGTGATGTAATCACCTCAAGGGCGCATTAAGACGAAATCTAAATGTGAACGCTGCATCTGATTGATATTCGCGATCGATTAGAAAGTATAATAGAACAAAATATGTAAGGTTTAAATTGAGTATGAAATATTAAAAAAGATGGGTTTTCAGCTTAGATCTGAAGTCTGTCGGATCATTTATGCATCTGAGGTGTGAAGGAAGATTGTTCCAAGCTGATGGATCGGCTACCGCAAACGTTCGATCCCCGAAATTTTTGATAGGGCAACGCTTTGGCTCAACTAATATTCCTATTGCCGAGGAGTTCACCGAGCGAAGTGTGGATTTCCTTGTATTTAGGCTGTCCGTTATACAGAGTTCGGATATATAATTTGGAGCCATTCCGTGTAGCGCTTTGAAGACTGTCCAGCAGAGTTTAAACTGGGTGAAATAATCATTAATCTGTGATATGACCATTATTTAGCTTTATGCAGCTTTAAGAAGCATTAGATATGAACATAGATTTAATGATAACGCGATTTTGTAAATGTTCTAACATTTTTTTTTTATAAAAAAAAGTTAACATAGGGTAGATATAACTTTTAATCAATCATATTCTTAAGCCCTTTCTTTTGGTAAAAGAACGAAGCTGTCTACTGTCTAAATATTCCTGTGATATTTGATATCAAAGAAGAAAAATATTGTTTATGTATATTTGAATATCGCTTTGTTCTATTTAATACCCTAAAGGTGGCAGTTGAATTCTTGGTGTCCAAATAATAAAAGAATAAAGACGAATGAATATCAATATTAACTTGAAACATTACGAATTGTTGGTTTGAAACATTAAATATGTATAAAATTTCACCTTCAATATTCCACAAGAAAACATGAAAAAGAATATGATCTCCCAGACCACATCTAAAGACTTAAAATAGTTTTATAATTATAGTTACTTTTTATTTGGCCGTTCAAACAAAATATTCATAATATGCGCATGACAGCTTTGAAACGATTCGGATTTTTTTGTTTCCGAATAGGCAATCTAAAATTTTGTATACCAAAGTGATTCCGAGAAGTGGATTGAAACATAAGTCATAAATATAATATCACACAAACTATATTTGCACTCTAGGGATAAGTTTTTTACAAAACGAATCCTGAAATGGTCTTGGTCTGCTTTCATTATTTGCAAACATAATTTTTCATATCATGTATCAAAGTAAAGCAAATGTTTTTATTTAAAGAATTCGTAATTTCTAAAAACCGTAATATATTTTAACAAAGTAGAATACAAATGTTGTCAGATGTATTTTTATAAGTATTTTTTAGATACAAACATGAATTTAAATAGCAGATGAACGAAAACTAAATAAACATTTTATTTTTAACCCAATGTATTATAACTCAAGGAGCACCAAATGTTTTTTTTTAATATATTATGTATGAACGAGCGTATTTTCTTTAATTATTTTAA
The DNA here is from genome assembly GCA_022606425.2 of Lepidostoma basale. NCBI lineage: Eukaryota > Metazoa > Arthropoda > Insecta > Trichoptera > Lepidostomatidae > Lepidostoma > Lepidostoma basale. The sequence continues at coordinate 132,764 of JAHDVF020001384.1, read as the reverse complement.
CATATTTTAAAAACATTAACCGATTCTCTTTTAAAAAAACTATTACTTTAAGAGAAATTAACAAGTTATTTTATGAAATAAAATAGTTATCTTGTCTTCTTTATATCAATGGCAAGGCATTATCTCTACTATCTCTCCTGCTTGTGGTGGAAGGTTCGGCCGCCTCTATATCGTATGGGGGAGGGGGAGGGGGGGCGAGTGTAGTATTTTTAACGAAAACGACGCTAAATAAATAAGCCTAATTATTATTATTATTATTATATTGTATAATTAAGTGCTGAAAGGGTTTATTTTTTGGGGGGAAATTGTTTGAACGGTTAATAACTCTTTTTCTTTTTTAAGTAAATTATAATTAATTTGAAACAGGTCAATATTAATAGACTCGTAAGTGTTAAAAAATAGTGTGAATTTTATTATAAAATGCAAGTTAAAAATTGGAATAGAAACTAACAGTAAAACGATATTCTAAAACCATGCATATTTCATTAATAACCAATTTATGACAAATCAATTTATGACAAACCAATTCATGACAAACCAATTCACAACAAACTAATTCATGACAAACCAATTCATACCAATTTATGACAAACCAATTCACAACAAACCAATTCATGACAAACCAATTCATGACAAACCAATTTTTAACAAACCAATTTTTAACATACAAATTGATTACAAAAACAGAATTAAACATGTTTACCTAGTGGCAAGTTATTGGGAAGCTTTTCACAGATATACCTTCCCTTGAGAGAGCAGAACACACACATATACCAACAAAAGTATTCCAAGAACATGGAGTCCTTTACGTGACCCTAAGAGTGTCGTCCCACTGCCTATCTTAATAAAGGGTGAAATAGAAACCATGTTTTAATTTCAAACAGAAGATTTTTTAAGATCACTCGGCTCAAGTAAACCCTTCTAGAAGTCAGCATTACTTAGAATTTACATAATTCGATTTATTAATCTATATTTCTCCGTTGCAGAGCTTTTGCTTAAATTGCGTCGTGCAAATAGATAATAAATTAAGCTGTGATTGAAAAGGGGAATGTTAAGTACTCTCGAGGGTAGCTAGCTACTTTGGACAGAAAGAAGGGTTTAAAGTTAAATGTACTCTCAAGTACGGTCATTTTTATTTTCACGTGAAATTAAAAAATCATGCTGTCATAAAATAACCCAATTGTTGAGGTCGTAGAGTGACACTAACATAGTATTAAGGTTTTCTTAAATTTTGAAAATATTGTATTTAAAACATATTTATGTGTTTATTTTCAGTTATACTAACGGTCCTGGGTTCGATTCCCGGCGATGGCAGTGTGATTGTCACACTGTCTTTGGTCTGGTGTAGAATTCTCGTGACAATAAAATGGCGATAGATTGGCTACCTATCACATGTCACGAGAATCAATATAATAGCTAAAAAATTAAAATCGTATACAGTAATTGGGTCCAAACGACCTGTTGTGTACATAAAAAATAATAATAATAAAAAAATAAAAAATAAAAATAAAAAATATGTAACTATTATAAACTCAGTAATTGTTGGCAACATTTGAATTGGAAAAAACAAAAGCAACAATGAGTTTGTTAGAGGTCGAATCTTATTATCACTGAAGAAGATTGGTTAATTTTCTAGTCTTGCGTATTTATTAAGTTATTTATTATGCTCTAGTATTAGAAATTGGGACCATTATTCGATCTTATTATCACGTCTATCAAGAAATTTCAATTAAAAATATTAATATTTCTTGGATGCTATATTTTGCAGCTATGTTTTCTATATGGATACGATATTGGCACAATAAATTTTAAATTAATATTTTTTTAATCATGTATGCAATAATTACCGTTCAAAATAGTGTATTGAAAGAGAAAAATAACTAATTCCAACAATTTTTATTTTATTTGTAATCGATAATTATGTATAAAACAATCACCCGAACAGTAGTGACCTATGGGTGTGAGGCGTGGACAATGGCAGCGAAATCCGCAGAGCGACTGGATACTTTTGAGAGAAGGGTGCTGCGCAGAATTCAGCGACCTGTGAATGACGGTGAAAGCTGGAGAGTGCGGCATAATGACGAGCTGTACTATATTTACAAAGCTCCCAGTCTCTCCACACAGGTCAGACTGAATAGACTGAGATGGGCCGGTCACGTGCGGAGGATGCCGTCATCGCGAACCCCAAAAAGATTGCACCCAGGTGGTAGAAGACCAATCGGACGACCAAGGCTGCGACGGGAGGATGAAGTAGGGAGAGATGGGGCGAAATTGTTACGAGTGTTAGATTGGATGGTCGAAGCGGAGGACAGGAGAAGTTGGAGGCGAAGAATACTGGAGGCTAAGGCTCGATATATGCAGTAGGGCCATCGAAGAAGAAGAATCGATAATTGTAGTTTTTCCTTTTCTTATAAAAGCGAAAAAACTGTGTTTAAATTCATAAAAATGAATAATGAAAATTAGTTATGAAAATCATATCTTAAATTGGCATCAGAAAATAATCACCACAATCACCGCCTACGGCGTTGAATGTATGCCGTAACTGTATTACAAAATTATACATATTCGAAGATGTAATCTCACAGCCTTCAGAAACTACCCTCGGATAATTATTATGGTGTTTTCATTAACAATAACTAGACCCGAAAAGGTACGCCTTAAAAGTTAGAATCCCCATCTTACGGCCAGGCCATAACACAATTTTAGCAACCGGCCGTTACTCCTAATGGCGCGTGAGACCCGACTTTAAATATTTAAGATCTTTCGAATTTGTAGCGCCACGTGTGTACTCGCACGGTTCTGGAATAAGGTAAATATTGTAAGTGAAGTACGTACCGAAAATTTTTCCAAGTTTCACTCAATATATCTATACGTACATACGATATTATGCGGCCACTAGGACAAGAGTGGTCTAACCAACATTTTTTGAAAAATTGAGTTACTGGTCTAACCCACACCTATTTGTGACCTACTATAAAAGAAAAATTAATCTAACCACCATTTCCAAGTGGAAACATAGATATCGCCATAAATACTTATTTTTCTCTGACAAAAAATCAAAATATATGTAGTCAAATGTGGTCTATTATAAGTAACCATCAAAAAATATCCTTAAACTTTATATTTCCCAATATTTCAAAATACTATTCTAAAGATATTCACCTAACAAACAAGGTTTATCACTAAAGAAGACCCTAACCAGCGAGCCTGGCGAAACCGGTCGCTGTCAATAAAGACAAAAGTTTAAGTAGTTAAAAAACATCGTTTTATTTAATTATTATTTAAAATAAACTTCCATCAAGAGATTTCAGTAAAATCAAATGATTATCGTAAAGTTTTATTTGATTTTTTAAATCTGATGTTTTCTTCGAGCTTCAACAGCCAGGCGATGCCGGATTAATGAAAGTGTCAAACAGTCTGATGCCGGATTAACGAGATATTACTGTACTTACTTTAATTATCGTATATTCAAACGTGCCATAACTTTCATCCATTTGAAACGCATCAGGCAAGAATAACCTATTTTAAAGTGGAATCAAATTTTATTGTGAGTTTAGAATGAAGCATAAAAATACAGCGTACTCCCCACTGTCGTGGATCGCCGCTGCCCTACCCTCGTATAAAGATCATCAAAATACGATTTCTCATATCCCCGCATATCAGGGCTAAGCTCTTATAATCCCCGAAGCAACTCGCACGAGGGTGTATTTAACGACGCAGTTGTTAAACCGACACTAAAAGATTTATTGAAATCACAAACACACCGATGATACGTGTATAGATCGTGAAAAATTAAATCACCCCCGTACTCAATATTGCTTTATGGCAATCGTCTGCTGACAGGTGAAATCGACTGGTAAAATACGTGTAAAAATTACTTACATGTGTGCGTTTTCAAAAAAGGAATCGATGTGTTCTACGTTTTAAATTAACAGGTACTGAATCTTACTCAAGTAGGTTATTTTTCATACATAAAGAATCGGGTAAGCTAGATTTGTTGAACGCCTGCCGTTTGGAACCAGTTGCTAAATAAGAACCAGATAGGGCAAACAGAACGACCCTTAATGAATAAAGTTTTTTTTATACCATGTAACGACCTTCGTGGGAGAGTGGCAAGAGCTATGATTGCAACTCCGTAAATCCCGAGTTCGATACCCGTCGACGACAGTGTGATTGTCACACTGTTTTTGGTCTGGTGATTCTAGTGACAATAAAACGGCGATAGCTTCCTATCGCATATCACGAGATTCAAAAGCTAAAAGTTTTACCCAGTAATTGAGTTCAAATAATCTGATGTATATAAACGTGGAAAGCAATGGGAATCTACCACATTAAAGGACCATGTGGCATCCTAAAATCAGTAAAAAAATTATACTTTGCTTCAAACGAATCGAAACATTGGATTGAAACTAGCGAAGACAGAAACAATGGAATTCTATAATAATAATAAATAACTTAATTTGTGATGTGACATTATTAAATAAAATAATAATACACTTTTAGTAATTTGTATTAACACCACTTTATTTGGTAACACAACCGGTTTCGCTCTCACAGGAGCTTCGTCTGGGTTAGAGAGTAAACTAAATATGGTAAACTAAATATGATCATATTTAGTTTACTCTCTCACCCTGACGAAGCTCCGGCTGGGGCGAAACCGATTGGTGTTACCAAATAAAGTAGTGTTAATACAAATTACTAAGTATACAGATATAAGTATACATTTCACAAATATTTGTAAATATTCTGGTCAATTATTTGGCGTATAAAATAGGAGTGGATACTCCAGGCGACTTCTAACAGAGCGATAGGAGGCGGTAGCCTCTTCGCATTGTGTTAATAAAGTAGTTTGCTAAAATGCTAAAACAATCATTCTTCATAGATGGCGTTAGTGGATGGATTGTATAGATTAATCTAAAAAATTAATTAGTACAATCAAATCTACATAGATGGCTAACTGGAACTGCCACGTGAAAATAAGTATGGATTTGGAGTATATATACAACTTCCAAAAAAATGTATCATACATGATCATAACAATGGTGGAATGGGGAATGTTGTAATTACATAAAGCGTGCGCTTAACCCAACCAATGACAGGTCATAAGTCCTGTAAACACCTTGATCATCCATAGTCAGTTTCCAGTTTGTTTCTTCGTCTCTATTGAGATATAATTAAAAATTTAAATTAACCACCCACAGGTGAAAATCCAGGATTCGTATACAGATATAAGTATACATTTCACAAATATTTATTATTATATTATTTAACAAATTACAAATTACAACACAGTATATTTTTCATAATTCATATTACATTATCGGTAGAATGATACTAATTCATGTGTATATTTTTTTTGCGGTGATGAAGGTCTAAAACCTTCGAAACGTAAAGAAAAAAAATAAACTAAAATATGCAAAAAATAACGTATTTTATTAAATAAAAAAATCTAATTAAATTCTTCTTACAGCCTCATCTTGATTCCGGAAAATAAATAATTTAATATTTTTAATAACTCATCTCTAATGTAAATATTTTATCGATAAAAACGCATTTTATATGAACTAATAAGATTCCAAAAACACCAGTAAATTATACAAAACTTTTAAATTTGTTTAATTGAAGCGTGTGTATTAAAATGTCAGTTTACACCGAGTAAAACGAGCGGGAGAATTCATTAAAATATCTCATTACTCAAAAGATTGTCGCGCACAAATCCCGTAAGCGATCATCCCGCGAACTTGTATGGCGAGGCCGACATCCATCAGGTTTAAGGAACAATACACTCCCACGGGAGCCGCAAATTCGTTCCCGATGAAGTGATAAATCATCCAAGCAAAGTGCAATATTCCAATTAAATAAATTTCGAGCTAATTAACTAACTAACCATCACGCCGTATTTCGGAAGGGGTGGGCTGAAAGAATGGAAATAATATATTATATTTTATAACTGTTAATTACGTTAATAGAGAAAAGTTGTGGAAAATATTGTCTGAATATGGAATAAGTACAAAACTGATCACGGCAATTAAGTCGCTATACACGGAAAGCACTGCTAGTGTCAGAGTATATGGAGATCTTACAGCCTGGTTTGATATCAATAAAGGTGTTAAACAGGGTTGCGTAATGTCCCCGTGGTTATTTAATCTGTATATGGACAATTGTATGAAAGAACTGAAAGGGTTGGATGTAGGTGCCAAAATGAGCGGAGTGTCGGTAAGCTGTCTCTTGTATGCGGATGACGCTGTCCTACTTGCAGACAACGAGCATGAACTACAAGTCCTGGTGAATCGTATGTATGAGGTATGCATGCGAAATGATCTGATGATGAATGTTAATAAGTCCAAGGTAATGATTTTTGAAAAGGAAGAAACCATGACAGTCTGCAACATTAGCGTGAATGGTGAAAATTTGGAGCAAGTAGTTGAGTTTGTGTATTTAGGTAGTATGTTTACAAGAGATGGGAGAGTAGAGAGGGGTATTGAAAGAAGGGTTGGGGCAGGCAACAAAGTGAATGGTGCAAGTTAATTCAAAAACTTTGTTTTGTATCACAATTGTATTTATTTTACTTTGCGACAGCTGTTTCATCAACCAATGTTGACATCATCAAGTGTTACAAAAATATGTATCAAATGAAATATATTTTTAAAATATAGAAAAAATTGACATTTGATATATATTTTTGTAACACCTGATGATGTCAACATTGGTTGATGAAACAGCTGTCGTAGAGTAAAATAAATACAATTGTGATATAAAACAAGGTTTTTGAATTAACAGTTATAAAATATTAAAATATCATAGTGTTTCGGCCAAAACAATGGACTATTTAATATATATATTATATAAAAATTGCTTGGTTTCCATACATTTTAATTTTATTATGTTAATGCTTATTCCTTTCTATCTGCGACATCATTTATTGCAAGACAAGTATATTCTTCCTCTTCTTCTTTCTCAGCATATTCCCGTCCAATCCTGGACAACGGCCTCCTCCATTCGCTTCCGTGTCACTCTGTCTTGTGCAGACTGCTTCCAAATTATTCCCACGTGTCTGTTCAGATCATCCTTCCACCGTAGTTGCGGTCGCCCTGCACTTCTCTTTGCCATCCACGGTCTCCAAGTCAGCAGCCTTCTTGTCTATTTTTCATCTGAGCTTCTGACTACGTGACCTGCCCAATGCCATTTTAGAGTCGCCACCCGGTGGATGATGTCAGTGACCTTTGTTTTTTCTCTCACCGTATCGTTTCTGACTCTGTCTCTTAGGCTTATTTCTAACATGGCTCTTTGGGTCACTCGTAGTTTCTCGGCACTTTACTTGGACAATGTAACAGTTTCAAGACCATAAGTACCAACTGGCAGAACACAGGCCTCATAGACTTTTCGTATCAGGTTGATCGGTATTTTCCGCTTTTTAAGGATGTAACCCAAGAAAGAAAAATAAGATAATAATTCAAGGAATGCTCTCACGGCGCGGCGTCGCGACGCATCGGTGGTCGCGTGACGTAAGCCCGTCAGCCTAGGAGCGTGGTGGCCGCGGAGCCCGGCGCAGCGACGGGGGATGAAGTCGGGCAATTTGTGAAACGGGGCCTTAACTCGCGGTAGGCAAATGTATCATTACGTATGTATATTAGATTAAGTCGTCGGCGCGAGACAATCAACTCGCGCAATTTGGTTCATTATACGAATAGAAACAATTTCGAACGCAAGTATTATTCCCCGCCGACACGTCAAATGGGCAATGTGTGCTTTTTTATTTGTGAATTTAGTACGAAATTAGAAAAATGAGACGGTGAAATTTTGCGTTACTTTTTATGGGTCAATTTCTCGATACAAAAAATAAGCACGCAAATTGTTCAGCAAGTTGATTCATATTATACAACCAAGTTTATTACTATGCATTCATAGTTATTTATTTTGCGCAAAACGTTAGCTCCAATCGTACAACATTACAACGGCAATATAGTAATTTGCGCTACAATTTCAAGAAATCTAACGTTTTAATAAAAATACAATAACTTTATTTTATATCCATGACAGACCTTCGTTGCAAAGTTGCATACACATTATCAAATATCTTCGAAAAACGTCTAGAAAAAGGAGAACACAAGATAATAGATAAGGTTTAATGTAAACGTCTCAGAAAAACTTCTGAAAGTTAATTTATTCTACTTTAATTTTTTTGCCAGTACCGTGCTTCACTTCCATACATAAGGGTCGACACAAGAACACCATTGTGTACTGCCATCTTAGCCTAATGTCTTATATACGACCTTCGTGGCCGAGTGGTAAGTGCATTGAATGTCACCTCGAAGGTTCCGGGTTCGATTTCCGGCGAGGGCAGTGTGATTGTCACGCTGTCTTTGGTCTGATAGAATTCACGTGACAATAAAAATGGCGATTGACTACCTATTACCACACGTCATAAGAATGAATAGCTTAAAAAATTGTATACAGTAATTAGGTTCAAATAACCTATTGTTCACAAAAATAAAAAAAGCATCGGGAAACTACCACATTAAAAAACCAAGTACTAGCAAAGATATTAACCTTTAAAATACATGTACCAACTACTGCTGTGTTATCACGAAATCTTTGTGCTATACGTAAATAATGGATACATATTTATTTTGAAAAGAAGCTTTTATTGTATCGTACAGCAATATAATAAAAGCACAAAGCTTTTAATGTATTGTACTTAATAATTTTGTTTATATGAGCAATCTGATATGAAATAATGACAGTAAAATCTAATGAGATGTGGCGTTTATTTAATGGGCTGAAATGGGTAAATCCAATCAAATACACGCATGTCCATGAACAAATTTTACTGACAGTAAATTACACGTCAAAAATGCAATCAAAGCGAAAATAATCGAAAATATTTTCAACTCGAAATGAAAATCCACGTAAAATATAACCGCACAGAGAACGCTTTTCGTGTTCCAGAAACGAGAGATATGCACAGAACATGGCCGCGCTATTTGTCCCCGGGCGCTATCGGCAAAAACACAATTATCCGAAAACATGAACACTCTTCGCGCCAAATTACTACGTGTAAAGCGACGCTACACTTTATCAGCGAGCGCAAAAAATACCAACATTAGTTCTCACTCACAGTTACTTGATACCAGTTGTAATTTACAAGTTACAAGCTTCCCACAGGGATACACGTAGATTACGGGAAGTTTCTTATATTCCAGAAACTTCATCACGTCCCTCGAACCCCCCTAATTGACCCGCCCTGCTTCCGGGTTGACCGCAAAAAGTCTCCGCCGCTTCCGAAAGCGGAGAGGAAACAAACGCAGAGCAGATAAATTTGATCGAAAACGGATTTTTCATACGGAATGAAAACAATCCTTCAGCGAGTTTAGAGCGGAGGAATGCGGGAAATAGTGTATAGCGCCGGATGAAAAATTCACAAAAAGCCGGCCTAGAGCGGGGAACTTTCGAAATTAAAGTAAAAGTTGGCGGCTAAATAAAAGTTTGCCGAATGTTAACCTTTTTCTTTGTTCAAACTACAAAGTAAATCGCTAAATCGCCCGAGTCATGGCCGCGCCGCGTGAAATGGGCTCCAGCGATAAAACTTTGTTCGACACGAGATAAAAACTGAATTATCATAATTCAAGGAAAATACATTTTCTTGTAGTAGCAATAAAAATTACAAAAAGGCAACGCACTGGTAAGCGCACACATCGAAACAAAACTGGTCACTACGAACCTACACTAGTTATTATAATACATTATGCTATACGTTTATCGTAAACACTATATTTTACAAAATAAAACATTTCTTAATTTAGTTAAATAGGAACATGATTTTCGTATTGATTTGCATTGTCAAAAGTAAACAACAAAACAAAAATACTTTATTGAGGGTTGATGTTTTATTTATTAAATATTTTTACAGAATAAAAAATAAAAACACAACGTGTTTCGGAGGTGACCTCTTCCATCCTCAGATGAAAATATGTAACTGTTATACATAGGTGCCTCGATTTGATTTTTTATGTATGTTATATTGAGTAAAATATAAATAGACAGTCATACGAAAATGTATTCCAAATGTGCACGTTTTCTTCGCTGTAGTTAGTCTACGTATAATATGACTGGACAGAATTTACAAACACATCTCAGTCATGACCAGTGGCGGTACTCCCATAGAAGTCCAGAAGCCCGGTTTGTGTAAGAAAAAAATGAATTAAAATCCCCAAATCTAAGTAATCATGCCCCCGCATAAACCAACAACTCACCAAATCACCTTCCAACAATGGTCCCATCAGATGTAAGAGGAATAGCCACACGAGCTGAACCTCTGTAAGCCAGAAGAGGTTTTGATTAAAAATTTCTTACGCAAGCCGGGCTTCTGGGCTTCTATGGGAGTACCGCCACTGAGGTACCTGTATTCTTATAGTGATAACAGTCTTAACTCGTCTTAGGCTTAATTTGTACCGTTATTTTGAAAGTGTTCTTAGATTTAAGTTATCTGTCAATATTATAAAAAAATGGATTGTGATTTATTCCGTCTAAACATATAAATAAATAAATATACACCTGAGGATGGAGTAGGTCACCTCCTAAATATGTTGTAAATAATATTATTATTTTCATATTAAACACTTAATATGTGGTGTGGCATTATGAAACATTGTTTTAAAACAGTAAACTTAGTTTTTACACCATTTTATTTTTGTCACAACCAGCCGGTTTCGCTTCCGCCGTAGCATCGTCAGGGTTACAAAATGACCTTGATTTTTTGTGTTTATTTTATGACCTAGACGGGTGTGAAACCGTTTGGTTTAGACAAAAATATAGTGGTGGAAAAATTAGTAAAAATTAAACTGTTAAATTAAATAACTTTGTTTTATGTATCAACACCTGATGATGTCAACATCGGTTGACGAAACAGCTGTAGCGTAAAATAAAATAAAATTGTGATACAAAAAACAAAGTTATACGAGTATATGGGTGGGTCAGAATACAATTAAAAAATACAATTGTGATACATAAAACAAAGTTATTTAATTTAACAGTTTAAAATGTTGGGGTATCATAGTGTTTCGGCCAAACAATGGACTATTTATAATATTATATTAATGTTTTTTTTATTCTGTAAAAATATTTAATAAATAAAAGTGGGTTAAACAGTCTTAATAATTCTATTAAAAAAATAAAACCTATTTGAACAAATTGAAGATTTGCATTTCCATCGCAATAAAATATAAGAGTTAAAAAACTCTCGAAACTCAAACACAAAGTGCAAAATCGAAATCTGAAATTCGACCCTGAATGAAGCGTCACTCAAACTGTTGATCCAGCGAAACGAACTTAGTTTGGGCGGAATTATGCTGTTTGGTCTTCTAAGCGGAAATTGTACCAAAATAAGGGGTCAGGGCATAGGGCGTCGGGCAGAGGGCCACCGGCAGCGAGCGAGTCCCGCGGGAGCGAGGCCCAACTTCTCGTGAGGCAGACATCCGATAGATCCCCTAACTCCGGTCTCCCAGGTAAGTTAGCTAGGTCAGTAATAACGTCACAAGTTAGCCCATTTAGGGATGGGTCGGCTATGCCGAGAGCCGGATCTACGAGTTCTTACCCATGTAAAATAAACAACACAAGAATAAAAATAAATTTGAAAGCTACCCATATATACACAGAATGTTTTTTCTCGGAGTGTAAAATATTCAACGTTTATATATAATATTATTTGAAAAATATTGTAAAACTGACATCATCCACCGGGTGGCGACTCTAAAATGGCAATGGGCGGGTCATGTAGCCAGAAGCTCAGATGAAAAATGGACAAGAAGACTGCTGACTTGGAGACCGTGGACGGCGAAGAGAAAAGCAGGGCGACCGCAACTACGGTGGAAGGATGATCTTAACAGACACGTCAGAATAACCTCGATGCAGTTTGCACAGGACAGAATGACATGAAAGCAAATGGAGGAGGCCTTTGTCCAGGAGTGGACGGGAATAGGCTGAGGAACAAGAAGAAGGAGAAAATTGTAAAACTTGGGGTTCAAAAGGGTAGTAGGGCAACGATGGGGTAAGCTTTGTTGGAAAGTATGCCTCTACAAAATGTCGTAACGCGCCATGCTGCATTTACAACAGCAACATTACTATAATAATTAAATAAAACGATGTTTTTTAACTACTTCCACTTTTGTCTTTATTTAGACAGCGACCGGTTTCGCCAGACTCGCTGGTCGACAGACTGGTAACACTATTGTAAACTTAGTCCTTTATATACATACAGATCAGGGGTGGTAAACATGATTCTATACAAAAATAATCTTCATATTTTTATGTAAAAATTTTTTGAATTTAACTATTGGTATTACAGGTATTACAGGAATTCAGCAACATTACTATCAAGTTCAACTCTCTAGCGTCCACGAGAGGTCTTTTTAAAGACCCCGCGAACCCCGGGCAATGTGGCACATATTACTTAGTGCCATAGCAGATAGAGAGAGGACGAATGGCGACCATTCGTCTTCGCCTCGCCATTCCAGCGCCATAAAACTGGATACACCCAGCTAAGGGAAGGTAACCCCGACAGAAAATCCTCCAGAGAAGGCAAGGGAATACCATTTTGGATATTTTTCCCCAGGTCATCACTATACTCAAGGGTGATAGTCAACGTTAGGGAGACCTGACAAGACACAGAAAGAAGAAGTATTAAATATCTGAATTTAAGTTAAACATATATTTTTTATGGGGAATTTATAAGACTGTTTATATCCACATTACTTATAAAATATTTTTAAAAATATCATGTAATAATTTTAATTAACAAAACATCACGTCGATTCCCCGAAGAGATAAGCAGAAAGAATACATCACCAATCTGTTCGTTATTGACATACTTCTCTCGCTTCCTCAAAATTCATACACCGTGAAAGGCACACACATTTAATGGACGACATTTAATAATTTTTATTATTTGATCGTGCCACGTTTAACTTTTTATTTTTGTTTGTAAAAATATTTAATAAATAAAGTGAATTTACACAGTGCGAGAAAATGTCCTTTCAAATTAACAGAATTTTACGATGTTAACGCTTTAACCTTCAATAAAGTATTTTTTTTTACATGATTTAGAAGATACAGATGGAAAGACATATTAGGTCTGAATAAAAGAATATTAAATATCGTGAGAATCAGCATATGCATAGATATACTAGAGGTAATTGAGTAAAATAATACAATTATGTTTTAAGTATAAATTCTATTTTTTTTCCTTTATTTATTATAGTATACAGGTATTTTTCTCAGCATGTTTCGATAGTATTAAAACTTGTCATCGGGAGTACTGAATATATCATTTATTTAGTTCTCCCAACGACACTTCTAAAAAATGATGAGAAAAATATAATGAACATTGGAAAAAAACAGTGTTAAAATCAAATATAACTAACAATAGACAACAATAGAATTCAACGTCGTTAACGCCTTTAGTTTATCAAAATACAATAAATTTTGTCAAAAATACGTTTAATACGTTTGCGATGACAACTTTAAGTGCACCATTCACTTTGTTGCCTGCCCCAACTCTTCTTTCAATATCCCTTTCCACTCGCCCATCTCTTGTTAACATACTACCTGAATGCACGAACTCATCTACTCGCTCCAAATTTTCACAATTCACGCTAATGTTGCAGACTGTCGTGATTTCTTATTTTTCAAAAATCATTACCTTGGACTTATTCACATTCATCATCAGATCATTTCGCATGCGTACCTCATACATACTATTCACCAGGACTTGTAGTTCACGCTCGTTGTCTGCAAATAGGACAGCGTCATCCGCATTGAAGAGACAGCTTACTGACAGTCCGCTCATTTTGGCACCTACACCCAACCCTTTCGGCTCAAAAATTCAAAAATTATTTACCTTGGATAATGCAAGTCCAAGGTTATGATTTTTGTTAGTTATTATTTAATATGTTTTTGTCAGAATACGTCAGAGATAGTTAGAAGAGTAATATATTTAAAAAATATAATCGCAAACAAAGCAGAGCCAATTCAAAATTTTACAAAACGAATAATGAAAATAAAAACGAGGTGGAAAACTTCAAAACAAACTTATTAAGATACTTTATAAGTTTCCACCTTGCAAAAGGATCGAGAACTCATTTTAGTCCGTAGCTCATTAATCGCGTTCACTCAGCAACGATGATTGGCCAAGTTTTTTAATCAATCCTCAATTCCGGAGAAGAAGAAAAAGTCACTTCTTTCCAACTACGGATGACGAACGTTGTGTGGGCTTATCAAAAGCGGAAGAAAATCCGATAATACATAATTCGTATTAAGAAGGAAGAAAGAACTTTTAAATATCGAATTCAATTTGTAGGGCTAAATTCAAAGAACGGAGAGTTCTGTATGTTGACATATTCCCGGGCTATATTGAGAGCTTATCGTAACTTGGTTCTAAAGCTTAAAATCTAATTGAAAACGTGACCCGGGAGTATTCTTCAGGACAGACGGCGGTCCGGGGGCACTCCGGTATACAAAAACTTGTGTAATTTAAAGCTTTCAGCTGGACCGGCGCCGGCGCTTGCAGCTTCCGGCGCAGGAACTTGGGTAATGGACTTTAAACGAGATAGACGAATGTCCGCGGAAGAAAAATTGATTGGCTATCGGAGGGGCACAAAGGAATACGTGTATACATGAAGTAATGTTTGATTTAAAATACTTTGCAAGTAATTTGTAATTAAAGGGCTGTTTTACTATACAGCTGTAAAATGTTGGACTCTAAAAATGAATGTAAGAAACCGGTTGGAGGCTTTGAGATATGATTATACCGCAGAATGCTCTGAATACTGTGGACCGATAGAGTCAGTAGAAAGCTGTTGCCGAATGGGAAGATTAGAAAGGTTTCATATTTGGGTCATGTGGAGAAAAATACCACCTCATTCGGCTGATAATCATGGGTAATATGACGGGGAGTTGATAGAAGGGAGTTGTCCTGGCTACGAATGTAAGAAATTGGGCAGGAATGAGGGGAGTTGAGAACCTGTTCCAAGTAGCGCAGGACAGAGATGCTTTCGCTACAGTGATCGCCAACGGGGGACCTGACATGGCACCAGAAAAACACGTAAAATAAATTTTATATAGAATTCTTCCCCGACATGGCTAGTTATTTTTATCCCGTCTTTGAGTGACATACCAGTAAATAAGGCTTTAAGATACAGTGTGGGTTAAGGTAGAACTCTAAAAACATTTAATTAACTAACCAACTAACCATCACGCCGTCTCCCCGAAGGGGTAGGCAGAAAGAATGAACTGCCACACTTTTCTTTCCTGACACATTTCTCTCGCTTCCTCAACATTCATACATCGTGTCATGCACGCGCGTCGATTTCTCTGACTCCTCACATGGCCGACATTCAATATTTGATTTATTTGATCGTGCCACGTTTTCCTCGGTCTTCCTCTATTTCTGGTTCCATTTACATCATTAACATATAATTTTTTTACCATTCTTTCTTCATTCATTCTTTCCATAAAATTTCCGCAAAACATTTAATAATAAATGAATCAAACTAAAGTTCTGGAATCGAATGAAGTAGTTCCATTGAGACTTCATTAACGAAGAAGAGAAACTCGGCGGCATTTTAAGATGTATCCCATTGAAAGTTTAAATTAATTTAGTGTAAAGACGTTATAGCCCAGAGATCGATGGTAATTTAATTCGGTGTGGACGCTTTATTAAATTCGTAAAACTAACACCCGCTAACTACGGAGATCTCATTTAAAATTTGGATTCCCTTTCAGCCCAATTCCGAATATCGATAGCGCGTTGTAAAAGTTTTCCCTTTATTGAGTAACGGTTCGGGGAATAAGCGAAGAAGTTGTTGACACAGCGCCCGGCCAGAGGTGGCAACTTTACAACCGCCAGGCAGTGGATTACGCAAGAAAACCAATTAAAAGTTGGCTTCTCTATCGGCTGATTGTTGAGCGCGGGGAGGGGGGCGAGATAGTCACGTCACACCTTAATGTCGATTGATACAATAAATATCGATATCGGAGCGCAAAACGTCCCGGATGTAATTAAAAGCGTATCCGATCGCTGGAAGTTTAAATTCTGAAGACGTTACTTGGGCCCGCTTCCTTCCTGGAAATGAGGATCTATTCTAATGTCGGGGAGTAATTTATTAACTTAATTGGGATTTTTTCATCACCATTACCCGCTCACTTTGGGTCCTTTTAATTTTGTTAAACCACACATTTTGACGGCGTATCCAATAGCGGTAATCAGAATCTTATAAATTTCGATCGAAAAGGAACAAACAAGTTTTGAGGACTTCCGAAATGAAGAAACTGAGGACGTTAGCAGGCAAGACACTGAAATATCGCATGAGGAACACTAATATAGTAATTTATTGAAAGATTAAGCATTAACACTATATAATTCCATTGTTGAATTGAAAGTAGAATTTAAAACACTGTATTGTCAATTATATTAAATTTAATAAAATGAAATCACACCTGGTTATAGAAAATCAACCCATAGAACAAGTCAGGACCTTCAAGTATCTAGGCATAGACCTGGTAGGGGGAGCTGATCTGCGAGAAGAAATACAAGCCCAAGTAAACAAAGCATCTGCAATCTCTGGGGCTCTAAAATCCACAATAGGGAAAAACAAAGACATGGCTATTAAGAGTAAAATGAGAATCTATAAAGCATGCGTAAGACCAATAATAACATATGGCGTCGAAGCTAGGGCAGACACAGTAAGGACCAAACAAAATTTGAGGACTTCCGAAATGAAGACACTGAGGACGATAGCAGGCAAGACACTGAGAGATCGCGTGAGAAACACCAGAATAAGAGAGATATGTGAGGTTGAGGATATTATAAGATGGAGCAGACAGCGAAAAAGGGACTGGTACGGTCATGTTCAAAGACTGGACACCACCAGACTACCCTATATTGCATTGCATAATCAGCCTCATGGGACTCGTCATCGTGGAAGACCTCCTAAAAGATGACTTCGTGGCAGAGTGGTAACAGCTCTGGCTACCATATCGAAGGTCCCGGGTTCAATTCCCGGCGATGGCAGTGTGATTGTCACACTGTCTTTGGTCTGGTGTAGAATTCACGTGACAATAAAATGGCGATAGATTGGCTATCTATCATATGTCACGAGAATCAATATAATAGCTAAAAAAAAATTGTATACAGTAATTGGGTTCAAACAACCTGTTGTATACATAAAAAAAAGATAGAAGACATCTGGGAATCTGCCTCACAGGAGGAGCAACACCATGGAGAACAGACCACATAGGTCTACAATAAGGAAGAAGAAGACCTTTCGACATTC
Source organism: Lepidostoma basale (assembly GCA_022606425.2). Taxonomy (NCBI): domain Eukaryota; kingdom Metazoa; phylum Arthropoda; class Insecta; order Trichoptera; family Lepidostomatidae; genus Lepidostoma; species Lepidostoma basale. The sequence goes on along the minus strand of JAHDVF020001384.1, from coordinate 115,437 downwards.
GTCCATTTCCTTCATCTCCTTCTTTCTGTAGATCTTGCAATCTGTTCAGACAGGATATCAACTGTAGTCATGTGATGAAGACGTCCAACTATCTCTCCATCTATTTGGTGGTCGATAGCCCTCTGGAGTCTCGTGCGTCACGATCTTAGGAAACCTCACTGGGTCCATTATCCTAACGTGGTTCTTCAGAAACGTTCATTCATGCATTCGTTTAACGATTATTTATAATTCAGAAGTTGGATATTTATATTTTATTTATATTGGAAAGCCATGTCACACTGTTTTAAACAAGCTCTCCACATCGGTCTCCACCGGCGGTTTAAAACTGTGTAGACACTTGTTTGAAACCAAAATTCGTTTGACCTTCAACAAACTTTGTGGACGGACGCGCATAGTATGCGTGTGGATCCACCGTTTAAACACGCATTCCACATGTGGAGAGCTTGTTTACAACAGTATATGGACGCTACACCAACCGTGGGCTTCACAGCTCTCCACCAAGGTCACCCCTGTGTAGAGCTTGTTTCAAACAGTGTGGCACGGCCTGGAGCATAAACTACGTAACTGTGAAAATGTAAGCAATTATTTTAATTTTAATATCATTATCGGATAATTAATAACGATAGCCTATCATAAAGTAAATCCGAAATTTGAATTTAAACGTTTCAAAAATATTAAAGAGAAAATTAAATGATAGCTTAAAATTAACTGTCTATTAAATAGCGTGTATGAATTATTTATTTATAATAAGACATAAAATAAACGCGGGTAGACATTAATAACTAGTAATGAAGATTATTAATAATTCCGCTTAATCGTGAAATTTACGTTGAATTCTTAAAATGAAAGAGAGTACGTCATTTTTCATATTTTTCACGAAAAACCAATCAATATAAGTATGTGTAACGTGATAGGCACAAAAAAACTTTCTTTGAAAGCTTTCTTGTGAATGATTGATACGAGGACATTAAATATGTAAAAAGGTATTTTAGGCTCCCACTTATTTCTTTCATTTTTTAAGTATTACGGGAACAATCGCCAAACTTTAAAAGAAAAAGCGCCATAAGGGGCCCTAAAAAACCCATCGACGTAAAACATTATTCCTGTGGAGCGTAAGTTGTACTTTCTGAGATAAAATATTCAATGACATTAGACAAAGATACTTTATATAGACCCGGGCCCTCAACCTAGCGACTTAATTTAAGAGTAATATACCTTATAATTTTTTTTTATACAAATACTGCATTTTTACCCATTGTGGGTTAATCATTTTTAAGGATTAATAATAATAATAATATGCCCGTGGGCAGGGCAATAATACTATTAAACCGCATCTCTTCGGATGTGGACATTTTTCACGATAGTGAGGCTACCCTCAGAAAGCATCTATCTCTTATGTATTAAATTACTATTTGCTTCTCTACTTATTGTACAAAAATGTTAATCTTTACCAAACTGTTCTCGAATATTTTTTTTTTAAATTGTCTTCTGTTTTACTTTTTTCTGACTTACTCTCATTTGTTTTCTTGTTATATTATTTGTAAATATGTTTTTTTAAATTGTTAATTTTATTTTTGTGATTATAAACGATTTGGATGTGTTATTCTGTAATGTTTAAAAAATTTTGAATAAATTGAAATTGAAATTGAAATAAGGGTTGAAAAATTGAAAATAATATGCTAACTTTTATAGCGTCTTTTTTGTGATGTAATCACCTCAAGGGCGCATTAAGACGTGTTTTAAATCTAAAAATCAAAATTTTCGCGATCGGATAAAAAGTATAGTGGAACAAAGTATAAATTTTAAATTGGATATGAAATATGAAAAAGATGGGTTTTCAGTTTAGATCTGAAATCTGTCGGATTATTTATGCATCTGAGGTGTGAAGGGAGATTGTTCCAAGCTGATGGACCGGCTACCGCGAACGCTCGATCCCCGAAATTTGTACTGGGGCAACGCTTCCGCTCAACTAATCTTACTATTGCCGAGGAGTTCGCCGAGCGAAGTGTGGATTTTCTTGTATTTAGGTTGTCCGTTATACAGAGTTCAGATATATAACTTGGTGCCATTCCATGTAGCGCTTTGAAGACTGTCCAGCAGAGTTTATACTGGATTGTTTCTGGACTTTTAAGCCAGTGAAGTTCTTTGAGATGTTGTGTTATATGGGACTTTTTTTGAATGCCTTTAATTGTATTTCAATAGAGACGAAGATGTAAATTATTTGGAAACAGAATATGGTAGTCGAGGCGTTTACAGGACTTATGACCTGTCATTGGTTGGGTTAAGCGATCACATTATGTTTAACAACATTCACCATTCCGCCCTTCTTACGACACCACGTCTGACAAATTTTTGGAACTTATATATATGTTAATATTTTTTAATAACTTCATTGCTGGTAGGTCCGTCTACACTAACGCTAACTAACTAACTAACTTACCATCACGCCGTCTCCCCGGAGGGGTAGGCAGAAAGAATGGAACGCCACACTGTTCTGTCCTGACATACTTCTCTCGATTCCTCTACATTCATACATCTTGTCATGCACGCACGTCGATTTTTCCGACTCCTCACGTGACCGACATTCAATATTTGATTGATTTGATCGTGCCACGTTTTCCTCGGCCTTCCTCTATTTCTAGCTCCGTTCACGCCGTTTACATATACCTTCTTTACCATTCTGTCTTCACTCATTCTTTCCATGTGTCCAAACCATCTTAATGACCCTTTCCTTATTTTGTTCATAACACTTTCATTCGCACCACATTCACTTCTTATACTTGCATTTGTCCCTCTATCATATACAGATTTGCCACACATTCGTCTTAGAGATCTCATTTCTACTGCATTTATTCTACTTTCATCCTTCTTTTGCCAGTAATTCATTTATGGAACAGGCATATTCAAAATTCGAATAATTTATAAACGTAAAAAGGTGTACATACGTAAATGATAGTTTTCGATTTAATAATTTATCGTAAAATATAAAAATAGCAGTACATTAAAACAAATTACATTTCGGGTCAAACATACAAATATACGAGTATTTCCTTTTCAAATTAACTATAAGCATAAATATAGTATTCTAATAATAGAATATGCAGATACCTTGAAGCAAAGCGAAATAATCAATGATCGCAACAAAATATAAGAAAAGAAAAACATGTAATAATGTTCCTCTTCTTCTTCTTGTCTTTCTGGAAGTTTTATTATAATTTATGGGAATGATATGTTTTGCCTTTCTAACGCATTATCAAATGTAGTAAAATCTAAACTAACTAACGAACTTACCATCACGCCGTCTACCCGGAGGGGTAGGCAGAAAGAATGGAACGCCACACTGTTCTGTCCTGACATACGTCTCTCGCTTCCTCTACATTCATACATCTTGTCATGCACGCACGTCGATTTTTCCGACTCCTCACGTGACCGACATTCAATATTTGATTGATTTGATCGTGCCACGTTTTCCTCGGCCTTCCTCTATTTCTAGCTCCGTTCACGCAGTTTACATATACCTTCTTTAGCATTCTGTCTTCACTCATTCTTTCCATGTGTCCAAACCATCTTAATGACCCTTTCCTTATTTTGTTCATAACACTTTCATTCGCACCACATTCACTTCTTATACTTGCATTTGTCACTCTATCATAAACAGATTTGCCACACATTCGTCTTAGAGATCTCATTTCTACTGCATTTATTCTACTTTCATCCTTCTTTGCCAGTTCCATGCTTCACTTCCATACATAAGGGTCGGCACAAGAACACCATTGTGCACTGCCATCTTAGCTTTTTTGGATAGGCTTTTGTTTGCGATGACAACTTTAAGTGCACCATTTATTCTGTTGACTGCCCCAACCCTTCTTTCAATATCCTTCTCCACCCTCCCATCCTTTGTAAACATACTTCCTAAATAAACAAATTCATCCACTTGTTCCAGATTTTCACCGTTTACACTAATGTTGCAGACTGTCATGCTTCCTTCTTTTTCGAGAATCATTACCTTAGACTTATTCACATTCATCATCAAATCGTATCGCTTGCATACCTCATACATACTAGACACCAGGGCTTGCAGTTCATGCTCGTTGTCGAACGTAAAATAACGTAAATAGTAAAATCAAACGCGTTATTTTTTTATACACAAGTAAAACAAGTAAAACCAACAGAATAAGTTAATAAATGTAAGTATTACCTGAAACTAGTTAAAGAATTTTACATAGTCCATTGTTTAGGTCGAAACACTATTATATTTCAACATTGTTAACTGTTAAATTATTAAATTCTATTTATGGTATCACAATCTTTATTTTTTTTTTTTACAACAGCTGTTTCGTCAATCTATATTGACATCATTAGGTGTTACAATATTATTTTAAAAAATTGATGAATTGAATACCTGATGATGTTAACTTAGATAGACAAAACAGCTGTCGCGGAAAATAAAAATATAAAAAATGTGATAACAAAAACAGAGTTTTATAATTGAAAAGTTAAAGAATTTTACGATTAATGTGTTCAAAATAATTATAATTATTTAACACTTAATGAAACACTGTTTGTACTTGGTATACAACCACTTTGTTTGTGAGGATGAAGGCCTACCGGTTTTGCTCTATGCGAGCTTCCTCAAGGCTTTACACATGCGTATGTGTAAAGCCCCGAGGAAGCTCGCATAGAGCGAAACCGGTAGACTCTTATCCTCACAAATAAAGTGGTTGTATACCTAGTACAAAAAGTGTTTAATTAAGTGTCAAATACGAGTATGTCCAACCACCAAGAAATGGCTTCTTATTTTAAAAAATGATATATTATTTAATATGAAATTTTCTATCTTGTTCAAGAACCAATCAATTAAATCAGTAATGAAAATATTCGATTCTTCTAATCCACATTAATCCATTTTGAAAGCTTGAGAAAATTTTGGGATTAACACTGCTTAAATATGAGGGTAATGGTACTTGGTTCGAGTGCGATTCTTGGCTTAAGAAAAACAGAAACCATCCGTGCCTTCCGCTGAAGACTTTCTGCGACTGTGGAGAGGAGATAGCCGCAATAATTAATATTAACTCTCCCGCCTACTGAAAGTTGGAAGAAGAAGGAAGTACAAGTAAAATTCGGGCGGAAAACTGAAACTGCACTGCATACGCCATAGCATGCAGCGCCGATACTTATCTAGGGGCTGAAACTGTTTCTAATGACTGGGAAAACGTGAGATAAGTCAAGAAACTTTCCACGCTAAAACGCAAGCTTCAGTAATCTTACAGAAAATTAAATGATTATATGTATTAAATTATCGAAAATTCAAAAATAACTAACAAACTAACCATCACGCCGTCTATCCTAAGGGGTAGACATTCCAAAATAATTGTTCTAAATTGATTTTATTAACAAAAATAGTATTTTTTTACTTTCGAATTTGAATTAAAACACTGTTTTTTTTTCCACTTTTGAGTTTATTTTTCTCGACATGTTTCGAAGGCTTATACTTTCATAATCAGGAGAACGATTTAATATCGTTCTCCCAATGATGAAGGTGTAAGCTTTCGAAACATGTCGAGAAAAATAAACTCAAAAGTGGAAAAAACAGTGTTTTGATTCATAAAAATTAGTCATTATTAATTTCCACAGTGTTAACGCCTTGAGTTTATCTAAAAAAAATGTTTTTCATATAACTACCATTTAAGGCGACATCGAAAAATTAATACTGATTTATTCATTTGCACATTAATAAGAAGCAGATTTGCATCACATAAATCAAAAGAGAAAATTGAGGCAAGGAAGAATATTATAGTGTGTACTTTTTGCAGTGTGAATGTAAAAAAGTCTAGGAAGCCCAACAAAAACATGGCATGACCAAATTAATAAATAACTTCAAAGGAGATATTTTCGAAGTCGGAACAATCGACGTGCGCGCGTGTCACGGTGTAAGCATATAGAAGAGGCGCAAGATTTATGTCAGAAAATAACAGTACGGCGATCCATCCTCTCGGCCTACCCCTTTGGCGAAACGGCTAAATGGATAGTAAGTTAGTTATAATTTCTTAGTTCATAAAAAAAAATGAATACTCATTATACTTATATTTACAATACAGTATGTAAGGTCTGTAAGAAATCTGCGAGGTCGAAGATGTGGTCAGATGGGGACGTCAAAGACGGCGATACTGGCATGAACACGTAGAAAGGATGAGCTCAAATAGAATACCACACATAGCTCTCCATGGAACGCCAAACAGACGACGCCGACCAGGAAGACCCCCGAAACGGTGGAGAGAAAGCTGGAGTTCAGCATCTCAAGAGGACCCGCCTGAAATAACAGACTCCTGAGTCTACAAAAAGGGAAGAAGAAGAAGAAGTATGTAAGGAATATTTTCAGAGTTTGATATCTTCTCTGAATGGAATCTAGGAATAGACTTTACACTTAAAGCCCGCTTATTTGGAAAGAATACACACAAGTACGCCAACACAATATTTTCTTTAGAAAGTGTCTGAGACTTATAAGGAGTAGCTGTGAAATAGTGTAAACCATTAACTGGCAAAATTATTGAATAAATAGAGCCTCTGGCCGGGAAGACGTACTTCACAATGGGGGAGAAAATGGGAAAATCTAAAGAAAAGATATAGACCTTCTGACAAAACTTCCACTCACAAAAATACTTTAATAATTCAATTACATAAAAAATACAAAAACCGCAAGCAAGCAACGTTTGGTGTTGTTATATTAAAAAACACCGCGAATCGGAAAATGATAAAAAAAAAGTCAGACAAACTTTTCACCACAATGGCAAGGAGAGACGATACCCTTTTTAAGGTCATCAATCTATATATATAAAACAAAGTCAAAAATCGTGTTAGTTACACCATTTATAACTCGAGAACGGCTGGACCAATTTTGAAGATCTTATATTTGCTGGATTTGTCTCCGTTCCGGATAACAGAATAATTATTAAAACATTTGAAAAAATCACTTAAATGATTTAAAATTAATTATATTTGTCGTACGTTTGACTAAATTTGACTTAATAAACGACGTATAAAATCAAAATGGCGTGTATTTTAGTTTCGTATCGCCCGTAGGTGGTGTATTGTTGATGCCAGATGTCAATACTCAATGTGAAAGATTTGAGTTGAGGTTATTTTTTAATCGTCGCCGGGATTTTTGGTTTTCTTTATTAATTTTAGATTAACAATGCCCAAAGTTATAAAAATCAGTATAAGAGAGACTATTCTAAAAGTTAAACCCCTTTTGTGAAGGAGAGCAGAGAATATTTGCGCCATTAATACCATTCGAAAAAGATGACAGATGAGTGTTCCGTGGAGATTAAATAACCGATTTATGATTAGTGAATAATAATAAAAATACGTATTGTATATTTTGTATTGATTTTATAGGTGTATCTGTGTACATTCGGTCCAGAGAATTGTTACCATAGGAAATTCAGCCGCGAGTACTTAATAAACGAAATATTTGGCTAGATGAAGACGAGGAATTTCTTTTTTCAATTGATAGGGACACTGAATCATCAAACTCTTCAGATGATGAATATGATGATGCTAATGATGAAAACGGAGTTCATTGATGGATCACACTTATTCAAAATTATGTTGTCTGCTATTTAATTGTTTTAACGTGTTTTGATGAATGTCGGAAAGTCAAAGGTGTTAGTTTTTGAAAGGGAAGAGCAAATGACAGTTTGTAATATAAGTGTAAATGAAGAGAACTTGGAACAGGTGAGGGAATTTGTGTATTTAGGTAGCATGTTCACAGCGGATGGCCGAACGGACAGTGATGTTGAAAAAAGGGTTGGTGCGGGTAACAAAGTGAATGGAGCTTTAAAAGTAGTTATTGGAAACAAGAATTTATCAATGAAAGCGAAAATGGCCGTTCACAATGGAGTTCTGGTCCCAACTCCTATGTATGGAAGCGAAGCATGGAACTGACAGAACAAAGATGAGAGCAGAATAAATGCGGTAGAGATGAGGTCCCTAAGACGTATGTGTGGTAGAACGATGTATGACAGAATCTCAAATGCTGATATTAGGAAGGAATGTAGAGCGAAAGAAGGTATTATGAACAAAATTATGAATGGTTCGTTGCGTTGGTTCGGATATATGGAGCGCATGGGTGAAGAAAGAATGGTTAAAAAAGTATACGTTAACGATGTAAATGGAGTAAGGAGTCGAGGTAGACCGAGAAAAACATGGCATGTCCAAATTAATCAAATATTAAAGGTTGGTCATGTCAGAAGCCGGAAGAATCGACGTGCGTGTATGACTCGATGTACGAGTATGAATGTGGAGGAAGCTAGAGAGGTGTGCCAGGATAGAGTAGTGTGGCGGTCCATTCTCTCTGCCTACCCCTGCGGAGAAACGGCGTGATGGTTTGTTGTTGTTGTTGTATTAAATTCATTTATTTATAATAATAAAATAATAAGAATGATAATAATCATAATAATAATTCAAACAGTAATTAGAAGGGACAATCATACATAATATAGAGTCAAAAACGATGAATCCTAATATATTAAAGACGATAAACATTATAAGGAAGCAGATTACATTAGTAAGAAAGGGACAAAAATGGAAGGTAGTATTAATATTTTTTTTGGTAGATTGTATAAAGGAAAAGTTTTTAATGTACTACATATATACTAAGGGGGAATAAGCTGGAATTTGGTTATTTATAACATTCAATTCACGTGCCTTTGCTTTAAAAATTTCAAAATTTTCTAATTTATCAAATTTTTTTTAAATTGTTTGCTATGTGCAAAAAAAATGTGTTTTTGGAATTGAAATGATGGTCAAAATTCACACAATGATTCTGTTTTTGTATTAAATGTTGTGTTCATATAACCTCTTCAAAATGATCGACCCGTCTTTCCAATGTACACGGCATCACAATCCTCACAATTAATCTGGTAGATTCCACTTTGGTTGAATATATTGTCGCGAAAAAATAAAAAACACAATTGTGATACATAAAACAAAGTTTTTAATTAACAATTTATAATTCATTTTAAGTATTATTGCAGGCTTCCACGTGAATTATATTCCATTGTAATTAATATTTTTAATTTTGACATTTGCACATTTCATGAACTTAATTCATTTTAAGTATTAATTGTAATTCAATAAAAAGGTGAATTAAATTTAGCTAACAAGTTAACACAACATTTATTGATTCTGAGGCGGTACGAAGTTCGTCGGGTCAGCTAGTACGATATAAAGGGGTTACAAAATAGTAATTGTTGTGTTACTCGAGCGAAACCGATAAGCATAAAAAAAACTTAATATAACATATTTTATTACATACAATTGTTATAGTTCGCCATACTACGTATATGGGATTCTAAAAATTCCCTTCACTAGTTTCAATCCAAGGAATTAGTTTACAGCAAAGTGTAAAATGTTGCTGATTCTTGGGATGTTGTAGTTTCCCGGTGCTTTACACATTATTAGAATAATATCTTAAATAAGAATGTTATAACAACGAGAAATTAATAAGAAACGGGTGTTGTATTACGAGTATAAAATATTGAATATCGAATTTATATCAAATCATATCAGTTTATTTCATCAAAATACATTAAAAAATTAAGGTTTAAAGCATCTATTGAGAACAGGTAAAATAATGTATTGTATATAGTATACTACCAGAAACGCATGAGAGATGGTTCGACATTAGGAAGACAAGATGAGTATTTGCCTTCTGAACGTACTTTCACTAATATGAAAGACGTCAATATCCGAGGAGACCGCGTTCAGCAGATTAATTGCTCTTCCCACCGGTGTCACCAGAGGCAAGTTGATTCTGGAGGCCGGTAGGTAAAACAATCTATGCTGTCGTTGTCGGAGAAATCTATCAGGGACGAAAAACCGAACACCCCCCAGCACGGCCGAATTTTCGAAATATCCCTCGAGTAATTTAAAGAAATGGGTAATAAGATGCCCATCTCTTAAAAGCGGTGAATAATTGAGGGAAGGCACCTATTTATAAACACTTGGAGTTTTCCAGTTACGAGATGGCCATATCTTCTAAAAAGAAAAAGCCACGGTTAGCTTCCATATTCCCTCATGTAGAGATATCTCAGATTTTTTTTCTGAACCCTCTCCAGCATAACGGAATATCTCGCCTCGTAAGGACTCCATATCACAGAACCACTTTCGATTGTGTTTATATCATCGTTTGAGCAAAGTAAAACAGTCTTCTTCTTCCTAGCCTTCCCTCCACTGTTGGATGTAGGCCCCTTCCATCTGTCTCAATTATTCTCTATCCTGCGCCGCTTCAATCAATTTTTTCCCGGCGACCACAACCATATCGTCGGCCCATCTATACTGTGGCCGACCGACACCCCTTTTGTTTTCCCATGGCCTCCACTTTAAGACTTTGGGAGTCCATCTTGAACTTGGCTGTCTGGTTACGTGTCCTGCCCATTGCCATTTCAATTTTGCGATCCGATCCGTGATATTGGCGACTTTTGTTCGGCATATAAAACAGTGTTCAACTATAATACATGGAAACTTGGTGCCAGGATATTCAAGTATCATTGTAATAGTAATATTGTACGTAGCGTTATGTAATATAATCCTTTTTAATACGCACTAAATCGTTAAAGATATTAATGTCTAGTTTCCTTTTGCCTCAATTAATTACCATTAATGCTTATTAATCACCATCACAAATAGTGATCAACAAAGACGTCTCGTGATTTGAGGGCCTGTTTCAGTTCCGCCGCCCCCGGAAACGGACACCGAGGTACAGGTATAGGGGAGCAAGCCTAAACGTCTACTTATATCTCTGTTCAGGTGCAAAGCGTACCAGACACGTAGCGTAATATTATAATTCCAGAATAACAATAAAATAATCCAGAAGATGGAATGGAGCTGCTGAAACGTGTCAAAGCCGTAAACTTAAGTGGAATCACATACTCGTATATACTATAAGTTTTATGTTATTATTATAATATTTTTAGATGCGGGAGATGCCTATTGGTGGCGATGAGGTTCGCAACCCATCACACCGCGTCTCTTGCGGGGGCGAAAAGAGAAGGATGGAGTGCCGCATCGATTAAAGTGTGGCAGTCTATTCTTTCTGCCTACCCTCTCGGGGAGACGGCGTGATGGTTAGTTAGTTAGTTAGTTATATTTTTAGATAGGACATATGGAACGAATGGATGAGAGTAGAATGGTTAAAAAGTTGTACACAAGCAGCGTGAGTGCAAAAAGAAGCCGAGGACGACCGAGGAAAACATGGCTTGACCAAATTAATCAGTACTTAAAGGCGGTCACATTCGAAATCGGAATAATCGACGTGCGTGCATGGTACGACGTATGAATGTAGAGGAACCCGAGAGGTATGCCAGGACAGAGCATTGTGGTGATCCATCCTCTCTACCTACCCCTCCGAGGAAATGGCGTGATGGTTAGTTAGTTAGTTATATTTTTAGATTTTCATTATATTAATATAATAATAATAAAAAATCATAATTTAAAGTTGTGTTTCATTAAAATTGTGAATATGCTCAATAAATGGTATGCGAATCTTTACAGACTACAAAAACATAGCGGCAATAGCTATACCTGCTACACCGAAGGTCCCAGGCTCAATAACTGGATATAATAATATAACTCGATTCAAATAACCTGTTGTAAAAACTAACTAACTATCCATCACGCCGTCTTCCCGAAGTGATAGGCAGAAAGCATACACATTCACACTATTTTTTCATAACATTATTATGTGCGTAATCATGTAAATAGCCCATGGATCCCAGAGCTTGACTGAGTCAGCTCTGTAGACTTGAAATTAAATACAAAATAAATAAGATTTTTTTTAATTATTAGTAATATCATTAAAATAACTACCAACAAGGATGATATTATTGAAACCAGTAAAGAAAGAAAAAAAAACTGTTGTATACAAAAAAAAAAATTAAGCATTTTGTTGACCATCATGAAATGGTTTACCTGTATATCTGTCGATTCTAAAATTCCTGATGATGTCATGATATCTCTACATGAGGCAGTTTGGTAGCTATCCTTGGCTTTTTCTCATTGCATTCCTCTTGGGCATGCTGGGGACCAATAGTTTGCAGATAAGAATGGATGGGTGCACAGTTACCCATTTCTTCAGACTTATCAGAGGATTCTTTGAGAATTCCGTTACCTTGGAGGCTATCCATCTTTATGTTCCAGATTGTTATCTTCAGAAGCGTCTGCACATACTGTTTTATCTCCCAACATGCAGAACCAACCTGCTTCTGGTAATGCCGGTGGGGAGTGCAATCAAACTGCTGTATATGATCGCTTCGGGGATCGACGTTTTTCACATTCGTGAAAGTACAGAAGACTTTGATGAGTATCTTGTATTCTTAATGTCGAACCATCTCTCATGCGTTCTCGGTATTTCATATTTTTTTTATATTTTACCTGTTCTCAATATATGCCTTAAACTATAATTGTTGTTTGTAATATTTATTGAGAAAATAAACTGATTTGATTTGATTCGATTGTTTTGTGATACGTTTGTGGCGCGCTCGTTTCTTGTAGATACAAATAGACCTTAATAGGGACCCAGAGACGCCTCGCGACCAGTCGTAAACCTTCCGGTTAATTCGCAGCCACCGGTAGGTGCCCCACCCAGTCCGGCCCTGATGATAATTACAAGAGACATTAAGGCCCCTTTTTTTAAACTGAAATTAATTGTTACGCCATTTGCAGAAGGTGAGACAAAGACCCTAATAAAAATAACACACGTTTTGCTTATTTAGCGAAAGCATACGTAAGAGTAAACAGTGACTGCGGAGACCATCATATATGAGACGATAAACTTCAAGAAACATGAAAAAAGGGAGACTCTTATGATATAATCAATCATCAATGGCGCTACAGATCACCATAGACCCCGGCCTCCTCTAGAATTCTTCGCCACTCCTCTAGGTCCAACGCCCGCATTCTCCAGTTTGCAAGACCAATTGGTCTGAGGTCCATCTCAACACCACCCATCCACCTAAGTTTTGGTCTTCCCATACTTTCCATCTGGTCGTGTATTGAGAATCTTCATAAGAATTCCATTTTCTTCCATTCACTGAAGGTGTCCCAACTATCTAAGACGATATACTTTTATAACTGCACTATGATGGGCTCAGACTATAAACTGTGTCTACTTGTTCACAAGGCCTTACATGGACGAACGCCCCACTACCTCACAGAACTTTGCCAGCTGACAAATTTGAACCCTCGGCAGTCAACTCTACGATCCTCGAAGGAAGAAGCAACACACAAACTTCTCGTCCCGCGGCGCCAAGGAGCTTCAAACTTCGCGGATCGCGCTTTTGGCATCGCGGGACCGACGGCGTGGAACAGGCTGCCCTACAATATCCGCAATCAAGGCGACGAAGGAGTGTTCAGAAGCTCTCTTAAAACTTTTCTTTTTAAGAGAAGCTTTCTGGACGTTGAGCGCCCTTGAAGAGAATCTTTCACAAAAATGGCGCTATATAAATCATCATCATCATCATCTTAGCTATCACCTTCTAGCATTATATAAATAGACAAAAACCCGTCATCAAAAAAGAGAACGAAAATATTTTGAATACGAGAGAGTGAGAGAGAAATATTTGGAGGTATTTTTTTTTGCGCATACCTGTGAACAAGCGACAGAGAAATGCTTCGAATGCGCGTAATGCGTTTAATAGCGCATGCCCGATTATTAGTGCGCATGCTCGAATTGTTATTTTGAAATTTGTTTGTTTTATGATAGTCAGAAAACAATTTAATTGTCACATTTTAAACGCGTTTGGAGAAATAGATTCATGTTAAAGATTAAAACTTATGACTGATTACGGTTATACAGTGTACCAGGTTTTTAAAGGGTTGACAATCTATACTTGCGTGCATATTTCACGGGTTGCAACTTGTGGTATATAATTATTAAAATCACGATGTTATAACATTTATATGAAACATTCGCGTTGGAGACGAGGAATATAGGAGGCTATGACTTGATATGGGCTGTAAGACCATTAAAAAGAAGAAGAAGATGCAAACATCCACGAGACCCCTTCAAGTAAAGGATGTTTTTTTTAGAGGTTTGGTTTTTAAACTGGCAACATTGTTTCTACAGACTGTCAATTTGACAGTTGACAGTTGATTTGTAGTCAGTACGTTTTGCCATTTTACCATGAACAGACTGACGTCAGAACAGCGCTTGCAAATTGTGCAAATTTTGTTTTTGAAAACCATGGTTCGGTTCGCCAAACTTATCGTGCACTACGTCCATTTTACGGTCGACATAATCGTCCATCCGAGCAAATTATTCGGAAGACCATGGATCATTTTCGCACCACGAACACTCTAGTGGATAATACGCATCCACAAAGACAACAATTGTCGAAAATTGGATTATTATTTTAATGTGCTTTGTTTTTCATTTTGAGTATGTATTGTATAAATATAAAAAAAAACACCCTATACATACGTACGCGTGTAAAATAGCACGCTTCGAGTGAAAAAAGTTGCACTTGGCAAAACCATGTCCATAATTAATGTAATTAATTGCTTTAAAAGCACCCCATTAAATATTATATTTAGTGAGTACCTTTTTTGCAATTTATTACGTGAGGATGAAACAAGTTATTTTTGACTTTGATCAATGGCTCGGGGTTGCTTATATCTTGTATGCTATGCACGCCTTTGTGTTTTCACTTATGTACATATGCGAGCACAATCTATCAACAGCAATTTTATCAAGCTTCGAAAGTATTAGGCAAGCGGGAAAGAAAATCTATTAAATAATTTATGTAATACAAGAATAATTATTTTATTTATTATTATAAATATAATTAGTATTAAATTTTCTGATCTCATAATATATTATAGGTACAATTTATATTTTGTTTCAACCACTGATAACTGTAAATCTCAACTTGGACAGAAGTAATAGCAATTTTATGAAAATATAATCATTTTCCACATTTTTGGTAATTTTTCTCGACATGTTTCGAAAATATTTTAAACCATCGTCGTCGGGATAACAATATATGTTACACTGAAATTGAGAAATAACAAGTTTTGAATTCATTATTCATATTTATGGATATAAGTATAATTCCATAATTGACGCCTTAATTTGAACAAAAATACATTTTAAAATATTAATAGTTTATGTAAATAATGAGTGTGTGAACGATTTTATTGAAAATATTTAAAAAAAACAGACTCTTCTTTAATATATTTTCCTCAAACAAAGAGATAGTTGCAGCGATCTATATAATGAAATAAAAAAAACAGACTGATAAAGCTACAGTTATCTCCGGATGTCTAAGGGACAGTGTCTGGGATAATAAGCTTATACTAGTGGAAAGCAAAGATAGAATTTATAAAACATGCATCAGGCCCATAATGACATACGGAATCGAAGCAAGAGCAGACACTGTCAGAACCAAACATCTCTTAAGAGTAGCAGAAATGAGAATATTGTTACCTATTGTGGGGAGAACCCTTAGAGATAGGATACCCAATGAAGAAATTCGCAAATCCTGCAAAATTAAGGACATAGTGAGATGGAGTAGGTAGAGAAGATGGTTATGGAGGGACCTCATCGAAAAATGGATCCAGCAAGAATTCCTAATATCGTGATGCACGAGACTCCAGAGGACCGTCGACCACTAGGACGGCCACCAAAGAGATGGAGAGAAGGCTGATCCTCTTCATCACAGGAAGAAAGTTGATATCCTGCATAAAGCAGATCGAAAGATCTATAATCAGAAGAAGAACTTCCATCAAGAGATGCAAGAGGCCGCCAGAACCAATCTGCCTCTGGTGACACCGGTGGAAAGAGCAATTAGTCTGCTGAACGCGGTCTCCTCGGAGATCGACGTCTTTCATGTTAGTGAAAGTACGTTCAGGGGGCAAATATTATTGACTTTAGAAAGTATCTTGTCTTCCTAATGTCGAACCATCTCTGATGCGTTCCTGGTACTTTGTTGTATTTTTATAATATTTCACCTGTACTTAATAGATGCCTTAAACATTTTCCTGTTTGTAAACTGATTTCATTTGATTTCATTAAAATCCTTAGATAATTTAAAAAACTTCTAATATTGCAACTATTCCAGTATTAATCGAAACACCATTATTAATAGATAAACAACGTAAGCGTTTATGCTCTCATTGACAATAATTGGTTCGAGAAGCAAAAAAGCGTCGTGCAAGGCGGAAAAAGCAGCGCTAATTAATTGCCAGGAAAAAACCATTAGTAACCAGACACTGTGTCAACAGAGGGAAATTGAATTACGGGTTCAGCGGTTAATAGTGTGTCTATTCTACTATGGAAATATCATGATTAATATTACAAAATAAATCAACATATAATCGTAAATATGTATACTCGTATATGGACAGGAAATCAATTGTGAAAGAAAAGTGGGTATCACACGGGATAATTTCACGGGCAAATTACAATACATTACAATGGAATATTGGACGAAATTGCAAACATGTTTTTTTTATATAGTGCCTATTTTACTTCAACTTTTCATTTACTACTTAAAGAGGATAGCCACTTTTTTTTGTTTTAATTTATATTTATACATTCGAAAATAGGTGTATGAAATTTTAGGTCGAAATCAAATCAAATCAGTTTATTTCATCAACAGACATTACAAAATTTATTTTTAAGGCATCTATTGAGAACAGGTAAAATAATATATTATGTATAGTATACTACCAGAAACGCATGAGAGATGGTTCAACATTAGGAAGACAGGATACACTCCAGGATTAAGAGTATTTGCCTTCTGAACGTACTTTCACTAACATGAAAGACGTCGATCTCCGAGGAGACCGCGTTCAGCAGACTAATTGCTCTTCCCACCGGTGTCACCAGAGGCAGATTGGTTCTGGCGGCCGGTAGGTAAAACAATCTGTGCTGTCGCTGTCGGAGATATCTATCGGGGACAAAAAGCCGAACACTCTCCAGTACGGCCGAGTTCTCGAAGTATCCCCTAATTAATCTAAAGAAACTATTCTAAAAATACTGAGTTACAGTCATTTTAGTGATAGTAGGTAGACCGACTGTCCTTGCGTCGACCGCAACGCTAACCGGGTGAAAGCTGCTGAGAATCGCATGGAAAGGGTCAATAAAAAAATTAATAATCAAGGAAAATGGACAGTGAAATGATCACCAGACCAAAGACAGTGTGACAATCACACTTCCATCGCCGGGAATCTAACCTTACCACTCTGCCACGAAGGTCGTCTGAAAGTCTAAGGTCGTCTCGTCATTAACTGCGAAAATATACGCTTAGTAAAGTGCTTCAAATAAATGGATTTGCTTGAATAAATGCTTAAAAATATAAGCGGGAACGGCTAACATGAAGAATAAACACATTTTTACAACATGTCGTAAGAAACGCAAAGTAACGAATTAATTAATAACTTCCATTAAAATGATTCACGTCAAACATTAGGAAGATTAATGTCAACTCTGAAATGTCATTTTTTTTGCAGAGTAATCGAGTACTCGTGCTAACAAGGAGCAGGGGCCGGGGACCGAGGACGGCGGCACGCTAAACGGGCACTCGGGCCATTTGTCACCCCACTGGTACACATCGCGCCGGCACTTCGATAGGGATATGGATACAAAATAATGTAAATAATGGTAGTTTTTCATCGCGAAACTAACAAACCATCGTTCTTTATCTCAGCAGACGATCTACATCATATATCATCCGATATAATTAAATAAAACTCTACAAGGCATTGCATTTATACCAAATATATTTGTAAAAAAAATTCTTGGTTCTGATTTTGAAAATTTGGTTTGGTTCATATGGTGCTCCATGGTTCATATGGTCAATTTGGAGATATTTCGTGTATATGTGAATTGTTTTGGTCAATTTGATAATTGCTGCTCTTCATGATAGTTATTTGTGACAAAAAATACGTTTTTACTGTTTTGGTGTTAAAACTATATAAGTTTTTTCGTTTATAAAAAGAATTTTGACAGATGTAAAAATAATTTTTCATTTGTTCCAATGATAATTTGAATAAATTCGTCAATAATATTTTTAAGTTCTTGCTGGTGTTAGATTGTTTTAAGTGCCTAATTACAGTAAATTGAAAAAAAAAAAACAGTGGATAACGTGGAATAAAAATGAAATAAACACAAATGTCCGGATCGTCCAGCTGACGACAAGTGCACCATCCAAAAGAACATTATGTGTTAAATTATTTTTCTTTGTTATTTTATTTTATATCATTGTATTTCAGATAATTTGTTTTAGATTTATTATGTAGACGTTGAACGATCGAAGTGTGCGCGGGAGATGCCTTTTGGTGGCGATGAGGTTCGCAACCCATCACACCGCGTCTCTCGCGATGGCGAAAAGAGAAGGATGGAGTACCGCATCGATTAAAGTGTGGCAGTCCATTCTTTCTGCCTACCCTTTCGGGGAGACGGCGTGATGGTTAGTTAGTTAGTTATATTTGTAAGAATTAATTGTATCTCAATAGAGACGAAGATGTAAATTATTAGGAAAAAGAATATGGTAGTCGAGGCGTTTACAGGACTAATGACCTGTCATTGGTTGGGTTAAGCGATCACTTTTATGTAATACAACATTCCCCATTTCGCCCTTCCTTCGAACACCACGTCTGACAAATATTTTTGAAAGTTGTATATATGCTACCATGTTGAGGAACATTTCACATATTTTAGTTCAATCTACACTAGCGCCATCTATTGAGATTAGATGTAAGCATTAAGCAGAAAATCTTTATTAATGAAATGTAAAAAGCTATCAACCAATCATCACACATTACTAGACAACGCTTGGAGATTGAACTAAAATATGTGAAATGTTCCTCAACATGGTAGCATATAAACAACTTTCATAAATAATTGTCGGACGTGGTGTTCGTAAGAAGGGCGAAATGGGAAATGTTGTATTACATAAAAGCGATCGCTTAACTCAACCAATGACAGGTCATAAGTCCTGTAAACGCCTCGACCAAATAATTTTCCAAATAATTTACATCTTCGTCTCTGTTGAGATACAATTAATTCTTAATAATTAACCCGTAATGGGTAAGATCCAGTATTTGTATACATTCAAAAAACAAAATATATTTGTGTACGGGCCATTTGTCACTCGACTAGTACACATCGCGGCGGCACTTCGATAGGGATATGGATACAAAATAATGTAAATAATGTTAGTTTTTAATCGCAAAACTAACAAACCATCGTGCTTTATCGTCAACATTGTATCATAATAATAATCTTCTTCGTCCTTGCTATAGACCTGTGTAGTCTATTCTCCAGACGGTTTTTTTCCAGTGATATGGATTATCAGTTGTCCGTCCATATTTTAGGAGGTGCTTAATCGCAGTTACATAAAGTTGGTATAAATAAACAACATCTTATTCCTCTTCTTCCTTAGCCTATTCTCGTCCACTCCTGGACAAATGCCTCCTCCACCCGTTTCCATGTCACTCTGTCTTGTGCAGACTGCACCCAGGTTATTCCGACGTGTCTGTTAAGATCATCCTTCCAACGTAGTTGCGGTCGCCTGCACTTGTCCTTGGCGTCCTCCGTTTTTCTCTCACCGTATCGTTTCTGACTGTCTCTTATGCTTATTCCTAACATGGCTCTTTCCATGGCCCTTTGGGTCACTCGTAGTTTCTCGGCACTTTGTTTGGACAATGTTACAGTTTCAAGACCATAAGTACCAACTGGCAGAACGCAGGCTTCATAGACTATTCGTTTCAGGTTGATCAGTATTTTCCGGTTTTAATTAATTCTTTAAAAAAGTCATATTTAAATAAACTGTTACAGTATCGAACTACCAAAGCTATCGAACTTACTATTCTTCGACGCGTTCAATCCCGAAGTAAAGATTTGTTGTCCAGAGAAAATAAAGTACCCAGCCATTTAGAATTCAGTAATAAATTCAACGTCGGCTTAAGAAGCGATATATTTTACAAAAAGGACAGAAGAGTGATAAAAGCAATGAGGCGAACGCTGAGGCTAATCTGGAAGTTTGTGGGTTATGTGATCAGAGACGAAACCTATAAAAAGTTATCTTCACTCGCGTAAGAAACACATTAAAATTCACCAGTACTGTCGGTGGTTCGTTAAGAATCAGATACAGTCTACTTAAATCTATCTACGAGTATCATCGCTAAGCGGGATATTCTTAGCCAACGCATTTTGAATAAAGTGTCATTTTTAAAGTAATACTTTCTTACAAACCAAATCATAACAACAACAAACCATCACGCCGTTTCCCCGCAGGGGTAGGCAGAGAGGATGGACCGCCATACTACTCTATCCTGGCAAACCTCTCTAGCTTCCGCCATATTCATACAACGAGTCATACACGCAAGTCGATTCCTCCGACTTCTAACATGACCAACCTTTAAAATTTGATTAATTTGGTAATGCCACATTTTCCTCGCTCTACCTCGACTTCGTACCCCATTTACATCATTAACGTATACTTTCTTAACCATTATATCTCTATCCATGCGTTTCATATGTCCGAACCAACGCAGCGATCCTTTCATAATTTTGTTCATAATACCTTCTTCCGTTCTACATTCATTTCTTATATCAGCATTTGAGATTCTGTCGTATATCGTTCTACCATACATACGTCTTAGGGACCTCATCTCTACCGCATTTATTCTGCTCTCATGCTTCTTCTGTCAGGGTTGGGACCAGAACTCCATTGTGAACGGCCGTTTTCGCTTTCATTGATAACTTCTTGTTTCCAATAACTATTTTTAAAGCAAATCATTATAGCAATAATTGATTAAATCAGTATACCAGGGGTGTTAGTTGAAGTTTTCCGGTTTTTTTGATAAAGAAAACGCTTAATTCTCAAGGGAATCTCAAAAAAAATTTATTCAAAGTATTGACCATCGGATTCTATACATTTTGTCCATCTTTGAGGCGAATCATGGATACCATTCCAAAAAAAAAATTCTCTTTTGAGGCAAACCATTCGACGAGCCATTTTTCGACTTTTTCAAAATTGGCGAAGCGCTGCTCTGCGAGTGAGTGTCCCATCGATGCGAAAAGGTGATAGTCGGACGGGGCAAGGTCTGGAGAGTACGGCGGGTGCGATAATATTTCCCAATTCAATGCTTTGAGAGTGTTCTTGTGTGAGTGCATTTCACAAATGGTTTTTCGATTTTCGATTTGTCTCTCGTTCATTTGGTGTGGTACCCATTTTCCATACTTTTGGATCTTTCCTATGACTTTTAAACGTTGGCAAATTGCTCCTCGGGTCACATTAAGTGTTTGGGCCAATTGTTGTTGCGATTGGGTTGGATCTTCATCCAATAACGCCTGCAATTCCTCGTCTTCGAACTTTTTCGTTGCACCAGGATGTTCAATGTCTGTTAAATCGAAATCTCCACTTTTAAATTGACGAAACCATGTCTCATATGTTCTAATCACTGGAGCATATTCACCATAAGTTTCTACCAGCAACCGATGAGCTTCAACTGCTTTTTTTTTTGATGAAATAAGAAAAGCAACGAATGCCGCAAATGCGATTTACTTGGAACGGAACTCGACATATTCACTGAGGTAAACAACTATGACACTATTATTTTGGAAGAATGTAACTTGTGTATTTTTGAAGGTTAATGTCCATAGAAAAATATGACATAGATGCCATATCATAGAAATGTATACATATCTCTAGCGACATCTATGAGTAAAACCGGCAAACTTCAACTAATACCCCTGTGTATATCTCAAATATCAAAGATTCAATAAACACATTTGAAATCCTGATACGCAAGACTAATTAATCTAACCAAAGTCAGTCGTAGCGGGCAAAGAGTTAAATAATTTCTTCTTTCATACAAACATTACGCACGAATATCGAACAAGAGAATTCATTACGATACTAAACAAAATATACAGGTAGTGTGACTAAGC
Source organism: Lepidostoma basale (assembly GCA_022606425.2). NCBI lineage: Eukaryota > Metazoa > Arthropoda > Insecta > Trichoptera > Lepidostomatidae > Lepidostoma > Lepidostoma basale. The sequence continues at coordinate 93,479 of JAHDVF020001384.1, read as the reverse complement.
ACGTGTTACATTGATCACGTCTCGGGACCGGTGTACGAATTAACTAACTAACTAACCATCACGCCGTCTCCCCGAAGGGGTAGGCAGAAAGAATGTACTGCCACACTTTTCTTTTCTGACATATTTCTCTCGATTCCTCAACATTCATACATCGTGTCATGCACGCGCGTCGATTTCTCTGACTCCTCACATGGCCGACAATCAATATTTGATTTATTTGATCGTGCCACATTTTCCTCGGTCTTCCTCTATTTCTGGTTCCATTTACATAGTTAACATATATTTTTTTACCATTCATTCTTCATTCATTCTTTCCATATGTCCAAACCATCTAAATGATCCTTTCATTATTTTGTTCATAACACCATCATTCGCACCGCATTCACTTCTTATATTTTCATTCAACACTCTATCATACACAGAGTATCCACAAATTCGTCTAAGAGATCTCATTTCTACTGCATTTATTCTACTTTCATCCTTCTTTTGCCAGTTCCGTGCTTCGCTTCCAAACATAAGGGTCGGTAGAAGAACAGCATTGTGCACTGCCGTCCTAGCTTTTTTGGATAGGTTTTTGTTTGCGATGACAATTTTAAGTTGAATTAATCGTACGAATTAATCATTATGAAATGGAGGAATAATAATGAAACAATCGCCCCCGCCCCCTTTAATAATAGAATAACGCCATTAATGAAGGTTTAACTAGCAAGGAAAGGTCGGCCATCCGATGGTTTTACTCTTCCACACAATTAACCAGTCCGTGAAAGATTACCAGAAGAGCAGGAGTGATGAAGGGCCAGAAGGTACGAAAGGACACTAGCCGCGTCCCCTTCGCGCGCCGCGTGGACACAACGGAGGGAGGGAAACAGATACACGTTACTGTTTAATTATCACGGGCGTAATCACAAGCAAATGGATTTATAACCAGGTCGGCCCGATTACCAGGCTGAAAGAAAACCGCCGGCCATAACTCGCACAGCCGGCGTAATAATATAATGGGATTGCTCTCGCGAGGAGGTTTGAGCAAGGTTAATTTGTCCTCTGAGTGTAATAGACACGGAACAACCTGTAAACTTGGAACGAAACGAACCAACGATAGGACGAAGAGTACAGCGACGCAATAATGTCGGTTCAATTTAACATAAGAATACTTGGTTTGTTACTACACAACTTCACAAAATCGTCTCTTATAACAAACTAACTAACTAACCATCACGCCGTCTCCCCGAAGGGGTAGGCAGAAAGAATGGACTGCCACACTTTTCTTTCTTGAGATATTTCTCTCGCATTCTCAACATTCATACATCGTGTCATGCACGCGCGTCGATTTCTCTGACTCCTCACATGGCCGACATTCAATATTTGATTTATTTGATCGTGCCACGTCTTCCTCGGTCTTCCTCTATTTCTGGTTCCATTTACATCATTAACATATAATTTTTTTACCATTCTTTCTTCATTCATTCTTTCAAACCATCTTAATGATCCTTTCATTATTTTGTTCATGACACCATCATTCGCACCGCATTCATTTCTTATATTTTCATTCGACACTCTATCATACACAGAGTATCCACACATTCGTCTCTTATATAATAATAATAATAATATGCTAACTTTTAAAACGCCGTTTTAGTGATGTAATCACCTCAAGGGCGCATTAAGACGTATTTTAAATCTAAATGTGAATGCTGCATTTGATTGATATTCGCAATCGATTAGAAAGTATAATATTAGGTCCTTACATATGAAATTAACGTTTTGTATGGGAGGAACATAAAGTTGATTTTTTTTAAATATAATATATTTATTTAATCAAAATATGTACCATTGCTATCTATGCACTTTTGCCATCTCATAGGTAGTTCATCGATCCCTTTACTAAAAAAACCATTCGGACGGGAATCAATAAAATCTTTGAAGTCGGTTTGGACTGCCCCATCGGAGTTGAATTTTTCCCTTGCAAGAAGTTATCCAAATTTCGAAAAAAATAGTAATCTGTTGGGGTAAGGTCCGGAGAGTACGGTGGATGTCTTAGACATTCCAATTGAAGCTCTTCTAATTTGGTAGCCGTCTGTTGTGCAGTGTGTGGTCTAGCGTTATCATGAAGCAGCAGTGGCCTAGAGCGATTAACCAGCCTCGGTTGTTTAGCAGCTAGCTTTTCCATCATGGTTTGCAGTTGCTGACAATAGACATCTGCCGTAATCGTCTGGCCAGATTTAAGAAAGCTGTAGTGAACGACACCAGCACTAGTCCACCAAACGCTCACAAGTAACTTTTTTGGAGTCAATTTTCGCTTGGGGCATGGTTTGGCTGGTTCGGCAGGGTTCAGCCATTGCGATGAGCGCTTCCGATTATCATACAGGATGCACTTTTCATCACAGGTAATGATTCGATTCAAAATCCCTTCATTATTGTGCCGGTTGAGTATTATTGTGCCGGTTGAGTGAATTATAATTTTCGAAACACAAATACTTGAGTAAATAGCTGTATAAATTTGAATTTGGAATTCCTAACCAAAGAGAAGATATTTGAGATCAAAGTTGCCAGTACGGCAAAACGCCAATTTCATATGTAAGGACCTAATATAACAAAATATGCAAGTTTTAAATTGGGTACGTTTTCAGCTTAGATCTGAAGGTGGTGGTAATAATTATTACCACCACCACATTACCATGAAGATGAAGACTGCAACGATCTCCGAAACGTCGGTCGAGAAGGAGAAATCACACGTTGTTACCCAAAATCACACAAAACATATATTCGTATTATATTACTTGTATGACACGGAACACTAAATTGTGAATGTGTCAAATAATCAAATTTAAAAATAAAATAAATGTTTTTAGATACAATACAAAACGCCGGCATCACTTTAAATAAAATGAATTTCAAGAAACACGAAAGAGCGCCGTACTATAGCAAAACGTTAGCAAAATTGTTACGTTTTCAAATTACGGTTGCGTTACCCTAGGCGAAAAATGGGATAACTTTTGTCGTATGCAGATGAGGAGCACATCGGCACCGCAAAGCAACTAGATTTATCAGTCACACGCGACAAGCCGCGCCTGAATACTAATGTTCGCCGCCGCCCGCATCACGCCATGTCCCGATGCCAAAGGCTTAGAATAAGCCAGTTGCAAGGCAATCATATCGCACAATCCCTCAAACACACCAACCTCAAGATTATGTAAATCTACCGGCAGAGAGTTCCCGTGACAGGGAATATGGATACGAGTATTACGTACGTAAATCAGCGGTTTGATTCAAATTAACTTCTTACGTACATAATAATTCTGTGTACAAATAAAACAACGTAAAAATCTGATTTTTTAAATACTAATTTCAATACACCCGATGCTATATTTCAATACACGGCATTTCTTTTGGGTATGCTGGGGTATAACTCCCTCGAACCGAGATGGGAAGGATTACTGTCAACCCATTTTTTCAAACTGATTCGGGGCTCCATTGAGAACCCCTATATTCTGGAGCAAATAGGTCTTTTTGTTCCTGATAACTACCTGCGACAACGCCGACATCAATAATTGTTCTTTACTCCGTCACGCAGAACCAACCTGCCTTTGGTGATGCCAGTAGGAAGAGCAATTCGGACGCTGAATCTAATCATCTCGGACTTGGACATTTTCAGTGTCAGTGAGGCAGTATTCATAAAAAAATATTGCAAATTCTGGAAAGAGTACTGCCTCACTGACGTCGACATATTTGGATTCCTTCTGATATGTATGTTTTTTGGTCTCATGTTGTTTTGTTTTATTTTATCTTTGTAATACCGTTTTGTGTCCAAATGAGTCGTCTAAATGTTTTATCGTTTGTAATGTCTCTATTGTGTATAATCTATAAATAAATCAATTTAGTATAATATTTTAGATATTAGTGAACTAAGGATTAATTGTATCTCAATAGAGACGAAGATGCAAATTGGAAACAGAATATGGTGATCGAGGTGTTTACAGGACTTATGACCTGTCATTGGTTGGGTTAAGCGCACGCTTTATGTAATACAACATTCCCTATTCCACCCTTCTTACGACCGCCATGTCTGACAAATTTTTGGAAGTTGTATATATGTTAATATGTAACACCAAACTTCACATGTTTCAATCTACACACTAGCGCCATCTATGAAGATTGGATTTAAGCATTAAGCAAAAGATATTTTTATTAACACAATGTGAAAGTACGTTCAGGGGGCAAATACTATTGACTTTGGAAAGTATCTTGTCTTCCTAATTTCGAACCATCTCTAATGCGTTCCTGGTACTTTGTTGTATTATAATAATATTTTACCTGTACTTAATAGATGCCTTAAATATTTTACTGTTTGTAATGTCTATTGAGTTAATAAACTGATTTGATTTGATTTGATTTGATTTGAAAGGCTACCGCCATTTACGTATTGCTATATTAGTGAACTAGCTTACTCACACTCAGATAAGAAATTGGAGAACGCGTTGATCTGTGTAAACTGATCCAAAATTAATGTTTGGAGCAGAAATCGGGGTAACTTGTAAGGTGGGTTTATGTTTTTTAAAAGATCTTGTCGCTTTGGCACAAATTTTATGTTTGATCCTTCGGGTGAGGATATATGGGATAGAATAACTTCCAACACGATTAAATTTTTAAGAAGAGAACTTTATTCAAGATGATGTTACAAGTAAGAAATTAAAATTGTATAAAGACGTGTTACAAGTAAGGAGTTGCAATTGTATCTAGACATGTTACTATTAAGGAGTTGCAATTGTATCTGATTTAATCCATAATACGGTTCAACTAAATACTGTGCATTTCTTTGTTTGATGACACGTGTACCTGTGGGAACAGATCAATAAAAAGATTCTCGCGTTGGAACCCTTCTGACAAAAATCTTAATATTATAAACTAACCTTCAATGAGTCAGACAAAGTCTGTTCATTGAGTTGACATTTAAGGTCCACGTTTCACAGCCATACAATAAACATACCACACATAGCAATTGATTATTCTCTGGCGGAGTTTCAAGTTTATGTTATCATTGCAGAAGAGTGATTTCATTTTATTAAAGTTAGCTCTTTCTGCCTCAATTCTGCATTTTATCTCTACATCTGGGTCAAGAGATTGTATTCGTGTGCTGCCGAGGTATTTAAATTTTTCCACCCTTTCAACGTTACGGCCGTTTTAAAAATTATTCGCTTTCTTTTGAAGCATGGAACTGGCAGAAGAAAAATGAGAGCAGAATAAATGCGGTAGAGATGATGTCCCTAAAACGTATGGGTGGTAGAACGATGTACGACAGAATCTCAAATGCTGATATTAGAAAGGAATGTAGAGCGAAAGAAGGCATTATGAACAAAATTATGAAAGGATCGCTGCGTTCGTTCGGACATATGGAGCGAATGGGTGAAGAAAGAATAGTTAAAAAAAGTATACGTTAACAATGTAAATGGAGTACGGAGTCGATGTAGACCGAGGAAAACATGGTATGACCAAATTAATCAAATTTTAAAGGTTGGTCATATCAGAAGGCGGAAGAATCGACGTGCGTGTATGACTCGCTGTATGAATGTGGAGGAAGCTAGAGAGGTATGTCAGGATAGAGAGTAGTGTGGCGGTCCATTCTCTCTGCCTACCCCTGCGGGGAAACGGCGTGATGGTTTGTTGTTGTTGTTGTTGTTGTTGTTGGTGTTGGTGTTGTTGTTGTTGTTGTAGTTGTTGTTGTTGTTGTTGTTATTGTTGTTGTTGTTCACTTTAAAACTGACAACTCTGTGCTTCTCTGCAAATTGACATAATCAATTTCCCACATACGTTTGATGAATATGTTAACTTTTTTGTATAATTAACACTTAATATTTTGACATTTACGTTTTTAAATTAAAATGATACATTATTAGTCATGCATTGTTACGATTAATATGCGTGTCAACGAAAGTGTCAGGTTTGAATAAAAATTATAATTTCACAATAATAAAAATGACCTTTCGGAAACGAATATACAAATGCCCTTTCGGAATAACACCACGCCTCATTAGAGTCCCAAAATAAATAATGATGTTGTTACGGCAAGGAAGGCGACGGAGCCACCCGACTCCGGCTCGGGAACCGACTCCAGCCCGGCTTCGGCGCGGCTATAATTACTTTTATACCATCGCCATGCGAATCCCCCCGTACGCAGTAAATACTAGTCAAAGGTGATTCCATGAACCAAGTTAACATTTTAGACTGGGTTATCAAGATACCAGCGTTTACATTTTATGGTGGGGTGAATTTTACATAAATTCATACTTTTCGGATCGCTACATAAATTAGCGTATTAATCTTCTGATTTTATTTATATTTTATATTATTTGTTTTAGATTTATTTTGTAGACGTTGGACGATCGAGGTTGCGTGGGAGATAAATATTGGTGGCGATGAGTTTCGCAACCCATCACACCGCGTCTCCCGCGGGGGCGAAAGGAGAAGAATGGAATGCCTCATCGGTTAACGTGTGGCAGTCCATTCTTCCTGCCTACGCCTTCGGAAAGACGGCGTGATGGTTAGTTAGTTAGATAGTAAGTTTTCTTCTGATTTTATGATTTTAAAAATATATAAAAAAAACGTTTATAAAATGTTTTTAGTTTAAATGCACCAGATTGGTTTGTTTCGATCGGTTTCGGCAGCTCGCTGCCATCTTCTCGTATCTACATCAATGTTTGTTACATATATTTAAATGAAATGAAAATGTTGGAGGTTGAAATTTAATAATTCTATACTGATTGACTCTTAAAGTTTTTTTAAATTAAATTACTTTAGTTAGTTTATATATAATTTAAAAGCAATCATTAATCTATTTCTTCAGGTGTGCATCCTCCCAGGACTGACATACGGGCTGGAAACAGTTACGTTCACAAGAAGAACAATACAGAAACACCAAGTGACCCAGCGGGCAATGGAGAGGAGGATGTTAAACAACAGTCTGCTGGATAGGAAGCGAAATTAATGAATCAGAGAAATGACCAAAGTTGCGGACGAAGCGTGCAAGGTGGCCTCGTTGAAGAGGAATTGGGCCAGCCGTGTAGCGAGGACAACGGATGATCGGTGGACAAGACGCACCCTGGAGTGGCGACCGAGATCCGGCCATAGAAATCCTGGCAAATCACAAGCCAGATGGTATGATGACATGAAGAGTGTGGCAGGAGGTCAATAGCACAGAGCCGCGAGATACAGAAAGTTGTGGAAGTCGGGAAGGGTGGCCTATGTTCAGCACTGGACGACTAGAGGCTGATGATGATGACTTGGATTTAATTGATAACGTTAATATTTTGATGCTAGCGTGGTGATACCGAGAAATTTCAATTAACAGCATTAATATTTTATCTTAATACATTGGCATACATTGTTCATGTTATCGATTATCATCCATTAGTCGTCGAATATCGAGCATATGCCTCGGTCGTCTCGGAGGGAGAAAATCCATATCTACGTTCCGGATGGTTATCTTCGACAGAGACAGCACATGAATCGTGTTTTTCAGAAGTAGCACACATCCAGTAACCTCAACTTTACAGGACGGACAAACAACTGTCTGGTACAAAATTTTCCTACAGTTATAAAAATAATTTCAATACACATTTGTCTATTTTACTCCCTATGACAAATGCGTATTGAAAAAATATATATATATTGTAGGAAAATTTTGTACCAGACAGTTTTCGTCCGTCCTGTAAAGTTGAGGTTACTGGATGTGTGCTACTTCTGAAAAAAACGATTCACATACTGTTTTATCTCCCAACATACAGAATCAACCAGCCTCTGATGATGCCCGTGGGGAGAGTAATCAAACAGCAGAACATGATCGTTTCGGAGATAGGCGTCTTTCATATTAGTGAAAGTGCGTTCAGAAGACAAATACTCTTGATTTTAGACTTATATTCGTAATGTGACAACGGTGGGAAGAGCAATTAGTCTGCTGAACGCGGTCTCCTCAGAGATCAACGTCTTTCATGTTAGTGAAAGTACGTTCAGAAGGCGAATACTCTTAATTCTGGAGAGTATCCTGTCTTCCTAATGTTGAACCATCTCTCATGCGTTCCTGGTAGTATACTATACATAATATATTATTTTACCTGTTCTCAATAGATGCCTTAAAAATAAATTTTGTAATGTCTGTTGATAAAATAAACTGATTTGATTTGAAATATTTGTGAAATGTATACTTATATCTGTATACGAATCCTGGATTTTCACCTGTGGGTGGTTAATTTAAATTTTTAATTGTATCTCAATAGAGACGAAGAAACAAACTGGAAACTGAATATGGATGATCAAGGTGTTTACAGGACTTATGACCTGTCATTGGTTGGGTTAAGCGCACGCTTTTATGTAATTACAACATTCCCCATTCCACCATTGTTATTATGATCATGTATGATACATTTTTGGAAGTTGTATATATACTCCAAATTCATACTTATCTTCACGTGGCAGTTCCAGTTAGCCATCTATGTAGATTTGATTGTACTAATTAATTTTTTTTAATATTAATCTATACAATCCATCCACTAACGCCATCTATGAAGAATGATTGTTTAGCATTTAGCAAACTTCTTTATTAACACAATGCGAAGAGGCTACCGCCTCCTATCGTACTGTTAGAAGTCGCCTGGAGTATCCACTCCTATTTTATACGCCAAATAATTGACCAGAATATTTACAAATATTTGTGAAATGTATACTTATATCTGTATACGAATCCTGGATTTTCACCTGTGGGTGATTAATTTAAATTTTTAATTGTATCTCAATAGAGACGAAGAAACAAACTGGAAACTGAATATGGATGATCAAGGTGTTTACAGGACTTATGACCTGTCATTGGTTGGGTTAAGCGCACGCTTTATGTAATTACAAATCCAGGATTCGTATACAGATATAAGTATACATTTCACAAATATTTGTAAATATTCTGGTCAATTATTTGGCGTATAAAATAGGAGTGGATACTCCAGGCGACTTCTAACAGTACGATAGGAGGCGGTAGCCTCTTCGCATTGTGTTAATAAAGTAGTTTGCTAAATGCTAAACAATCATTCTTCATAGATGGCGTTAGTGGATGGATTGTATAAATTAATCTTAAAAAATTAATTAGTGCAATCAAATCTACATAGATGGCTAACTGGAACTGCCACGTGAAGATAAGTATGAATTTGGAGTATATATACAACTTCCAAAAATGTATCATACATGATCATAATAACAATGGTGGAATGGGGAATGTTGTAATTACATAAAGCGTGCGCTTAACCCAACCAATGACAGGTCATAAGTCCTGTTAACACCTTGATCATCCATATTCAGTTTCCAGTTTGTTTCTTCGTCTCTATTGATGATTTGATTTGATTTGATGTCGAACCATCCATCTCTCATGCTTTCCTGTCCTCAAATATATACCTTAAACTGTCAACATATTTGTAATGTATTTTGAGCGAATAAAATAAATTTGAATTTGATAGTAAGGTAATCTAATAAAAAAAGGTATTAATCTATTAGCGGGTGATAGCGAACAAAGGCTCGCGGTATGTGCTGCAAGTATGCACGATTATTCGGAATAATTTGGAATGGAAAATTATGCACAAAATCAAATTAGCGTGAGCCAAGAAGATACGAACAATATTCTCCCCATCGCACCCAACTACCCGCAGTACGGGTAGCTTTGCCTGGGGACGTCATGATTTACGAATTCGCCAGCGGATATGCACCGGAGGTAATCAGTATTCAGGTGAGTGACGTCACAGGTGCAAACTGAGCGGATGTCGGAACACATTGGGCGTTATGATCCGCAAGGAAGTAACTTCATTATATCGGTTGATTAAAATAACGTTCGGAACTTAATTGCAGTAATGCTGAACCCTTAAGTAAGTATTTATTAATCGATTCCCATTGAAAAATTACATCGTTAGAAATAACAGCGATTTTTTTGTGAAATAAAATACTACATTTTGAATACGAGTATATACAAATACTTGTAGACGAATACTGGATTTTACCCATTGCGGGTTATCGATTCAAGATTAATTGTATCTCAATAGAGACGAAGATGCAAATTAGAAACAGAATATGGTGGTCGAGGCGTTTACAGGACTTATGACCTGTTATAGTCTTTAGTTTATTTTTAATATTTATTAATAACGTGTAATTAAAACAAGTTTTGAAGCCTAGTAAAATTGTATACTAAACTATACTAAAATTGTATACAGTATAATGGGATCACGCAATTTCATTTCGTGTCTTCGTATCTTGTCAACAACAATAAAACGTTTGCAATGTACGTTAATTATACGAAATCATACCGTAAACATTTTACTAATAACGATAGAAAAATTCCATACTAAATATTTACTAGTGATGAAACGTATATTTTATAAAATATGGGAGAAAAATGCATCGTCTTGCTGGCATTATCAAATATCTTCGAAAAACATCTAGAAAAAGGACTACACATGATAATAGATAAGGTTTAATGTAAACGTCTCAGAAAAACTCCCAAAAGTTCATTCATTCTACGCTCATTATTTTGCCAGTTTCATGTTGCACTTCAATACGTAATGGTCGGCACAAGAACACCATTGTGTACTGCCATCTTAGCCTAATGACCTTCGTGGCCGAGTGGTAAGTGAATTGACTGCCACCCCGAAGGTTCCGGGTTCGATTCCCGGCGAGGGTAGTGTGATTGTCACACTGTCTTTGGTCTGGGGTAGATTTCACTTGACAATAAAATGGCGATAGATTAGCTACGTATCACATGTCGCGAGAATCACTATGATAGCTATAATTCCCTTTACATTGATTTGGCTTATATTGTCATGATGTAAAGAGCGATTTAACAAAATAATAATAATAATTTGATAATGTCTTCGATAGGCATCTTCGATATATTTACATAAGATATCATAAAACTTCTAGATGAGATATTTCCTCCTCCGCTGAATCCATAATATGAGACGGCGAACGTAGCAAATTTACGGAAGGCGGATGCAGCGCCCCTAATATATATCGAATCTTGTTCCATTCATTCCTCCTGCGAAATGCAATCAGTAGCAATGCAATCTGATGCGAGCGGGAGATGGAACTTTTATACCCTCTCCGATAGCGACCCCGGGCGGACCACCTCCCTTCCTCCGGCCCCGATGGCTTCTATGCAGAGCGAAGACGAATGATGCATTTTGTTCCGTTGAACGGTTCTACTTTATGAATCAAAAGATCGCTTTAAAATAACAATCAGTCGTTCAACAAGCAATATGGTGTGAACTATAAACTCAGTTAAAACGAATAAATTAAATGATATAATGATTTGTTTACGAATTACAATGTTTTTTTTCCACTTTTGGGTTTATTTTTCTCGACATGTTACGAAGATTCTACACCATCTTCAACGGGAGAATGACATTAACCGTTTCTGTCGTGATCCTGATGATGTAAAAAATCTTCAAAACATGTCGAGGAAAATAAAATCAAAGGTCGAAAAAACAATATTTTGAATAGTCCATTGTTTTGGCCGAAACACTATGATACTTCAACATTATTACCGTTAAAATTCACAACACTGTTATAATATCACAATTTCTTTTTATTCACTGAGAGTTTCGCGACAGCTGTTTCGCCAACCGTTGTTGGCATCATCGGGTGTTACAATAAACTTTTATTTGATGCCATCATTGGTTGGCGAAACAGCTGTCGCGACACTCTCAGTGAATAAAAAGAAATTGTAATATTATAACAGTGTTTTAAATTTTAACAGTAAAACAATATTTTAATTAATTAATACGAATAAGATCGTCTGTTTTCTAGAAGTTTTATTATATTTATGTGAATGACATTTTTCGCCTATCTAAGGCATTATGAAATGCATTCACATAAAATATAATAAAACTTTTTAGTAACAGACGTTTTCATTCGTATTGATTATTTAATATGGAGTTTTACATCATTGTTTGAGTTTTACAAAATCTTATCGTTTTTTAGAGTTTTGCAAAATCTCGTCATTTTGGAATTCCAAAGTGTTAACGCCTCAAGTTTATAAAAAAATAAATGATAAAATGCAATGTGGAGACGTTATAAAATAAATACAAATTGTATGAAAAAGTATATGAAATGTTTATTTATAATTTTAATATTCTACTACTACGTATCAATGGCAAGAAAGCATTACATGTCGCAGGGGTGGTGTGAAAAGGGCATATTTTTTTTTCTTCGTGATGGAATGTTATGCCGACTTTGTATCGTTTCGAGGAGCGCCGGGTGTTATAGAAATAATAATACCACAAGTGAAGGCACACCCATTGCCCTTCCTAGCCCTTTTCTATGTAATTGTTATAATTTGTGTAATTACAGTAAATATATTCAGCACTGAAATTACCTTCAAGATTTTTTATGAGGAAGGTAATTTATAACAAATATTTTCACAGATTTCGAATAAATAGTATTACAATGTATGATCCGGTATCACAGCTGCCGTCTACCTAGTGAACTGCTACGGACGTCGTACAGCTGGCATACACACGTGCGGTTAGCGATACAAAGTGGAGATAATCTGGATACATCGCAACCGCAGGCACATTGGTCCGCAAACACGTAAACATGAACCGCCGAGACACCAGGGCACCAGAACAATGCTCGGAATATTGTATAGCCGTGGCGCAGCCGGAGAAGCGGCGGCGGGAGGGAGACAACATCTAATTAACAAACTTAACCGATGAATATATTTGGCAATTACGACGCCGCAGCAGCCCGCAGTAAATCGCGATTTAATTCAATTGGAATACCTACGCGAAAGAGCGAGACGGAATCGTATAACACTAAGTACATCTTCTATTGTTGGCTTATACTATCTAGGCACCCTCTGAGCTCCTGATACATCTTTCCGAATTGTGGGCAAACTTTGTACGGAATGAAAGCGGTATCCGAAGCGCAGAAGAGCGAAGGGGATGAGTCGGTAACTCACCGCCCGCCTCGGAGTGAAACGACGTTAAAAAGGTTTCTATCAATACATTATGCGGGTTTGGTTCCGTAATGTATGCAGGATGTTGCCCTACGATTTTTTCGCTGTTCAACTTTTGTCGTGCGTGTGTCGATACCGAACTTTATGTGAACATTCATCAAAATTTATTCCGGAGGACTTGGGCATATTCCAGCGACACAATGAGCATCGCCTTACACTTTACACACTAGCGTTTTTTATTGTATAAAAGGAATATCCACTATTGAGTACAACCTTTGACTGGGTTGAAATTCAATTAATCATTCCAACCAAAACAGGTGTGCTCCACATATACTATTTCGTGTTAAATACCACAGCTATGCATATACTCATGAACAATATATAGATGCTAAAAAATGCCAACATGTGGGGGAGCAATAGCCTTCGGGCTGGTACTCCCGAAAAGACAATATCCAAGAAGATGCTAAAATTAACATAGAGAATGCGAGCGACAAACTGCAGCTCGCTTAAGCAGGATAAGATAAGGGCATAAATCTCCCTGAAAAAGACTTCGTAAAACACACGGAGCTAATGATTTTTTCAGAATGCGCTAATACCTCGAGAGAACTGCAACGAGAAGGCGGAATGTAAGTAGAGAACCGAGAGGGAGATGTAGGAATAATAAATTTATAAAGGTGTGTTCGCTTCTCAGCTGACTGGTGTGAAATAGTGACTGCTGCAGGAGTAAGCGGAGTGTCCGGGCCGTGGAGATCTCGGGGCGACTTATCTTTGTCTCATTAATTTTCAGTCACACCACTGCCGTGCAGGGCCGGGTTCATTTAGGACGGCACTTGAGCCGGTCTACTGGGGATGGGTTCATTTACGTATTGTGGAACTCAGGGGCGACACATTTCCTTAATATAAAAACTTAAATAAATAAAAATATTAAGTAAACTAACTAACTAACCAACACGCCGTCTCTCCGAAGGGGTAGGCAGAAATAATGGACTGCCACACGTTTTTTTTTCTGACATACTTCTCTCGCTTCAACATTCATACAATTATTCTAACAAGAATACATAAAATACATTATATTTATTGTTCTATAATAAATAAATAAAAACAAGAAAATATTGGCGTGTTTTACCTCAGAGGGACATAATTAAAACAATGTATTACAGACCTCATAATGTAAAAAAAATAGAGTTCTATAATCAAATAAATGAAAACTGTTAAATTATATAACTTTTTTTTAATAAAATTGTGAAACATAAAAAACAGAGTTTTATAATTTAACAGTTTATAATGTTAAAGTATAATAGTGTTTCGACCAAAACAAGGGACTATAAAAATGAAAACGTCTGTCTTCTAGGAGTTTTATAATAATGTAAAGTAATGTTTGTGACATTTGATAATGTCTTAGAAGGGCGAAACGTGTCATTTCATATAAAACTAAATAAAACTCCTAGAAGACAGACGTTTTAATTCATATTAATTATTTAACATGGAGTTTTATATCATTGTTCAAGAAACAATAGATAACTAAAAATGCCAATTTCGAAATAAATTATTCGATATTGAGTTTAACATCATTACACTACAACAATGTTAGCTCTCTATAACAAATCCATCCTCTCCTGGAGCCTTGTTGTTAATAATTTTCTTGCAGGCAAATTGTATTTCATAAATTGTTATACAAAAACAACAACAACAACAAACCATCACTCCATTTACCCGCAGGGGCAGGCAAAGAGAATAGACCGCCACACTACTCCATCCTGACACGCCTCTCTAGCTTCCTCCATATTCATACAACGAGTCATACACGCATAAATGGTTATATCTGGGATAAAATCAAAGCCCTGGTTGATAACACATAAAGACATGTATTCGAATATGGCAAATTATTAAATTATTTCTTACGTAAGAACGCTAACAGAGAAAACTTATAAGTCCTATTTATTAAATAGTCCATTGTTTTGGCCGAAACACTGTGATACTTCAACATTATAAACTGTTAAATATAAAAACTTTGTTTTATGTACCACAGTTGTATTATTTTTTTTATCATCACCTGATGTCAACATAGGTTGACGAACAGCGGTCCCGAAAAATAAAAATACAATTGTGGTACATAAAACAAAAGAAATAATTTAACGGTTTATAAGTCCTTTTTATATTTGAAACGAAAATCGGTGAAGACAAACCAATAATTCGAAGAAAAAGGATGATACCCCCGAGATCGGTGGATGGTATTAAATTTTCGCACTTAAGATGAAGGCCCCAGGATAGTGGAACCGTAGCGCGGATTAAGTATTGTCCTGACACGGTCGGTAATGAAGATTATTGATGTCGAAAATTTAATTAATATTTCTAAGAAAAAGGTGCGCACCGCTCTTGGCAAATGTAATTTGAAGACTCTCCCGGGAAACGGAGAACAGGCTGTAGTGACTCTGGTCTAGGAAATCTGAGATAATTGAATGCCTTAAAAATCTTTTTTCATTTAGCAAAATTTATATGGTTTGCTTACAAAAAAAATAGAACGACATAAATTTTTAAACCATCATTTCCATTTCCTGACCTTTAATGTCACCATAAATCTCGCAGAAGTTCTTTGTAGCCTCTGTCTTTTTTTTCTTTCATATATTATTGAAAAAGCATACTTCTCCGCAAACATTGTTCCGACGGACACGTCTTTGCCATTGTCTTTACAGGGATACGAGTGGCTGACTGACTGATAAAAATGAAGACGCTTACATGAAAACCTTTAAAACACGTGCTTACTGATCAACAGACTGAACGGGACATTACTTATACCCATAAAACAAGCCCTACGACGACCTGATGACCTTCGTAGTAGAGTGGCTAGAGCTATGACTTCCAGACCGAAGGTCTTGGGGTTTTAAATATGATATTGGAACAAAATCCACGTCAAAAGACAAGATAGTTGGCAGAAAAGCTCAATACATCACAATCTACAGTTAATCGTCACCTGCAAAATTTGAGGAAAGTCAGGAAGTTAGGGATATGGGTACCATATAATCTCAATGACCGAAGTAAGTCAGACCGCATGTCTATTGCCACAAGTCTCATCTCGCAGCATAAAATCGAGCCTTTTTTGTACAGGACAACACCAGTCGATGAAAAATGGATCACCTATGTCCGAAAAAGACAATGGTTGGATAAGGATCACCCTTACCGGACCCTAAAGCCAATATTAAGGGCAAGTAACTTTATTGTGTGTATGGTGGGATCGTTGAGAAATAGTCCACTACGAGCTGATGAAACACAATGAAACGATTACTGCTGAAACGTACGTTAAGCAGCCGCAAAGAGCTTATGAAATGTAAAAGTGTCCTGCACTCGTCAATTGGAAAGGTGTTATCCTGTTACACGATATCGCCAAACCCCACACGGGATAAGTGACTCAAGAAAAAAATATGGAGCTCAACTTGCCTGTTTTGCCACACCCACCCTACTCCCCAGATCTTGCTCTCACTGACTACCACATTTTGTGTTCCTTACAGAATTTTTTGAAAAGATAAACTTTCATGAATGATACTTTCTTTCAGTCCAAACATACCCACATGGATATCCATCCTCTCCTGAAGGCTTGTTGTTATTAATTTTCTTGCAGGCAAATTATACTTCATAAATTGTTTTATCTGGGATAAAATCTGAGCTCTGGTTGATAAGACATACATATGTATACAAATAGAAACACATTAGGGGGGGATCGATAAGTTGCGAATAATATGGGAGAAGGTTACATTTAAGAGGGTTGAATTCATAATAGATTAATATAATTTTGTAATATTTTTAAAGCAAAATAAAGGTATGATAAAAATCGGATGTTATTTATGAC
The DNA here is from genome assembly GCA_022606425.2 of Lepidostoma basale. Lineage (NCBI taxonomy): Eukaryota > Metazoa > Arthropoda > Insecta > Trichoptera > Lepidostomatidae > Lepidostoma > Lepidostoma basale. The sequence continues at coordinate 76,659 of JAHDVF020001384.1, read as the reverse complement.
ACAACCTAATACATTTCGTGGTCAAATTATTTTATTATCCAGACGAAACTCTCTATATCAATGCAAAACAGGCACGACAAAATCGCTTCCCACGAAAATAAAATTTAGTACATTAAAATTTCCCTAGAGTAAAATAGCCAGAACACATACTCAATTAAAATAAACAAAGTTTACATCAACTTTAACGAAAATTAAATTTTAAAACCAATAGTGACTACCCATCAACTTAAAGAAAGATTTAAGACCTTGGGTCCGTGACCCCCAGAAAGTAGAAGGGTTGAAATAAAATAAGGCTGTAAAACTACTAAAGTACCCCTTTTTAGTTATCTTAGTCCTTAAAACCGGTAAGAGATATCCTAAAATTCTTAATATTATACGATCGTCTCGGCATAGTTGCTGAAAGGGTTTTTAATTTAATACTCCAGACTCTATAAATTACTCGTCAGGACAGAATGGATTCACAAGAAACATAGCTAACACGAAATGAAAGTAAATTACGTTTACAAAACTCTGGATCTAGTTTTCCGTTACTAATTTTATTTTCTTGTAACTAACGTAAATAAATTACACTTAATATTTGACGTTTCTTTCGCACTTTAACGACAGTGCGCAATGGTATTCTTAAACCGACCCTTGTATATGGATTATATTCGTGTTGTACGTTGTTGTCGTTGGCGTCTTTCATATAAGTGAAGGAGACAAATACTCTTGACTTTAGAAAGTATCTTGCCTTCCTAATGTCGAACCATCTCTAATGTGTTCCTGGTATTATGCTGTATTTTTATAATATTTTACCTGTACTCAATAGATGCCAGCGCCCTTGAGATGAGCAATTCATAAAAATGGCGCTTTATAAATTATCCAATTTATTATTATTATTATTATTAAACATTTTCCTGTTTGTAATGTCTTTTGGGCGTAATGTCTTTTGTTCCCACCTTTAATATTTTCTCCTATAAACAGTAACTAACCGTTCTTTTAATTAAAATATTTAGGTACCTAACTGAATTACAGCAAGAACTTCAAATTTTAACAAATAAATTATTCAAATTGACATAGGAACAAATACACATAAAGATTCGAAAAATCACGAAAATTTGACATTTGATATATTATTGTAACACCTGATGATGACAACATTGGTTGATGAAACAGCTGTCGTAAAATAAAAACAATTGTGATATAAAAACAGAGTTTTTTCATTAACAGTTATATAATGTCTTTTGAGTTAATAAACTGATTTGATTTGATTTGAGTTTAGTTGATTTGATTTGATTTGATATACGAGGAAATGCAACAATAATATTATCATCAAAACATGAGCTACGAAGGTGCTACCACATGTGGTGTATATCTATAGCACCCGGCGCCACTGGAAACGACATTAATTGGCCAAACCTTCCACCACAATGGAATGTGAAATATAAGAGAAAATAAGGTTAATGAATAATTATATTATTTCTCCATTCAATATCAGTTAGAGAAGATGATACATGACCCAGATGTTAATTCTTCCGAACCTTGAAAGTCAACAACATCCCCTGTCAACGCTAGCTAGCCTCAGGACTTAGTAACCATGTCCGTCCAGGGAATTCTGAACATTCGGCGATAGAGACACGTTTCAAATACTTCCAGTCTGTTCATTAAGTTGAGTTATAAAGTCTACGTTTCACATCCATACAATAAAACAAACCACACATAGCATTTGATCATTCTCTGGGGGAGTTTCAAATTTATAATATCATTGCAAAACCGATAAACCATTTAACATATTGTAATTGTCCGAAAGGCGTGCAAAATGGATCGGGCATATAATACGTCAAGAAGGTCTCTTGCATGCCATAATGGAGGGTATGACCGAGGGGACAAACTCTAGGGGACGCCCACGCCGAGAGTACCTGGAGGACCTGTTGGTGGACGTGCGCTGCTCATCATATGCAGATTTCAAAAGAGCCCCACAAGACAGGGAAGAATGGAAGAGAAGAATAGAAGAAATTGCTGCAAACCAATCCCAGGATTGAAACTTTCTAACTAACTAATTGTTCAAGTAATAATAAATAAGCGAATAGGAATATTCCTTACTATTAAGGATAAAAATTGGATACATTTATGTCCACAAAGATGGGGTATTCATATGTTCAATGGCAACCTGCACTCTATTAAGATTGTAATTGAATAGTGCAAGAGTCATGCGACCGCAAAAACGAAATCCCTACTGTAAGGCCAAATGTTCCAAAGGCAACAATGCACTTCCGAGCAGATAATTTCCGACCATCGAATCCAAAACGATTTCCCGATTAAAAAAGGGAGGAAAACTCCGTGTGGGTATGTCGCTGGGGGCTTGTTTCAATTATACGTTGCCCCCGCCCCCTCGCGATGGGGGTTGCCGCGATCTACAGCGTAAAGGGGTTGCCCCAATCTACCCCATTAAAAGGTTGCCCGCTAAAACGAGAGGAAATGCCTTAATTCAGTTTAGTTAGGTCAGTTATGGATTGCTCTAAATTCCGAATTCGCCACAAAACCGCATTCACAATAGACAGGCCTCAACTAGTGATGTGATTTATTCTCCCTAATAACTACTGTCAGGAGTGAATTTCTACTGTCATGACCAAATTAATCAAATTTTAAAGGTTGGTCATGTTAGAAGTCGGAAAAATCGACGTGCGTGAGGAAGTGGCGAATGTGGAGGAAGCTAGAGAGATGTGCCAGGATAGAATAGTGTGGCGGTCCATTCTCTCTGCCTACCCCTGTGCGGAAACGGCGTGATGGTTTGTTGTTGTTCTTCTTCTTCGTCTTCTTTTAATAGATCTTACGATCTGTGACACAGAAATCATATCTCGTCGGATGATGAGATCCAGCTGTTCCTCCATCTCTTAGGCGGTCTTCCAGGTGGGCGGTGTCCGGAAGGGATTTCATAAGCGGCTGTATATGCGAGTCTGTCACCATCCATTCGGGCTACATGGTCCCTCCAGTATCTTCTTCTTCTTCTTCCAGGGGGGGGGGGGTTGTTGTTGGTATATATTTCGCCTGTCGAAGACAATATCAAATGTATGTAGCATTCCCGTATATTAAAATAAAACTTCTAGAAAACGGACGTTTTCAGTCGTATTAATTATTTAATATGGAGGTTAACATCATTTTTCAAGAAACAATAAATTATATGTACTTTGCTTTCTTCAAAATGAAGGACAATCCTTGAATTATAGAGAGAATTGAATTGTCTAAAAAAGGCTTCTTAAAATACCATAAAGCCATTTTCCTACAGCATTTTCTTGAAGTTCCTCTTGTTTTCTTTGCACGTCGCCTCTGCCCCTTCATCCTCTCCCCACAGGAACAATCCGATTTTTCTCGTTTCTTCCAGGAATCCCACGCGGCTTAGTCTAAGGCGGAACGAAAGGCATTTTTTTTTCCGAGGGCGTTTATAACGAAAACGCAAGGAATCGCGTGGAAACAGTGTGAAATTGACTGATCTTTTCTCTCTTAATCCTAATAAAATCATTTGAAAAAGGCGATAGCTTTAGATTAACCAGAATATAAATGCTTAATGCTTAAAATCCAATCTTCATAGATGGCGCTAGTGTGTAGATTGAAACTACCATGTAAAGGGTGGCGTTACAGATTAACATATATACAACTTCCAAAAATTTGTCAGACATGGTGGTCATAAGAAAATGTGGAATGGGGAATGTTGTATTACATAAAGCGTGCCCAACCAATGACAGGTCATAAGTCCTGTAAACACCTTGATCACCATATTCTGTTTCCAATTTGCATCTTCGGCTCTATTGAGAAACAATTAATCCTTTAATTGATCCATTAAAATCCAGTATTCGTCTACAAGTATTTGTTTACATTCAAAATGTTGTAATATAAATATTAATATCAAATTCACATTTACGTAGAAAAAGAATGTGTATTTTTCCTACTGTATTTCGTAATTTGAAGAATTAGTCATTATATTACAATATATGCTTACTTCATAAGTCTTTCATTGTTTTTAAGTTTGTTATATTTACACTTAAGGATGGAGGTAACCCTATAACTTGTAGTAAATAATATTTTCAAACAAACAAACCATCACGCCGTTTCCGCGCAGGGGTAGGCAGAGAGAATGGACCGCCCCTACTCAATCCTAACACACTTCTTTAGATTCCTCCACATTCATACACACTAATCGATTCTTCCGATTTCTAACATGACCAACTTTTAAAATTTGATTAATTTGGTCATGCCATGTTTTCCTCGGTCTGCCTCGACTCCGAACTCCATTTAAATCATTAACTTATACATTCTTAACCATTCTTTCTCCTCTTTTCATAATTTTGTTCATAATACCTTATTCCGTTCTACATTCCTTTTTTATATCAGCATTTGAGATTCTTTCGTATGTCGTTTTACCACACAAACGTCTTAGGGACCTCATCTCTACCACATTTATTCTGCTCTCATCCTTCTTCTGCCAGTTCTGTGCTTCGCTTTCATACATTAGGGTTGAGACCAGAACTCCATTGCGAACGGGCGTTTTCTTTTTCATTGATAAATTCTTGTTTCCCAACTAACTAACTAACTAACCATCACGCCGTCTCCCCGAAAGGGTAGTCAGAAAGAATGGACTGGCACACTTTAACCGTCGCGTTGCCATGTGGTCAATTGAGTTTCCACTGCCAATTTAAAGTTGATTTTCTTAAAACCTATGGACCCTAATATTATAAAAAATTGTAATCCTCCATTGAAGTGTTCTCAATATTTCGTAATAAAAAAAAAAGCAAAAAATTACTTCCTTCATCCCAAAAAAAATATTTTCTAAGACTGCCCTCACCTTCATTCGTGTTAAGGTAGAATTTGTTTTGCTAATATTTACAACTTTATCAAAAGTGACAAATACTTACTCGCTGTTTTGAACGTATTATAAATTATATGTTTGGCCTTTTCATAGGTACGTAATAATACCGACTGTGGACGGAAACGCAGCACGCAACTTAATAATATCAGAACTGTGAAAATATTAACACTTTACCAAAAGGGACAAATATTAATACGTACTCGTTGTCTTGAACGTACTATACATTTTGCTTAGGTGCCTTTATCATACGTAAAATCTCGTAAAGTCTCGCCCCGCCGGCCGCGGCGCGGCGTCACGGAGCGAGACAAGTTTATACTTGGTGCCAGTTGCTCGTATGCTGTGACGCATTCCATATCAGAAATCGCATGGTTCCAGAAAAAAATTAATAATGATATGTTTTTCAAATAATCCATGTATGTTATAGATATCGATCTATTCCTAATGAAATTCCCTACAAGATGACATAAATTAAATTTTGATTCATCTAGTCATATGCTTGATATTTAGATAAAGTTAGCGGTAAACTGAATTGACCACATGGGAGCGAGCGTTTTGTTTTGAACACGGTACGTTAAGGGTTAAACGATGCGGCACTCCATCTTTGTCTTTTCGCCCCGCGGGAGACGCGATAACTTGTTTCCAATAACTATTTATTATTAATTATTATATAAGTATAATATTAATATTTTAGTTTTGTAAAAATACAGTAAATAACACAGTTTTTAAAATTCTCTTTCCAAATTCACAATGGAATTCCGAGATTATTAACAAGAATAAGTGATGAATTGCACGTTGAATTAGTACGATTATAATATACTTCCGTATGAAGCAGTTCATTTGAAGTGTAGTATTATTAAAAATAATTTAAAAACACTTTCATATTTATTGTTTCGTGAACAATGATGTAAAACTCCATGTTTAATACACACACATGACATTTGATAATGCTTTAGAAGGACGAAACATGTCATTCCCATAAAATATAATAAAACTTTTAAAAAACTTACGTTTTCATTCGTATTGAATATTTTAACACTTTCAAATTTTGTTTTTAACCGTTTTGACACCTGCCGGAGCTTCGTCAAGATTACAAAAACCTTCTATTGATAGTTTAAAAATGTGCAGTTTTACACATTTTTTTGACTACCAATTATAATTTTTCGTTAATCCTGACAAAGCTCCGTCGGGATCTAAACGGGTTGTTTCACTAAAACAAATAAATTGATGTAAAAACAAAATGTGATTTTTTTTATACAATTATAATATTTTAATGCAAAATTCCCCAAAACAAGGCCCCAGTCGAACTCTGGTATTCTATCCCATAATCATCTTTTTTAATTGACTATTTAACGATAAATAAAATAAGTCAGATGTAAATTAATTAAACGCTAAAAATTAGTCTGTAAACATTTGACTTTCGAGTGGGCGAATACTTCCGGTATAAACGTAAAAAAAAAATCAAAAGGAAATCTTAAGTACCGAAGAAAAACGTTTACTGGAAACTTATAAACGTCAAAGCATTATGTAATTATTTTCAATAACCAATCAGGGATAATGAAAACTTTGGAAACTTATTACTGAAACTTGGCAAAAAGAAATCGACGAGTTTAGAGAATTCGATAAAATTAAAATATGTCACATTTTTAAATATACAAAAACAAAAATAACGGTTTATCATGGAATAACTATTAAGATAAAATACAATTAGATGGAATTAATTGTAAATTATACTATGGCAATAGTCAAAGAAACTAATAACAGTTATGGTAGACGATATTGTGGTAAGTAACATTTATAGGTTTTTATTATTTTGATTAACGTATGTGATATCAACGAACTATAAATCTATAATATTTTTATAAAGGTAATCATATAAAAAAAACGGACAACGCCGACCAGGAAGACCCCCGAAACGGTGGAGAGAAAGCTGGAGTTCAGCGTCTCAAGAGTACCCGCCTGAAATAACAGACTCCCGAGTCTACCAAAAGTGAAGAAGAAGAATCATATAAATTAAAGTAATAAAATATAATAAACTGTTAAATTTAAATAAAAAAAATCAAATAAATCAAATATTGAATGTCGGCAATGTGAGGAGAAAGAGAAATCGACGCGCGTGCATGACACGATGTATGAATGTTGAGGAAGCGAGAGAAATATGTCGGGAAAGGAAAGTGTGGCAGTCCATTCTTTCTGCCTACCCCTTCGGGGAGACGGCGTGATGGTTAGTAAGTTAGTTAGTTAAATTTTTAAAAAACTTTGTTAAGTACCGCAATTGTATTTTTATTTTTCGTGATAGCTGTTTCATTGTATTGTATTGTAACACCTGATGATGTCAACATAGGTTGACGAAACAGCTGTCGCGAAAAATAAAAATACATTTGTGATAAATAAAACAAAGTTTTTTAATTATACAGTTTATAATGTTCAAGTATCGTAGTGTTTCGGCCAAAACAATGGGCTATTTAATAAATTATTGATTAAAATTATCATATCTGAAAATAAATAAAACTGTTTTTTTTTTATTCTATGTAATATTTGTGATAAAAAAACTTTACTTACATAAAAATACAAATTCTAAATTCTGTTCTATAAAAGAATATAATTTTGGGCGCCATTCATTCACAAAATTATATAAAGTTTTATATTAGTTTGCAGAAGCGAGAGAAGTATATCTGAGAAGAACAGGATGATGGTCCATTCATTTTGCCTGACCTTTTAGGAAACGGCGTAGTTAGTTATGTAATAAGTTTTCCAAAGAAAATATAAAAATCAATGTATAAAATATAACCAAACAATAAAACTTGTTTGTTTTTTTTAATGTATACTCGTACAAATACTTGTAGACAAATACTGGATTTTTACCCATTGAGGGTTAATCATTTAATCAATTATCTTAATAGATGGCGCTATTGTAGATTGACCTACAAACACTGAAGTTATTTTAAAAAAATAGTAGCACACATACAAGTTCCAAAAATTTGTCAGACGTGGTGTCGACCTTCGTGGCAGAGTGGTAAAAAGCTCTGACTTCCATACCGAAGGTTCCGGGTTCGATTCCCGGCGATGGCAGTGTGATTGTCACACTGTCTTTGGTCTGGTGAAGAACTCACGTGACAATAAAATGGCGATAGATTGGCTACCTATCACATGTCACGAGAATCAATATAATAGCTAAAAAAATTCATTGTATACAGTAATAGGGTTCAAACGACCTGTTGTATACATAAAAAATAAAAAAAATTAAAATAAATAAAATAAAAAAGAAGGGCGGAATGGGGAATGTTGTTAACATAAAGTGATCGCTTAACCCAACCAATGACAGGTCATAAGTCCTGTAAACGCTTCGACTACAATATTCTGTTTCCACAAAAATTAACATCTTCGTCTCTATTGAGATACAATTAATTCTTAAAAATAAAACTTGTGTAAAACTGACGAATTATCATTATACAAAAAAAAATGCAAATTTAGTAATGCTTAATGATAATTTAAATTCGGCTGTCACATTACTGAACTACTGCGAGATCATACCGAAAAGCATGATGGCGGAATTTGCAAGGCAGAAGAATTTAAGAGGATTCGCCGAATTCCCTTGCCGGAGCGCCAGGGTGGGGGGATGGGGGGACGCCTCGATGTGGATTAAGCTTTCTTTGAAGCGAAAACAACCGGAGGAGATAAGACACGGGACGGAATGTCAGAAAACAAAAAATGCTCCGTTAGCAAACTTTGTGGCGGGAATGCTACACGTAATCACGTGATCATCACAGGAGCGCGGGGCGGCTGCCCGGGAATTCGGCACAGCCGAGGAGGAATCAAAGGGAAACTTTCAAACGTGGAACCCAATCATTTCCGAGGTATTTTTTGAAGATCAGTTACACATGTGTGTGTTTTCAAACTTTATATCCGCTCAAAACATTGAGAATTCCTCCACAACGTTTAACAGGTAGGCTGCCGATCACGCAAATGTGCGTGATGGAGATAATGCCCGGAAATTTGATCACACAATTACGCGTAATAACAGTCAAATTGATAATGTCTTAAATAAACTTTTCGAAATGTCAAAAATCGTAAATAAATATATTAGGTCCTTACATATGAAATTGGCGTTTTGCCGTACTGGCAACTTTGATCTCAAATATCTTCTCTTTGGTTAGGAATTTCAAATTCAAATTTATACAGCTATTTACTCAAGTATTTGTGTTTCGAAAATTATAATTCATTTGTTTTTCCTCAATTGTTTTTTTTCTTTGCGTCACTCAGTTTACAAAATGGAAAACTTGAAATATCGCGTTATTTACGAGTACGAGTTCCACCGTGGCACCGGTGCTGCAGAAACGGCTCGAAGGATTAATGATGTGTATGGCGACGGTGCCGCAAAAGAAAACACAGTGCGTTTTTGGTTCCAACGTTTTCGTTCTGAAAATTTTGACCTGCAGAACAAGCTCCGTGGACGGCCGGAGACCAAAGTTGATAATGAAGAATTGAAGGCTATTGTGGAAGCGGATCCATCGCAAACCACGTCCGAGTTAGCTGCAGGCTGCGGTGTTAGTGATAAAACTGTTTTAATCCACTTGAAGCAAATTGGGAAGGTGAAAAAGCTTGAAAGGTGGGTACCTCACGAATTGAGTGAAGCAAATCAACAAACGCGCGTTGACTGCTGCGTTGCATTACTCAACCGGCACAATAATGAAGGGATTTTGAATCGAATCATTACCTGTGATGAAAAGTGGATCCTGTATGATAATCGGAAGCGCTTATCGCAATGGCTGAACCCTGCCGAACCAGCCAAACCATGCCCTAAGCGAAAATTGACTCTAAAAAAGTTACTTGTGAGCGTTTGGTGGACTAGTGCTGGTGTCGTTCACTACAGCTTTCTTAAATCTGCCCAGACGATTACGGCAGATGTCTTTTGTCAGCAACTGCAAACCATGATGGAAAAGCTAGTTGCTAAACAACCGAGGCTGGTTAATCGCTCTAGGCCACTCCTGCTTCATGATAACGCTAGACCACACATTGCACAACAGACGGCTACCAAATTAGAAGAGCTTCAATTGGAATGTCTAAGACATCCACCGTACTCTCCGGACCTTGCCCCAACAGATTACTACTTTTTTCGAAATTTGGATAACTCTTGCAAGGGAAAAAATTCAACTCCGATGGGGCAGTCCAAACCGACTTCAAAGATTTTATCGATTCCCGTCCGAATGGTTTTTTTAGTAAAGGGATCGATGAACTACCTATGAGATGGCAAAAGTGCATAGATAGCAATGGTACATACTTTGATTAAATAAATATATTATATTTAAAAAAAAACAACTCTAAGTTCCTCCCATACAAAACGCCAATTTCATATGTAAGAACCTAATATATAAATGTAACACTCCAAGTTCACATATTTTGATAAATTGTATACAAATTCACCCGTTTCCAAACTAGCAATGATGAGGACTTTTTACACTTTGTTTACAATAGAATATTTACAAAATATATTATATTTTGCACCCATTTTTCAATCGCCAAAAAAATATGTCAACAATTGTCCGCCTTTACAACCGATTTCATCCACTGCTGGAAAAGGCCTCCGCAAACCTCATTCATCAGCCTCATCCAGTAACCAGCAATCCTTATATCATCAGACAAACGTGTGGGAACCTCCCTCTACTCAAATAAAATATTGTTATTTGAAAATTTATGGTAGAAGTTCATTGTAGATAATAAATAAAAAAAATTAAAAAATCGTTTTAAAATATATATTTAGTTAAAATCTACTGACGTTTGTGTCTTCGACCGGTTAAGCCAGATCGCTGCCATCTTCTGGTACCAATATCAAATTTTGTTAAGGTTATAATATATTGAATGAAAATGGTGGGGGTTTGAAGTTTAACGATTCTATATAATCCAATTGGATTATATAGAAGATTTTATTCACATTTTTTTACCCTCTGTACTCCTTCTATAATCACAAGGTTTCCACTCTACTAACCTTCTGGTCCATCTTTGGTCTACCAGTCTGATAACATGTCCCGCAAATGATCGAATGCTTAAGTATATAATAGTTTCGAAACCGTAACGATTGATAGGATGATGAAAATAAAATGTTTCTAAATGTATATTAAAGTTTTCATGTGTGACTACAAAATAATTAATAATATATTTAAAATAAAACAAATCAGTATAATCATTTGGATGTATACATGTTGTACTGTGAAATAATTACAACTGTGTAAAATCCCGTACAAAAAATATTGACCAAAGAATGTGATAAAAAAATCATCAAGTCCATTCTAAATATAAAATTAAAATACCTGTTGATTTAAAATTACACCACATTATTCTTATTCAACAACCAACCGGTTTACCCCTCACCGCAACTTCGTCAGTGTTGTTACAAAAGACACAGTGTCTTTTGTAACTACACTGACGAAGCCCCGACGGGGGCTAAACCGGTTGGTTGTTGAAAAGAATACAGTGGTGTAAATACAAATTTACAAAACATTTTGAACTGTCATTGGTTGGGTTGAGCGATCGCTTTATGTTTAACAACATTCCCCTTTCCGCCCTTCTTACCACCACGTCTGACAATTTTTTGGAAGTTGTATATATGCTAGAATGCTGCGCCTATCTTAATAGATGACGCTAGTGTAGAGTGAACTAAAAAAATGTGAAGATAGGCGCAGCATTCTAGCATATATACAACTTCCAAAAAAATTGTCAGGCGTGGTGGTCGTAAGAAGGGAGAAATGGGGAATGTTTTTAAACATAAAACGATCGCTCAACCCAACCGATGACAGGTCATAAGTCCTTTAAGCGCCTCGGCCACCAAATTCTGTTCCCAGAAAACAATTTACATCTTCGTCTCTATTGAGATACAATTAATTCTTATAAAAACAATTTACAAGTTTATTAATAATATATTTAATAATGCCACACCACAAATTAAGTGCTTCTTACGAAAGTACGTGTCCATTTTAGATTGCACATCACTAGTAAAATTAACATAAATTAAAAGCACCCGTTTGAATTGTCATCATGAACATTCATGAATTCCGGCGTTAGATTAAACCAGCCAAAAAAAAAAACGAACAATACGAGTACACAAAGCAAATAATACAATAGACACCGGGTTGTTCTCCAATTTCAATACAATCCTTCAAGAATGCAGAACACCAGAGTTTGCCGTGTAATAAGGATGTACAAATATGTGATAGGAACACCCGACACGTGTAGGAAATAGGAAGTAATCAAGAAACAAATACACACGGATGAGCGGTATCCGTGTACCCGTCGAACGAAAGAGCCGTCAACACATCCACGCTTGAACCGACACAGATTTTACGGTATTACGTCTGTTTTACCTCGCAGATTAAATGGAGACGGAAACACAACGGGAAATTCCTTATTTTCTCGGGATATTTTTATCGAATTGTGCGGTCTCTTTCTTCTCGGGCGCAAAAAGGAGTAAGTAATTTATCGCTTCGACGCCTTCAATCCGTCAATCACACTTCGCTCTCGTGCCTCTCTTTGTCCGCGGGTTCTGGCGATAACGACCGCCGGGCGCCAGCGCAGCTGCCGATCGCCCGAGTTTCCACCAAAACAGGAATCACTCGTGAAATAATGAGCGAAATTGATTTCACGTGTAACACGGGAGAAGTAATTTCGGATGGCATCGGAATTGTGAAAAATTTACCCGATATCCCGGCGGGGAAAAGGTGTGATCATGATTTATAACGGAGAAAATACATACGAGCATTATAATGGAAAAAGCTTAAGTGTATAGGAAACAGGGCGGCGATACACACACGGCGGAACAAGATAAATCGACGTCCTTGTCGCGGGGCATCTACACATATTCAAAGTAGGCAAGGTAAAAAATTTAATCTAAAGATAATAATATACCTGAGTAGGTACTTAAATTTGTTCATTACGTTTTTGTGTAAAATATAGTAATTTTTTGAAAGATCAGGCGTTAACACTGTAGAATTCCATTGTTGAATTGAAAGTAGAATTTAAAACACTGTATTGTCTATTAAATTTAAGAAAATGTAATCACTCATGTCAAGACTTTCAAGTATCTGGGCAAAGACCTGGTGGGGGGAGCTGATCTGCGAGAAGAAATACAAGACCAAGTAAACAAGGCAGCTGCAATCTCTGGGGCTCTAAAATCCACAATATGGAAAAACAAAGACATGGCTATTAAGAGTAAGATAAGAATCTATAAAGCATGCGTAAGACCAATGATGGCGTCGAAGCTAGGGTAGACAAAGTAAGGACCAAACAAGTTTTGAGGACTTCCGAAATGAGGACACTAAGGACGATAGCAGGCAAGACACTGAGGGATCGCGTGAGGAACACCAGAATAAGAGAGATATGGTGAGGTTGAGGATATTAAAAGATGGAGCACACAGCGAAAAAGGGACTGGTACGGTCATGTTCAAAGAATGGACACCACCAGACTCACCTTTATTGCATTGCACAATCAACCTCATGGGACTCGTCCTCGTGTAAAACCTCCTAAAAGATGGAAGGGCAGTTGGGAATGGGAGGAGCAACACTCTGGAGAACAGACCACATAGGTCTACAATAAGGAAGAAGAAGAAATCACTCTTCTGCAATCATAACATAAACTTGAAACTCCGCCAGAGAATGATCAAATGCTATGTGTGGTCTTTTTTATTGTATGGATGTGAAACGTGGACCTTAAAAGTCAACTCAATGAACAGACTGGAAGCATTTGAAATGTGGCTCTATGGTATTGGTAACCATGGACAGACATGGTTACCAATACCAAAGTCCTGAGGCGATCTAGAGTTGACAGGGAGCTATTGTCAACTATCAAGGTTCAGAAAATTCCATATCTGGGTCATGTGCTTCGTGGGGAGAAGTACCACCTTCTCCAACTGATATTGGAGGGGGACATTGAAGGACGCTGAGGGCGCGGTAGGAGACAGATATCCTGACTGCGAAACTCGAGTGAGTGGACCGGCATCCTAATTATGCCAATTCCGAGCGGCACAGGACAAGGACAGGTTCGCCGAGGTGATCTCCAACGTTGGGGGACCCGACAGGGCACTTAAAGAAGAAGACTGTAAACTTTCGACTAAATAAAAATAGTATTATGCATACTACATTTTCGGGGGTGACCTCTTTCTCAGGTGTCAATATAACCTGCAAATCAGTTGTGATTTAGGTAATATAATTAATAATAGTGAAAGCGTCTGTTTTCTATAAGTTTTATTATATTTTATTTCGCCTTGTTAAGGCATTATCAAATGTAAAGCATGCATGTAATACAATATCGAAAAAACTACATTTTCAGATGGTTTTATGAAAAAAATAAGAAAGTTACACGATTCGTGTATTTTAGTGCCTTTTGAAACGACCACCTCTCGCCGTATCAAGTGCAGAATCGACGAAAGGGAACCGGGTATCAGACTCTTTCCGGGAGAAACACATTGGAATTGGAAGCTGGAATGCTCGGTCAATTAGAAATAAGGAAGATGAAATAGATAATATCTTCAAAACGCAAAACCTACATCTATTCACCCTAACAGAAACGTGGCACGAAAGTTCCGATTCTATATGTCTAAAAAATATGCAAGCTCTTGGTTATGTGACGGTAGATGAAGCGAGACCCATAAGAAAAGAAAAATCAAGGGATAACCTTAATTTTACAAACCATGGTGGTATTGTCACCATCGCCCGGCAAGGCTTGCATATTGAAAGAATTAAAATCGGAGTTTTCGAGACGTTTGAACATCTTGGGTGTCGCGTGTCATCGGGAAGATCATCTTTCACCCTTATCACTATTTACCGACCAGGATCTAAATCAACCTGCGTTAAATTTTACGAAGAATTCTCGGAACTGCTACAATTCGCGGCCAGCCTCTCTGAACATTGGATGATTGTTGGAGACATCAATATCCGATTAGAGAGAACCTCATCGTCTAGTGATAAATTCCTAGACATGATGGAATGCTATGGGTCCAAGCAATGGGTTACCGAGCCAACACATACCGCAGGTGGATTACTGGATATCCTCATCTCCAACAAAAATGCTGTTAACACTCCGGCAAGTGTTATAGATATTGGACTCTCGGACCACAAAATGATTCGTACGGAGATCCCTTTCCATCCACCACGACCCGTGTTTCAAACTTTCACTTCACGTACATGGCGCTCTTTCAATTTTGAAAAATTTGAAAGAGACTTGATGAACTCACATGTTTGTGAAAAATATAATAACAATACCCTCGAAATGTCATTAGATGAATTAGTTCAAACCTACTACAATGTTTTTACTTCTCTTCTCGACAAGCATGCTCCACATTCGACAAAAACACTCCGGGTGCGAGTGTCTAATGCGTGGTTTGATGAAGAATGTCGTAGAAACAAGAGACTAATGCGTAGGTTTGAACGTATGTACCGAAACACAGGCCTAAGCTCTTCAAGAGAAGCCTGGGTGAGATCGCAGAATTCTTTTAGAGACCTGATCAAGAAGAAAAGATCGGAGTACTGGAAATGTAAAATTGAATCGGAAAAGGAAAATCCCCGACATCTATGGAATTCCGTTAAATCAGTACTCGGAAATAATCAACAAGAAAAGGCCTCTACCAAGTTATCTCCTCAGGACTTCGCCCAATTCTTTGAAGATAAAATCGCTGTGATTCGTGCAACGACTTCATCTACAACACCACCAACTTTCACGACATATGAGGGAAAACTTCTAACTAAATTTAATATCACAACACCTCAAGAAGTGATTAAACTTATCTTAAACGCACCTAATAAACAGTGTTCGCTTGATCCGATTCCGACATGGCTTCTCAAGAGATGCTGTCACCATGTTGCTCCATTTTTAGTCAAAATTTTTAACAAATCTCTTCTAACAGGACAAGTCCCCTTTTTGCTCAAGAAAGCTATTGTTTCTCCCATATTAAAAAAACCTCAACTAGATTCCGAAAATCTTAGTAACTTCCGGCCCGTCTCAAATCTACCTTTCATCTCTAAAGTTCTTGAAAAAATTGTAGCCTCCCAAATTTCTAATCACCTTTCGACAAATAATATTTTGTCTAAATTACAATCCGCCTACAGACGTTTCCATTCAACGGAGACGGGATTGCTTAGAGTCATGTCAGATTTAGTACTGGCAAACGAATCGGGCAAATTGGCACTGCTCTCTCTTCTGGACATGAGCGCTGCGTTTGACACAATTGATCACTCATATCTTATCCAACGATTAGCGATCACGTATGGTTTTAGAGGTAATGCCATAGACTGGCTAAATTCATATCTGTCGGATCGTTCACAAGCTGTGCAGCTAGCAGGTAAAAAATCCTCATTTACTAATATCCAATCTGGTGTGCCACAAGGCTCTGTTTTAGGACCCCTTTTATTTATCATGTTTACAAATGACGTTGCCAAAATAATAGAATCCTTTGGCCTCCTCTCACATTGCTATGCTGATGATCAGCAACTTTATTTTTTCTGCAACCCTGATGACACCAAACATCTTACGTCAACAACTGTCAACTGCATTGATGCCATATCCAGATGGATGGCATCAAACAAACTTAAACTAAATCCATCCAAAACGGAATTTCTCTGGACTTCTTCCGCAAAGCGTCAACATCTTATCGATCATTCCTCAATTTCAACAGCTGACAATGATATCGTTCCCAAAAACTCCACAAAGCTTCTTGGTGTTTATCTTGACGCAAATCTGTCTCTAAAATCCCAAATTAATAACACGGTCAGCGCTAGTTTCTTCCACCTAAGACGATTAAAATCCGTCAAAAGGAGTATTCCCCACGACACTTTCAAAACTCTTGTAAATTCCTTCGTTGTGTCACGACTTGATTATTGTAATGGAATTTATGCAAACATTCCAAAACAACAAATAAACAAACTTCAATCTGCGTTCAATGCAGCAGCAAGGCTCATTAAAGGCATTCCAAAAAAGTCTCATATAACACAACATCTCAAAGAACTTCACTGGCTTAAAAGTCCAGAAAGAATCCAGTATAAACTCTGCTGGACAGTCTTCAAAGCGCTACATGGAATGGCACCAAGTTATATATCTGAACTCTGTATAACGGACAGCCTAAATTCACGGAAATCCACACTTCGCTCGGCGAACTCCTCAGCAATAGGAAGATTAGTTGAGCCGAAGCGTTGCCCCAGTACAAATTTCGGGGATCGAGCGTTCGCGGTAGCCGGTCCATCAGCTTGGAACAATCTCCCTTCACACCTTAGATGCATAAATGATCCGACAGATTTCAGATCTAAATTGAAAACCCATCTTTTTCATATTTCATACCCAATTTAAACATTTATACTTTGTTCTACTATACTTTCAAACCGATCGTTTTTTAAGCGGTCACATTTAGATTTTTAAGATTTAAAACACGTCTTAATGCGCCCTTGAGGTGATTACATCACAAAAACGGCGCTTTAAAAGTTAGCATATTATTATTATTATTATTATTATTAGCATAGCATAACGTGTCACAACACTATTGTATACTTTTAAAAAACGTATACTTTTCTCAAAATTATATACTAAGTGCCGTACTTTTAAAACATGCATGATATTATATTAAAAATATATATAAAGTTAAAATATAATAATATAAATAAGGATCAGGGTACAGAGTATTCAAGACTATAATTGAAAACTTCATTCTTACTTTCAACAAACTCGCATTTAAGGCAAGTCAACAAAACTGCACAGTCGGCTTTCTGCACAAACAGAAGAGGGGCAGCACTTTTATCTAATGGCCGAAGTTGGCGCATCCCACCCTCCATCCGGGGGAGCAGACGGGGGCGCGGGACGGTCAACAATACGGCGCGCCCGTTCCCGTCGCGAGGCGCTGTTTGCCCTCCGGACCGGGAACTTTCCCCAATAAGGCGTCCCAAAAGGCAGACGATTTGTCAAGGATGCCGGCTTTAAGGAAAAAGTCCCGACGCGATTAAACAACTGTGTAAACCCGTAACACGGAGACCGGCATTCCGTATGCAGGCCCTTGGTGGGTGTGTTCTGATCTACTTTTCTGTTTATAATGTGTCTTTTATATACACTGTTTTTTTTTAATTAATTTCTGCTCTTTCTAAAACCTGTCCTCCATCCATCCCATCCCAATTTATTCATTCTTACTTAACATTTTCCCGCCTCCCTCATACACTATCTTCTTCCTGTTTTAAAATTAAGTTTGTTATATATTTGTCCTATTGTGTATTGGGTATTAATGTGTCTTTTATATAATTTTAATGTGTTTTTTACTAATTTAAGGTGTGTATTATATAATATTTACTTCTGATTTTATTTAATAATAAAGAGATGTGAGGCCGCGCGGGAGATATATAAGGTTAAAAGAATAGATTAAATGTGGTCTGACATCCTTTTGATTGATGACAAGAAAAGGCTAAATTAAATTAACGTAAATCCCGGATGGACAAGGAACAGGCCTAGATAGTGCAGCGAGCCTGACGAAAGGGCGTCGCTGCGTCCTATTACAGCCTCGGGTGGTGGTGGGAACCTTATATATTCCGTATGCAGGCGAAATGTAGACCAGAATCAAAATATCCTACAAAAAACTATGCATTTTATAATCGAAAAGATATTTAAATAACTTTAAAAAAAGGTTTTTTTCGTAACACTTTTAATCATGCTTGATTCAGTGCACGCGTTGATTTAATCGATCTACGTTTTCCTCTGTCTTCTTCACTTTCAAGTTCCGTTTACATCGTTTTCATATATATTCTTTACCATTCTTTCTTCATTCATTATTTCCATGTGTCCAATTTATCTTAATATTCTGATTGCAATGAACTTTACATTTATGAAACATAAAAGTATTATAGCTATAAAAATTTAATTAATGCCTACATTTTGAATGATGCTTTACGAATATGAGGTTATCTTAACTATATAAGTAAAACCCCTTTTATGTATAAATTTTCGGGAGTATTGGTTTAGGAATATTGTTGAATGACGTCACGCAGCCCATTGATAATATCAGCCCTCGAACGACGCAAATAGCCACAGATAACATAATTCTGCGGTTCAGAAAATTAGCATGGAAAGCAAAGTTCGCTTGTGCGAGTTTTGTTAGCTTCTTATTGCTATTTCAAAAAACATATTTGAACAATTGACGACCTTCGTGGCAGAGTGGTAAGAATTCTGACTTCCATACCGAAGGTCCCGGGTTCGATTCCCGGCGATGGCAGTGTGATTGTCACACTGTCTTTGGTCTGGTGTAGAATTCACGTGACAATAAAATGGCGATAGATTGGCTACCTATCACATGTCACGATAATCAATATAATAGCTAAAAATATAAATTGTATACAGTAATTGGGTTCAAACAACCTGTTGTATACATAAAAATAAAAAATAAAATAAAAAAATGTTTTTGATAAAAATGATCATAATAATTTTTGGGACCTTATAATCTCTTTGGGTATATTCATAGCTCATGGTATGCTATTCGACCGAAGTTTCGGAAATCAATTCAGATTTCATCTTCAGGATAGGTTCAACTACCTTGGTTGTTGCAACGATCTTCGAAATGTCGGGTGGTTGAACTTACCCTAAAGGTGGAGTCTGACATTTCGAGATATATAACCATATGAACTGTATCAATTAATATCATTTTTTTATATATATGGTTCGTGAATTAACAAAAAAAAATTAAATTTATTAAATAATTTAATATTGTGCCATAAAAAATATATACAAGCTCACAGTTCAGAGAAGAAAGCCTTGGACAATAGACAACGCTGAAAACCGACCAAAGCATGAAAAAGAAAACAGATCAGAAGTCGAGTCGCCTGCTAGAAAATAATGTCATAGAACAAGGGTGATCAAGAAGTCATTTTGGAACTCAATAGATATAAATCCGAGATAAAGACATTGAGGATGATAACAGGCAAGATACTAAGAGAGCTGGAGGAACATGATAATAATAATGTTTGATACAGGGACTAGTACGGAGAATGGACACCACCAGACCACCCTATAATCAACTTCATAGGATTCGACCTCGTGGAAGACCTCCTTAAAGAACAGCTGGGAATCCACTTCAGAGAAGGAACAACTCTCTGGAGAACAGAGCACATTTCATGCAAGGAAAAATAAAAATATATAATACATTATTTATTTAGAAGAAAGAAAGCCTTGGACAATAGACAACGCTGAAAACCGACCAAAGCATGAAAAAGAAAACAGATCAGAAGTCGAGTTGCCTGCCAGAAAATCATGTCATAGAACAAGAGTGATCAAGAAGTCATTTTGGAACTCAATAGACATATATCCGAGATAAAGACATTAAGAATGATAACAGGCAAGACCCTTGAACTTGAAGAACTAATTAACCACGAAACAGTAGTGAGAAGTCTCAACGCCTACGGTGGGCTAGCCATGTGGAAAGAATGCCAGAGGGTAGAACACCACAAATTATATCCAGATGGGTGCCTCGCGAAAAGAAACCAAGAGGCAGACTGAGGAAAAGCTGGGCGGATTGCGTGGAACAAGATTGGGAGAAAATTGAAGGAGCTGGGGAATGGAGAGAGATGACCAGAGACAGAAGTCAGTGGAGGACCGTTGTGGAGGAGGCCAGTCCCACAACGGGATGTAGCGCCGAGAAATGAAATGAATAAGAACAGGCAAGACCCTAAGAGATCGCGAGAGGAACATGATAATAAAAATGTTTGAGACAGAGACTAGTACGGTCACGTCCAAAGAATGGACACCACCAGACTCCTCTATAAGCAGTACATAATCAACCTCACAGGATTCGACCTCGTGGAAGATCTCCTTAAAGAACAGCTGGGAATCCACCTCATAGAAGGAACAACTCTCTGGAGAACAGAAGGAAGGAAAAAGAAAAATATACATTATTTATTTAGCATATAGATTATACGATATATCAAAATCGTACGCATTACAGATATTTAGGTCTATCTCGTAAATAATAAAAACAAACATAAAACGAAAGAACTAAGCTGGTTAATAATAAAATATTCGCCCAACTTCAAAGGTACCTGAGAGTATTTCAGAGAAAACGGAAGAATATTCAAAATTTTCCATACGCAGCCCGCCGAGGGAGCAGCGAGGACCATTAGTAGCCACGATGTACGTGATCCGATTTATAAACAACCGGCATAAATAAATCTAGGAGGGCGAATTTATTAGATCTAAAAATCTAGATTTAAAGACACCGCAAAATAATGCAAAAACGAAACCGAAAAAGGGATTTCCCCTTTCGGTGGCGGCATAAATCTGGGTCAGAAAAATAGATGTTTAAAATAAACAAGGACTTTAATGATGCGGAAAATTGTATCTTCCTTGATATACTACCTCCGCGAAACGGGTAGATATCATTTCCCGGTTCTTGCATTTTTACGACGGGGCGGAGACATCTCTTCATGTCTTGATTACTCGCAGATACTTTCCGGAATAATAATCTCAGGTTAAGGCATGGCACACCCGCGGGAAAGAGTACGATAATTGTGGCTACGTTAAGGGGTTAGGGGCTGTCAGAGGTATGAAAAAATCTAGAATTTTTTTTTAAATTACAGGAATTTAATTTATTTTATAAAACTAACAATACAAAATTATTATATTATGTTTTAACTTGATTTGACCCGAATTTGAAAAAAATATATAAATTATATATGAAGTTATCGCCATATCTGTTGGACCCTGTTCCATAATGCGGTGACCATTATAACTTCATACAAGTTCACCTAAAATCAATCAAATAAAATAAAAATATTACTTAATTAGCTAATCTAGTGCCTGATCGAAGGATTTTTTTTTCTTTTTAAAAACTAACATTTTATATAAACAATTAACTGTTTCATTTTTCCTAGAAAATCCGTAAGTAAATTATCAGAGGCCGGCATTTTGTTTATTTTTAAAATAATTTTAAAAAAACTTCGACCAGGCACTAGATTAACTATTAAAATAATATTTATTTTTTCTATTTGAACGATTTTTAATGAACCTGTAAAGAAGAAATAATGGTCACCGCAAAGCATGAATTATGAAACAGGGTCCAACAAATATGTAAGGTCCAACATATACAATTTTTTTTTTTCAAATTTTGGTCAAATCAAGTTAAACATAATTTAACAATAGAATATTGTTCGTTTTATATAATAAATTTAATTACTGACAAAAAAATTATATAAAAATACTTGTTTTTTCATACCTCTGACTGCCCCTAACCCCTTAAATAAAATATTATACGAGGGCTGTTCGAGTTAGAAGTCTCTTTACATATTTTTTTAAAATTTCAGTTGGTGCTAAAAATCGACATGGATTTAAAACCACAATTTAAATATTACGAGTACATATAGAATTAGGGATGAATACCAATAAACTGTAAATTTAAAAACCTTACCTGAAATTAATTATAAAATCTTCATCTATGAATGAATAACACTTGAAGTAACCTATGTGCACTGTAAAAATGATTTTCTAATCTTGAATATTCAATTGGACGTTTTAGTTACTAACTGTGCGCGGGAGATACCTATTGGTGGCGATGACGTTCGCATCCCATCACACCGGGTCTCCCGCGGGGGCGAAAAGAGAAGGATGGAGTACCACATCGGTTAAAGTGTGGCAATCCATGATTTCTCCCTAACCCTTCGGAGAGACGGCGTAATGGTTAGTTAGTTAGTTAAATACGTGTGTCATTTTTCACACAAATTCAAAAACACTTTCACTAAGGCATCTATTAGAAAATAAGACGTCGATCTCCAAGGAGATCATGTTAGGCAGAGTAATTGCTCTGCTCACTTATGTCACCAGAGGCAAACTGGTGGAGGCCGATAGATAAAGTAGTCTATGCTGGCGCTGTCGGAGTTATTTATCAGGAACCAAAAACCAACACTCTCCAGCACGGCTGAATTCCCGTGATATCCACTGATTAATCTAAAGAAATAGGTTATAAGATTATATGTAACGTATATGTACCTGTGTGCATAATTTAGCCGTAGCATCTAGTCAGAAATTCGGAAGAAAAATGGTCAAAAAAGACTGCTGATTTGGAGACAATAGATCGCAATGAAGTACACGGCGACCGCAACTACGGTGGAAGGATGACCTGAACCGACACGTCAGCACAAACTGGATGAAGTCTGCACATGAGGCGTGGAAGCAAATGGAAGAGGCCTATGTACAGTAGTGGACGGAAATAAGCTGAAGAAGAAAAATACGAGTATGAAGATGTATCATTTATATATCATACCATTACCATATTATGTTTGTGTATACAACAGGTCGTTTGAACCCAATTACTGTATATACTTTTGTTTTTTGTAGCTATTATATTGATTCTCATAGCTTGTGATAGGTAGCGAATCTATTGCCATTTATTGTCATCGCATGAATTATTTACCAGACAAAACACAGTGTGAATATCACATTTCCATTGCCGGGAATCGAACCCGGGACCTTCAGTGTGGCAGACATAAATCTTGCCACCATGCCATGAAGGTTGTCATATAACATTTATAACTGAAACTGCATTCTTTATACTAGCATAAATGGCCAACATCTATGTAAAGTTAAAGCCATACGAGTCTTGTAATGGAAAAAAACATAAAGAGAACTAACTTACTAACTAACGCCGTCTCTCCGAAGGGGTAGGCAGAAATAATGGACTGTCACACTTTTCTTTCCTGACATACTTCTCTCGCTTCCTCGGCGTTGATACATCGCGAAATGCACGTACGTCGATTTCTCCGACTCCTCACATGACCGACGTTCATTATTTGATCGTGTCACGTTTTCCTCGGTCTTCCTTTATTTCTAGTTTCATTTACATCGTTAACATATACTTTCTATACCATTCTTTCTTCATTCATTAGTTTCATCTACGGTTTCATTCGACACTATCATACACAGATTTTCAAGACATTCGCCTAAAAGATCTCATTTGACTTTCATCCTTCTTTTGCCAATTCCATGTTTCACTTTCATACCAACAGCTATATAAACGATCGACGACCTTCGTGGCCGAGTGGTAAGTGCATTGACTGCCAAGCGGAAGGTTCCGGGTTCGATTCCCGGCGAGGGCAGTGTGATTGTCACACTGTCATTGTTCTGGTGTAGGATTCACGTGACAATAAAATGGGCAAAGATTAGCTACCTATCACAAGTCACGAGAATCACTATGATACCTATAATATCCTTTACATCGATTTGGCTCATCGTCACCCGTGAGTAAGAAAGTTCCAACTGTCAAAAGTAAAAAACTGAGAAAAATCAAGTCAAAGTTTTCTTGGTTTCGGGTGTGTATCTTGGAATAAAAGGGTTCCATCTGAAGCATATGAAACTCTTTTTACCAAGAATCGTGTAAATTTTCTCTGGCGACAGTTGGAATAATAAAGTTTTAAGTGTAAATGAATCCTTATTTAGTGAATCGTGTGTTTTGAATGATCAAATGAAACTTGATTCTTTTCGTAAAATCAAAATGACGATACTATTAAAATTAAAATAATTTTGGTTGCCCTGTATGGTGCTCCGGTATCATTTCGAGAAAGCTCAAGCTCCAAATATTCAGCAGTAGCGTTAAAAGCGTACTGCTGTACGGATATGAGACTTGGAAGTCTACCGCGGACGTTATTAGTAAACTCCAGGTGTTTATAAATAGGTGCCTTCGCTCAATATTCAAAATCTATTGGCCCCAAACAGTGTCAAATGCCGCTCTCTGGACTATGGCAGGCGAAAAACCAATTAGAGAACAAGTCGCTAGACGCAAATGGCAGTGGATCGGTCGCACTCTGAGACGGAACCCAGCCTGCATCGCTCAGGGTGCACTAAACTGGTCCCCTATGGGGGGAAAGCGAAAGCGAGGCAGACCTAGAGCCACCTGGAGAAGAGCCCTGCAGGACGAGGTTAAGGCGGCAGGCCTCACTTGGGATGATGTTAGGCATCAGGCATGGATAGGATCGGTTGAAGAAGGTTCCTTGAGGCCCTATGCACCACGGAGGTGTGACAGGACAAAAAGAAGAAGAAGAAGATAGATAAGGTTAGTAAGAACCCTGTCCACGAAAAAAAGCCAAATGTGAAATTTTGTTAGTTGAAACGACATGTGACGACACGCTGTCATGATGTAAAAAGCGATTCAACAAAATAAAAATAAAACTAATAATAAAGTTAAAACCATATGAATCTTGCAATGGAAAGGCGTATTATTTATAAAAAGGAAATCTAGGCGTTTTGTTCATGCCATTAGAACGGCTTGTAAGATGGCGAAAGAGCAGGGAACAGGAGGCGAGCGCTGGCGGCGGCACAAGCCCCGGAGCGGGGTAAAGGAAACACGGAACAAGCACGTCGGGTCGTATAACAATATTGTCTGTAGGCAGGTCACGCGCCCGCGGATTGGTATTCTACGGATGGAGGATTTTTTTATATTACATTAAATTAATGGAATTGGAAAGAACACCCACATTACTTTAACCGTATTACGGCGCATATCAGTTCTGGTGGGTGGAAACGATTCAATTACCTGCGGAGAGACACGAATCTTTCGTTTGTTATGGGTAATCAAATACATTTCAGCCGGTATTTATATCTCGGTACGTACACGAATAAAATTTCAACGAGTTATGAAACATTTTAAGTTTATTTTATTAAACTAACTAACTAATTAACCATCACGCCGTCTCCCCGAAGGGGTAGGCAGAAAGAAAGAATGGACCGCCGCACTTTGCTTTGCTGACATATTTCTCTCGATTCCTCAACATTCAGACATGCACGCGCGTCGATTTCTCTGACTCCTCAAATGGACGACATTCAATATTTGATTTATTTGATCGTGCCACGTTTTCCTTGGTCTTCCTCTATTTATGGTTCCATTTACATCATTAACATATAATTTTTTTACCATTCTTTCTTCATTCATTCTTTCCATATGTCCAAACCATCTTAATGATCCTTTCATTATTTTGTTCATGACACCATCATTCGCACCGCATTCACTTCTTATATTTTCATTCGACACTCTATCATACACAGAGTATCCTCACATTCGTCTAAGAGATCTCATTTTTACTTCCATACATAAGGGTCGGTAGAAGAACACCATTGTGCACTGCCATTCTAGCTTTTTTGGATAGGTTTTTGTATGCGATGACAACTTTAAGTGTACCATTCACTTTGTTTTATTTTATTATTATACGTTTAAATAAATTAGTGGTTAAATTAAAGCACTTCACGGAATGGCAGCAGCCAATATATCTGAACTTTGTATTGCTGATAGCCCTAACTTGCGGCAATCTACGCTTCGATCAGCAAACTCTTCGGCAATAGGCAGATTAGTTGAGCCAAAGCGCAACCGCCGGACAATTTTCGGAGATCGGGCTTTCGCAGTGGCAGGTCCGTCCGCCTGGAATATGCTTCCTGCACGCCTCAGATGCATTGACAATCCGACAGATTTTAAATCTCAACTAAAAACCCACCTGTTCCAAATATCGCATAAAATGTAAACAACGGTTACCTGATTGCTGGTGTCACATGCAGCTCTCATGGCTATAAACATTGTCAAAGCGCCCTAGAGGTGAGCTATTCACGAAAACGACGCTATACAAATTAGCCTAATTATTATTATATTATTGTTATTATAAAATTATTTGTGACGATTCCGTGATAACAGAAATCTTTCATCATCGTCATCATAAATCTTCAATCCTATACCATCAACTAAAAACGTTGTCATACCAATGAAAAAATACTTCCTATTAATAAAATAATAAAAACCACCTAATCATCATGCTGTCTCCCCGAAGAGGTAGGCAAAAATAATGGACCGCCAGACTGTTATTTCCTGACACACTTATCTCGTTTCCTCGACATTCTTACACCGCGTCATGCACGCACGTCGATTTATGCGACTCCTCACGTGGTCGACATTTAACATTTGATTAATTATATCGTGCCACGTTGTTTTGATTTTCCTCTATATCTTGTACAGTTTACGTCATTCGCATATATACTCTTATATTAATAATAGTTTCGATTTTCTATAATTTCATTATATTTTCTAGAATAACTGAATAACAAGTTTCGCCTTACTAATGCTAAGAAATTATCAAATGTTATTATTACCATTATTGTTATCAATATCCCATTATTTTGGCCGAAACACTATGATACTTCAACATTATTACTGTTAAAATTTAACACTGTTATATAATAATATCACAATTTATTTTTTATTCGCCGAGAATGTCGCGACATTCTCGGTGAATTATAAAAATAAATTGTGATATTATAACAGTGTTATAAATTTTAACAGTAATAAGTTATCAATATAAAAAAGTTTGAGCAGTTAGCATTACCAAACAAGTTAAAACATTCCAATAAAACAAAAACACATATAATAACTTATATCAAACAGATTTTTTCAAGAATACATTATTTTATATGAAATTTTAGAACATTGTTAAAAAAACAATAAATAACTCCAAGCGTATAAGAACACACACAACAATAGAAAAAATGTTTCACTCACCACTATAAAAAATGCTTTTATATACAATACAATACAATCGATACAAATAGTCCTTTCTTTGGCCATCGAAACGCTTCTCTTGGGGAAATATACATCCATTCAACGAAACCCTGCGTCGAACATTATTTTCTGTGATTGTCCGGAAGCCACGTGTTGTATCTGTACGACGCACTACCATAACTTAAAATGTGGAATCATGGTGGCTGCGTATACCTCGATACACTTAATATTTTAGAGCTCTTCGTCTTTCAGTAAAAAGCAAAAAAAATGTAAACTTAGCACCGTAAAAAAACACATATTTTAACTGTCAGAAATTGTTACATGCATCTTGTGCAATCCACTGGATGCACTTGTTGCAATGTTGCCAGTTCGCTAATCGCGAATAGTGAATTTATTGTTGCCTACTATATTAATCACTCAAATAAACAGGAACCCCCTCACCCCGTATTTACTATATTTAAAAAAACCGCCTAATTCAATTTCAATTTATTAAAAAAAAAAAAAAAAAATTACAGCTACATAAATCTAAACAAACAAACTAACTAACTAACCATCACGCCGTTTCCCCAGAGGGGTAGGCAGAGAGGATGGATCGCCGCATTGTTCTATCCTGACATAATTTCATTTAAACTTCATTTATTTATTTGAATATATCCTAAAAATTACAGAATTATTTTCCAATACACTAAGGATACAAGTATGAGATACATAATAATAAGTAAAACATAATTAAATAATAAAAAGAGCGAGAAACATAAGACACATGACAAATTAATAAAATGAATATACAATTATAAGGACAGTGCTTCCCTCAGGTGAGCCAGACTATCACAAAATACGTCAAATTCCGAGTTGATACGATTTAGCAAAGATATAACTCTCGCGCTTCTTCTACATTCACCCATCGTGTCATGCACGCTCGTCGATTGTTCCTTCTTTGGTAATTGATTCATTTGGTCTTGCCATGTCTTCCTTGGCCTTCCTCGACTTATTTTTCCATTCATACTACTTGTATATATCTTCATTTATAACTATAGAATAAAATTGAGAGTACAATTTAGAATGCAAAAATAACTAGAAAAGTACCTATACTAACTAACCATTACGCCGTCACCCCATAGGAGGACCACCACACTGTTCTCCTGACACACCTCTCTCGCTTCCTCGACATTCATACATCGTATCATGTACGCACGTGGATTTCTCCGACTCCTCACGTGGCCGTCATTTAATATTTGATTTAATAGATCGTTCCACGTTTTCCTCGGCCGTCCTCTAATTTTACTTCCGATTACGTCGTTAACATATACTTACGTTATCATTCATTCATTCCATGTGTCAAAAACTAGATAACAGAAATAAAAATACAATAAAATGTAAATGAGTTCAAAAAATTAGTGCATACAAAAATAGAAGAAAAAAAATATTATTTAATATGTTTTAGATTTTAGATAAACTTAAGGCGTTAACACTGTGGAATTCCATAATGAAGATTTTTTTATGAATTCAAGCATTGTTTTTTTCCACTTTTGAGTTTATTTTTCTCGACATGTTTCGAACGCTTACACCTACATCATCGGGAGAACGATATAAACTAACCAAAATTACACAATTATATGAATAAGGGTAAACAAATATGTTTACAAATACAAATTTATTGAATCAAATAGCTGGGATCATAGAGTGGGTATACGGAATATTAACGCAAACAACCTCACTTTGGTGCGTAAATTATATTGCTTACGAACGGGGTGTAGTTTAGTTTAACTGTATTTTAATATTTCTAAAGATTCTTATCAACAAGAGTTTATATAACACCCTCAACTCAAAACTTCCATCTAAAAAATCATTTCAAAATTTAACCCATTGATATTTTTATTGTTATGTCCCTGGTATTTGACTAAGTTAACTAACACATGTTATATAACATATGTTTCTAGGATCTTGCACTCATTTTGTAAGTTTGGCCTTCGAAACATGTCGAGAAAACTAAACTCAAAAGTGGAAGAAACAATGTTTTAATTCATGAAAAATTCGTCAATTTAAGATTTACATCGGAGATGTTCGTATTCTGAGGGTAACCTCACTATTGTAAGAAATGTCCACATCCGAAGAGATGCGGTAAAGAAGGATTACTGCCCTAACCACGCGCATTACCTTAGATGTATTGGTTATAAGCTGAAGCTGTTCGAAGCTGTTCACCTGTGCTTTGGAGGATGTATTTAAAACTCTGGACTGGTTTTAACGTGGCTTCAACATAAATGGCGAGTACATTTCCCACCTTCGCTTTGCAGACGACATTGCCATTCCGGCGGAATCTATGGAGGAACTCGAAGGCATGTGGGTCTCGGGATGAATTTGGACAAGACGAAAGTCATGTATAATGAACATATTATCCCGAAATCAGTAACCGTCGATGGGTCGGCTCTCGAAGTGGTACAAGAATACACATATCTTGGCTAAATCATTCAATAAGGTAGAAACAACTTCGAGAAAGAAGCCGACCGCAGAATTCAGTTGGGTTGGGCGGCCTTTGGAAAATGACGTCATGTTCTCACCTCTAAAATACCACAATGCCTTAAGACTTAAGTCTTCAACCAGTGCGTCTTGCCAGTCATGCCGTACGGAGCCGAGACGTGGACACTGTCAAAAGGTCTAGTCTACAGATTCAAGGTAGCCCAGCGCGCCATGGAAAGAGCCATGCTTGGAATAACCTTGAGGGACAGATTAAGAAACGAATTCATTCGTCAACAAACCAAGGTGACTGAGGTGGCTCTGCGGATGGGCGGGCTGAAGTGGCGATGGGCTGGACATATCTGTCGGAGAACCGACGGCCGATGGGGGAGTTCTGGATTGGAGGCAGCGTACAGGATTCCGCAGAGTTGGACGTCTCCCTGCCCGATGGACCGACGATTTGAAGAGGATTGCTGGACATAGATGGATGAGAGCGTCAATGAACGGGGGGCGGTGGCGGGCTTTGGGAGATGCCTACATTCAGCAGTGGATGGCAGACGGCTGATGATGATGATGATGATGATTGGTTCTACACAGTTGTATAATTATAAAATAAACAATCATATTTTCTAAATGTGATATAATAACATTGAGGTTTCAAATTGTTCCTGCCAAAACAATGGAATTATGTTAGTTTTTTATTCCGAACAAGCCGAAATTATTTGTTTTAATTTAAAAGGTAGTATCCTCGTTTCGTGAATAATAATGTAACGCTGAAAATGTATTCGCTTTGAAAGGAGATGAAATGTGTGCGAGAATGTTGAAATATATTCAATACGAATCGCTATTGTTTGTAACAAAACGAAATATTTGAAAACTTCTGGTCGGAGGCATTTAGGGTATACGGGATTCATAACGGAACATGAAAAATCTGGACTCAGGACAAGGGCAATAATTTATGTCCCACCGCTAGCCGGCCGGGCCCCTAAACGCCTACCAGTTACATGAAACATGTACCAAATTTGTGGTGCAACTTCGTCAAAAGAGAGTGAATGTTTGAGGGGTGCGCGTGCGGCATCCGCGGCTTCCACGCGCCCTTCGACTTGTGGCCCGATGAGTCCCGCAAGCAACTGGCGGGTACGCGTGCCGGATAATAAATACATTAGGGGAAATATTTCGGCAACAATCCCCAGCGCGGGAACTACGGTAGGAATTGCAAGACCGCGGCGGAGGTCTCCCGAAGTGTTCCAACAATTTACGGGAGCACCGATTCGCACCGCGGACAGGGAGCGTAGTCAGGTGTACGGTTCTGTGCGAAGATCATAAGAATTTCATATCAATTCGTGTGCCTGGCCATCTCTCCTCGCTTTGTTCTGATAAAATGTTAACAGAACAATGAGGCCCGCTTATACTTAACGCTGGACGCACTTGTGAAGATTGAAAACGTTTATTTCCGAGAAATGCTTAGGATTACATCAGATCACATCGGATCACAACTTTAGAAACACAATGATCAGTTCCTACGTATACAAAATAATGATTCGGTTCAACGATTTGTTAAAATAAATACGCGCACAAAGGTTCTGAAAATTCAAGCTGAGGATCTTAAAATATACGCGAAAACAACGTTTTAATAAATATACAATAAAACAAGTTTCAATCCTAAGAATTGGTTTTCAACAAGTTTAACATCATTCCACTTGGGTCTTAATGTAGTAGTTTTTCGATGCTTTCCACATTTTCGTATATATCATATTATTAAATGCCAATTAGCGCAAGATGAGCCAGCAAACCCTTATAACGAGCACCGTGAGAGCCGGTCGCCTAGCATGGAAAAGGCACGCAAGCCGAGCCGGAGAGACCAGAGCAATCAAAACCCCGTACGCGTCAAGACCGACCAGATTAAGACATCTAGGAAGGCAAAGCCAGCTCCCAGTGGATAATATTCCGGCTGATCTGGCTAGGTTGGGCAAATCGGACTGCTGGGAGTTAAAGGCGCAGGATCGAGGAGCTTGGAAGAAAATCATCGAGGAAGCTAAAATTATTGTGTGGCCATATGAAGTGATAGTAAATTGGTGTATATAACTTTTTAGCTATTGATTCTCATGCCATGTGATCAGACCAAAGGCAGCGTGAGAATTTTTTTTGCACTGTCATCGCCGGGAATCTCACCCAGGACTTTCCGTGTGGCAGGCTATTGCCACTCTGCCACGAAGGCCGTTAACGACGGTATCATCATCAGCATCATCATCATCTCTCGCCGCTCTGTGCCATTGACCTTTTGCGACTCTCTTGATGTCATCGGACCATCTGGCTTGTCGTCTGCCAGGATTTCTATGGCCGGATCTCGGTCGCCACTCCAGGGTGCGTCTTGTCCACCGATCATCTGTTCCTCGCTATATGGCCGGCTCAATTCCACTTCAACGAGGTTATTTTGTACGCTACATCCGCAACTTTGGTCCTTTCTCTGATCCATTCATTTCGCTTTCTGGCTCGCAGACATATGTTTAACATCCTCCTCTCCATTGCCCGGTGGGTCACTTGGAATTTCTGTATAAATAATACAATTAAATTACACGAAGGACGAGAGGAGAGAAAGGTGACCTTGGCAGATTTTATTGGTATAACAAATTCAAAAAGAAACAACATTAATCCGAATACTTGTTACTTAGAGAATGCGAAGACTAGGATCGTAACAAGAACAACGTGATAAATTAGCGGAGTTTACCTTAATAACACTCAACCCGGCGTTTAGTTCTCGCTCCTGTATTACGGACACGTTTCCACCGTGTTAATAATGTTATTTGTTTGTTTATCCAACACCGCCACATTTCGGGAGGGCGCCACCAGCGGAATCTACCCTCTCTCTAGTCTCCACGGGTCCCGCTCTGGCGCTTCTGCCTGGCCGTGCCTGCTCTTGCGGGAGATGACGTGTAGGTTCATCACGAAACTTATACACAAAAAAGAAAACGTTAAACTAACTTACTAATTACAATATTACACATGATAATTATGTAATGAAAATGTATGTAATATGATATTTTTCTATAAGGATTAATTGTATCTCAATAGAGACGAAGATGGAAATTGTTTTCTGGCAACAGAATATGGTGGCCGAGGTGCTTACAGGACTTATGACATGTCATTAGTTGGGTTGAGCGATCGCATTAAGTTTAACAACATTCCCCATTCCACCCTTCTTACGACCACCATGGCATGAAGTTGTATATATGCTAGGATGCTGCGCCTATCTTCACATTTTTAGTTCACTCTACACAAGCGTCATCTATCAATCTTAATAGATGACGCTAGTGTAGAGTGAACTAAAAAATGTGAAGATAGGCGCAGCATCCTAGCATATATACAACTTCCAAAAATTTGTCAGACATGGTGGTCGTAAGAAGGGCGGAATGGGGAATGTTGTTAAACATAAAGCGATCGCTCAACCCAACCAATGACAGGTCATAAGTCCTGTAAGCGCCTCGGCCACCATATTCTGTTCCCGAAAACTATTTACATCTTCGTCTCTATTGAGATACAATTAATCATTATAAAAAAAAAATTATCCGCAAAGGGTAAAATCCAGTATTTGTCTAGAAGAATTTGTATACATTCAAAATGTTGATATTTTTCTTCTTATCCTTTTCATTATACAGAAAATTCAATTTTTCTTTCTGTGATGAAGACGTCCAGCCTTCTATCCATCTCTTGGGTGGTTGACGGCCCTTTGCAGTCTTGTGCATCACGATCTTAGAATCCTCGCTGGATCCATCCTATCAATGTGGTCCCTCCAGAATCGTCTTCTCTGCCTACACCATCTCACTATGTAATATGATTGCATGAATTACTTTTAGTAATATAATTACTGCGAAATGCTCGACATGCGTAACAATGCCTCTTTGATTTTTTTTCTAATTTGTTTGAAGTAAGCCATTAGTCGTCCAGCGTTAAACATATGCCTCCCTTCCCGTCTTTCACAACTCTCTATCCCTCGCTACTCTGTGCTATTGACCTCCTGCCACTCTCTTGAAGTCATCAGACCATCTTCCTTGTGGATTTCCCGGGTTTCTGTTGCCAGTTCTCGGTCGCCACTCCAGGGGGCGTCTGACCCACCGATAGTCAGTTGTCCTCACTATATGGTCGGCCCAATTCAATTACATAACTAACTAACTAACCATCACGCCGTCTCCCCGAAGGGGTAGACATTAAGAATGGACTGTCACCCTTTTCTTTCCTGACATATTTCTCTCGGTTCCTTAACATTCATACATCGTGTCATGCACGCGCGTCGATTTCCCTGACTCCTCACATGGCCGACATTCAATATTTGATTTATTTGATCGTGTCACGTTTTCCTCGGTCTTCCTCTATTTCTGGTTCCATTTACATCGTTAACATATAATTTTTTTACTATTCTTTCCATATGTCCAAACCATTTTAATGATCCTCTCATTATTTTATTCATAACACCATCATTCGCACCGCATTCACATCTTATATTTTCATTCGACACTCTATCAGACACAGAGTATCCACACAATCGTCTAAGAGATCAATTACATACACAAAATAAATAAACTTAATGTTTTTCTTTTAATTAAGAATTTTTAAAGTTGGCATATATTCATCTTGGAATAGTTTATCGGCTCTGGGGTGATGTTTAGCTTTTTTTTTTAATATGTTGTAGTAAATGTAAATTATCAGTTACTAAAAAACAAAATATACGAGTAATGTGTTATATCTAAAACATAAATATCTTTTGCTGGAGTCCTAGAACTACAACTTCGATGGAGTAATGACATTAAAGAAACCGAGGGTACGATATGGATGCTTGCTGCCCAGGATCGACAGACAAGGATGCAGATTGAAGAGGCCTGCGTCCAGGAGTGGACGGATACAGGCTGATGATTATGATGATGAAGCACACTGGAAATACTTTGTAACTAACTAACTAACCATCACGCCGTCTCCCCGGAAGGGTAGGCAGAAAGAATGGACTGTCACACTTTTACTGATGCGGCACTCCATCCTTCTCTTTTCGCTCCGCGGGAGACGCGGTGTGATGGGTTGCGAACCTCATCGCCACCAATAGGCATCTCCCGCGCACACTTCGATCGTCCAACACCCACAAAATAAATCTAAAACAAATAATATAAAATACAATGATATAAAATAAAATAACAAAATAAAAATAATTTAACACAAAATGTTCTTTTTAGATGGTGCACATATTGTCTATTTAATTAATGTTCCACGAATCCACCGTTTTTTAATTAAGCACATAATGTAATAACACATAATGTTTTTTTTCGATGTTGCACATGTTGACATGGACGATCCGGACTTTTGTGTTTATTTAATTTATTTTACACGTATCCACCGTTTTTTAAATTAGCTGTAATTGGGCACTTAACCAGCAAGAATATTAAAATAATATTGAAGAAATTATTCAAATTGTCATTGGAACAAATGAAAATTTTATTTTTACACCTGTCAAAATTCTTTATAAAAACGATAAAACCTGTACTTAATACTTTGTATAAAGGAATTAATTAAAAGTAATTCTGAAAGAATATTTAATTATATTTAAATTACATCCTCCTTTAAAATTAAATTATTTTACAGGTAACGCTATATCGAGGTGTCGAAATGCATCCCGGGGGGATTCGTCGCGCCAGGCAAACATAACATATACACAAATGTGTACGTATCGTTAGTGGCGTCGTTCCGCCATTACGAACGCCGTTGCTTTGAGCGCCGTTAGATAAGGACGTCGTTTGGTGCCGTTATTGCTTACCTGTTCTGCTCTCGAAGGGAGAGCCTGTACACTTCCGGCGGACGTTATCTGAACACTTCCTCGGATCTAATTGAATATTTATGGTGTAGGATCTGGTAAAAAAACGCACTTCTCTCGAAGGAAGCGGCAAGGGACACGATAAATCTGTTGGCCTTTATTTATACAGCACACACAGGTAACAAAGTGTCAGTTAAAGAAGACCAAACAATTTTCAAAGGAAACTTCTATATTACTTGTCCGAAAAAAAACAGGAAGATACTAAAAATTACTACCCTAACCAAATAACTAAGCACAACTACGGAGGGGTGAGCAGAGAGGATGGTGAAAACAAAATTGCTTTCCTTCATTAATAAAAAAAAATCTTAAACATTGAGCGCTGGACATAACAAACAAACCATCACGCCGTTTCCCCGCAGGGGTAGGCAGAGAGAATGAACCGCCACACTACTGTATCCTGGCACACCTCTCTAGCTTCCTCCACATTCATACGAGTCATACACGCACGTCGATTCCTCCGACTTCTAACATGACCAAACTTTAAAATTTGATTAATTTGGTCATGCCATGTTTTCCTCGGTCTGCCTCGAGTCCGTACTCCATTTACATCATTAACGTATACTTTCTTAACCATTCTTTCTCCATCCATGCGTTCCATATGTCCGAACCATCGCAGCGATCCTTTCATAATTTAGTTCATAATACATTCGTTCGCTCTACATTCCTTTCTTATAATATAAGAATGGACATAACAAGATGCCAATTATCAAAAATGTCAAATATAAGTTTTTAATCCCAATAAGTGTTAAACACAAAGGTTAAACACAAGGTCACCCCAAAAATGCCACCAATTCATCATTCTATTGCCTGTTTCATGCTTCGCTTGCATACGTAGGGGTCGATAGAAGAACTAGTTTTTTTAATTCGAATATATCTTAAATATTCCATAGCAGGCGATTATCAGTCTTATAACAATTTAGTTGTACTCGTATTTACTTCAACGGCTTGATCGTACAATATTAGGGCGGGGCGTTTTCCGTGGCAAGTTTATGTCAGCGCCGACCGACGCCGGCTCCGGCTGATGAATTGCCTTCCCAAAGCAGCAAAATACTTGATAAGTGGGCGTCACAGCACTCCATTTCTTATTCGGCGATAACGGACGACAGCGGCGGAACACGCCGCGATAGGGCGGGCGCGACGCCACTTCCGCGATGAATCGACCGTAGGATCGAGAAGACGAAAACAATCGATACAATTTTACTGCAAATCTGAGTAGGGCCGACGCTCAACTTTTCATACGATGGGCGTGTATTCTCAGGTACAGTGATTTTCTTTTGACGATGCTATCCGCGTTACGTGCTATATTTACGCACAAACGAAGCTTGGAGTTGGCAGAAGAAATATTAAAGAAAGATAAATTCCGTAGAAAAGGGATCACTAAGAAGAATGTGTCAAAAAACAATGTATGATATTGTAGAATACTTTGACTGCATCGTGGATAAAATTAAAAAAGGATCTTTGAGATGGTTTGGACATATGGAACGAATGGATGAGAGAAGAATGGTTAAAAAAGTTGTACACAAGCAGCGTGAGTGGAAAAAGAAGCCAATGACGACCGAGGAAAACATGGCATGACCAAATTAATCAATTACTAAAAGGCGGCCACATTCGAAATCGGAATAATCGACGTGAGTGCATGGTACGTTGTATGAATGTAGAGGAAGCCCGAGAGGTATGCCAGGACAGAGCATTGTGGCGATCCATCCTCTCTGCCTACCCCTCCAGGGCAATGGCGTGATGATTAGTTAGTTAGTTAGTCTTAAGGACGAACGAATAATTAAGAAAGGAATGTAAGAAAAACCAAAGAAGACAAGACATAACCAAATTAATCAGTTACTAAAAGTCAGCCATGTTCGAAGTCGAAACAATCGACGTGCGTGCGTTTCACGGTGTATGAATGTAAAACAGGGGCAAGAGGTATTTCAGGATAGAACAGTGTGGCGGTCCATAGGACCAGTTCAGTGTGATGGTTAGTTAAAATATTAAAACTAACAAACTAACTCACCATCATGCCGTCTCCCCAAAGGGGTAGACAGAAATAGTGGTCCGCCACACTGTTATTTCCTGACATACTTCTCTCACTCCCTCAACATTCATACACCGTGTCATGCACGCACGTAGATTTATCTGACTCCACATGATACACATACAATATATTGGTAAAAGTGGGATAGATGCCGCAGGGGGATAGATGCCACGATTATCATATCGAGACATGCATAACTATTACACTGCCGATTTTGACTTTATAACAAAGCTCTACCGCACTCTCCGCCAGGGTGCCCAGTGCATCGCGTTGTGACGGTCGTGTGAGTGAGGAACTTGTTAAATAGGTGATTACGCTCGAACGATTGCTAGATTTCGATTTCCTACTTTATCATTTCGCTCGGAACTTTTGAGCATATGAGGTGAAGGATAAAATTTTTATGTTTACGATCAATGTATACACTAAATGCAAAGATTGTACTGTGATTTAGTATTTTTTTCAGTTAACTTATTTTATATATTTAATGGCGTCTATCCCCTCCAAAAAGGATAGATGCCCCAGTCCTCGTGAGTATAGTTGCCCTTAGGGGCATCTATCCCATACTAATTCAGCATTTTTATTTTCCAGCAATGCCACGCAAATACGTACGCAAAATTGGAAGAGCAAGACCAAGAGCCAAATGGACCGAAGATGTTCTTAAAAACGCTATATGCCATTATACAAGAGAGGGAAGCAATCGGCTGCAGTACCTACTGACCACTAAAGAAAATATTTCTGCAAAGGAAAATAAAGTTAAAGGTAAAGCCAACCCACGCTTGTTATGCAAAAATAGCAAACAACGTACCTTATCTGAAGTGCAGATAACTTCATTCTGTCAAAAAAAGACCTAGAGTAGTTTCAGAAGATAGTGATAAAGAAGAAGAAAGTGACCATGAATGCGTGGAATGTTTTGAAAATTACCGGAAAACTAAATCTAAGGTGGATTGGATACAATGTACTCGTATTTGTGCAGGAAGTAGCTTCAAGAGTTGCACTTTGTACGGGAATATCTGTAATCAATGTAGACGGGCTAAACTTTTGCAAATGAAAAAAAAAACTTTCGTATAAAATATTAGGTATAAAATTGCTAAACTGAATTATAATGTTAGTTTTAAGTGCCAAAAATGATTGTGACCTAATTGTGCCAAAATAAAATAATACATTAAAAATATTATTTTAACCCATTTCATAAGGCAACTATCCCACCAGTCAAAATAACATTGAGGCATCTATCCCATAGAGTAGGCATCTATCCTCATTCATAGGGGTTCCGAAAATAATTTCTTACAAAAAAAATACAATATATACTATACTTTTTACACATGCACAACATTATATAATAGGTAAACTAAACG
The DNA here is from genome assembly GCA_022606425.2 of Lepidostoma basale. Lineage (NCBI taxonomy): Eukaryota > Metazoa > Arthropoda > Insecta > Trichoptera > Lepidostomatidae > Lepidostoma > Lepidostoma basale. Next base: position 37,601 of record JAHDVF020001384.1, on the reverse strand, counting down.
TCACATAAGTATCAGATAGTTTAATTCATAAGTTTGTCGAAAAATCGTATTTTTCAAAAAGTGGGGCATCTATCCCACTTTTACCCTATATCGCACCTTGGGTAAGACAAGGGCACAATTGGTCGTTTTGTAATTTTTCTTTAAATACTATTAATATACAATAAATAATATTAATCGTGTTATTCTGGCTATATTGATCATACACTATCGCCCTCTGACAAAATGAGACTGAACTTAATGAGCGACTTTGTTCCTCCAGATAAAGGGATGTTTTTCAAATACATTGGCATGCTTCACTCATTTTGAGAATTTTTAACAATTATGCCCTTGTCTTACCGAAGGTCCGATATGATTTATTTGATCATGCCACGATTTCTAGTTATTGTTTTGTATACATGATTTCTTCATTGATTCTTACTATGTGTCCAAACCATCTGAATTATTAGTTACAATATTAGTAAGAAAAGTACCGCAAAACCGCATTGTTACATATGGGTGCTCCGGGGTTGCCAAGTCATTAAAAACCTCACTCCAGAGAGAAATTAAAAAATAATAATAATACCCAAGAAAACTTACCCAGAACTCGCTCGTCCGTTCCGCCTTTCCAAGCAAATAAATAAACATTACGTTTGATACATTTCCAATTTATATACCAGTTTTGTATTGAGCGCTGCAATCTGAAAAGCAGGTGGAAGTATCGCCGGAGGCCAAAATTTGTATCGAAATTTAGAGAGAAACCATTTTGAATGGATGATCGTAAAACGAGTCTGTGTTGGAAATTCTCCCTGTGATTGTATCCCCAAATTGTAATTATGTAAATTAAATTTCACTGGCTTCAAAGAGTAAACCTTTATTCTGTTTATTTTTTTATTTATATTCGCGGAATAACATTCCTCTTGAATTTTTTGGGGCTATTAGAGAGATCGGGGTACGCTTTAAAGGCCCGCAGAGAATAAATAATATAAATGACCAAAGGCCAATTAAAATACTAATTATTCAAATTTGTTTACAATTAATAAAGCATTCGGATTAAAAAGCTCTCATTCCACCTGCGTGAAACACCTTTGCAAATAAAATATAAAAAAATCATTTTCGGAACTCCAGTGATTTGAACATATTACCGTGTAATAAAAATTGTATAAAATGTATTTATCAAAGTACACAATCGCTCCAAAGGGTTGAAATGGTTCTCAAAAAGTAACATAATTTTTTTCTAATTTGAAAAAATAGATAGAAAATTTATCAAGAATATTCAAATAAATAGAAAAAAATGTGTTATCATTAAAACGAATGAAAAGGCATCTTTTCAAGAAGTTAAGTTTCATTTTATGGAAATGAGATTTTTCCTCTATCTAAGACATCAGCAAAGCGAAACATGTTATTCACACAAAAAATACTTATTCTTCTTCTTCAAGTGCCCTGTCGGGTCCCCCCCAACGTTGGCGATCACCTCGGCGAACCTGTCCCTGTCCTGCGCCGCTCGGAACAGCTCCTCCACACTTCGGATGCCGGTCCGCTCCCTCACGTTTTGCAGCCAGGACATTTGTCTCCTTCCGGGCCCTCGGCGTCCCTCAATTTTTCCCTCCAATTGGAGGGAAAAGTTGGAGAAGGTGGTACTTTTTCCCCACGCAGTATTTGACCCAGATATGAGATCTGAGATCAAAAAATCCAATAAAACTTAAAGAAAACAGACGCTTTCATTGATTCACTAATTAATTAAATAATCAAATGCTCTAAAAAATGGATTAGTTCCCAGCTAAAATGGGGAAATTTAAATCGTAAGAGCATTTACTAACTATCACGCCGTTTCCGCGAAAGGAGGATGGAATGCCACACTGCTCTATCCTGAATAACCTCTCGTGATTCCTCTACATTCACACATTGTAACACGCACAATCGTCGATTTTTCTGACATCGAATATGGCCACCATTTACTAATTGATTAATTTGATCACGCCATGTTTTCCACGGCCGTTGGCTTCTTTTTTCCATTCACGCTGCTTGTACACAACTTTTTAATCATTTTTCTTTCATCCTTTCGTTCCATATACCGAAACCATCAAAGTGATCATTTTCAACTTTATTTAGGAAGCAATTCTCTTCCAGTGAAAAATATAATCAATAATATAACATTTTAAGTTTTTTTATGTTTATGCCTTCTTCTTCTTCTTCGAGTGCCCTATCGGGTCCCCCCAACGTTGGCGATCACCTCGGCGAACCTGTCCCTGTCCTGCGCCGCTCGGAAAAGCTCATCCGCACTTCGGATACCGGTCCACTCCCTCACGTTTCGCAGCCAGGACATTTGTCTCATTCCGGGCCCTCGGCGTCCCTATATTTTTCCCTCCAAAATCAGTTGGAGAAGGTGATACTTTTCCCCACGCAGTATATGACCCAGACGTGCGATCTTTCGAACCTTGATAGGGACCAGAACAATTTATGCCTTAGGGATTATTTTAAAGCAAAGTATAACATTTTTGCTGATTCTTGGGATGCCACTTGGGCCTTTTTAATGTGGTTGCTTCTCTTTGATTTCTACATGTTTATATAAAACAGGTTATTTAAACCCATTTAATGTATACTATACGGATTATCTATAAAAACATATATACATAAATTATTCATTTTACCAGAAAACCCACTGTTTAGTATTTTCAGTGCAGAAACACATGAAAGATAAAATAAACAACACAGAAATTCGATGATTCAAATGTTTACGTTAATTTTTTTAATTATTCAAACGAGCGGCAGGCAGTTCGCTATTTCTTGAATTGAAAACATTTTTTTTGTATAAGTACCGCAAGTATTAAAACGTGCGTATCATTTGTGCGGTATTTCATTCGTGATTTATTTGTACACAATAATACGGAGGGCAACGTTAATAATTAAAGAATGCAAATTATTTAAACAATATTTCAAATAGAATGCAAATCGGATCAGATGGAATTCGTGAAATATTTTCAGAGAAAAGTGTTTCCATGGGGTCCGGATAAAAATAAAATTTTGATCACTGAAAGATGCCGAGACTAAAGTGTTTCTAGAACAGCGATGAAAAACTCCATATTAAATAATTGATACGAATTAAAACGTGTGGTTTCTAGTAGATTGAACTAATAACATGTGAAGTGTGGTGCAACATAGTAGCATATATACAACTTCCAAAATTTTGTCAGACGTTCGTAAGAAGGGCGGAATGCGGAATGTTGTTAACATAAAGCGATCGCTTAACCCAACCAATGACAGGTCATAAGTCCTGTAAACGCCTCGACCACCATATTCTGTTTCCAAAAAAACAATTTACGTCTTCGTCTCTATTGAAATACAATCAATCCTTAAGCTTGAATATTGTTTATAATAATGACAGTTTTGGCCTTGCATTATCAAATGTAGCGAGAATAAAGCTCGTTGTTGTTCATATACACATATTAATATATCAGAATATTGTATTAAGGTGATCGATGTGTATTTATTGTTTCCTGAACAGTGATGTAAAACTGCATATTAAATAATTAATATGAATAAAGCCGTATTTTCAAAGTAAGTAAGCTTTATTATAATTTATCGGAATAACATGTTTCACCTGTCTAATGCATTATCAAATGTTCGCTCATCTAAGGCATTATCAAATTTTCGCCTGTCTAAGACATTTGATAATGTCTATAACAGGCGAAACATGCTATTCCGATAAATTATAATAAAACTGTTAGAAAAGGACGTTTTCATTTGTATTAATTGTGTACTTGATGTGGTATTAAACCCTCTTCTTCTTCAGCTTATTCCCGTCCACTCTTGGTCAAAGGCTTCCTCCATTTGCTTCCAAGGCACTCTGTCTCTTGCAGAATACATCCAGGTTATGCCGACGTGTCGGTTCAGGTCATCCTTTCACCGTTGTTGCGAAAAGTATTACCTGGAACCAAATTAAAAAAAACATGTCATTCTCATTTGATTTCATTCTTATTTAATTAATATTTATAGTATTCAAACATTTTTTGTCTGTACGATAATTATAATAAAGTATTAAGTAAATTGTGAATGTTATGTTTGAATGAAAGGTGATGAAGTGGAGACCCCGCGAAGACAAAAGAAACAGAGGGAGACCCCCCACACGATGGTCCTATGACATTCGAAAATTTGCTGGTGATTGAATGCAAAAGGCACAAGACAGGAATACGTGAAGAAGTATGGGGAAGGTGGACAACATCAGCATCATCATCCAGCAGTGGACAACATCAGCAATTTAAGCAAATAAGTAAAACACATTTTATTAACTGTTTAATTAACAACACTGTTATTTTATCGCATTTCTTTATTGTATGTTTTGCCAACCAAACAACGTTGCTTCTAACACAGGATGATTCCCCATCATCGGTCGACGAAACAGCTGTCACGACAGTCTCAAAAATTGTAATATTATAACAGAGTTGTAAATGTAACAGTTAAACTACAACAACAACAAACCATCACACCGTTTCCCCGCAGGGGTAGGCAGAGAGAATGGACCGCCACACTACTCTATCTTGGCACACCTCTCTATCTTCCTCCACATTCATACATCGAGTCATACACGCACGTCGATTCTTCCGGCTTCTGACATGACCAACCTTTAATATTTGATTAATTTGGTCATGCCATGTTTTCCTCGGTCTACCTCGACTCCTTACTCCATTTACATCGTTAACGTATACTTTTTTAACCGTTCTTTCTTCACCCATGCGCTCCATATGTCCGAACCAACGCAGCGAACCTTTCATTATTTTGTTCATAATACCTTCTTTCGCTCTACATTCCTTCCTAATATCAGCATTTGAGATTCTGTCGTATATCGTTCTACCACACATACGTCTTAGGGACCTCATCTCTACCGCATTTATTCTGCTCTCATCTTTCTTCCGTCAGTTCCATGCTTCGCTTCCATACATAAGGGTTGGGACCAGAACTCCATTGTGACAGTTTTGTGTGACCAGACTCCAACGTGACATTGTAACAGTTAAAGCTACTCAATAGTCCAGCACCGTTCGTAAAGGATAAACCGGTTAGTTAGTTAGTTAAATATCTTTTGCAATCGCTGTAATTTGTGCAAACGGTGCACACCGATATCCGCACGTGTGAACCTCGTGGTCTCACATAATAATCTTTCAAAGTGTCAATCAACCGGACGGGAGCAAATGAACGCCTAGAGTAAATGCCTAACGCGGCGTCACGTCACCGCCATTTCCCGTCATATCGACTGCTATCTTCCCCGCGGGCCGGAGCCGGCGGCGTGCAGTACAGTGTGCCCACACAATCTGGCTAGTGAACCGTTCACACGGGTCCGAAAATATCAAACCAAAATACCTCAATTTCCCATCCCCGTTATATACGTTGCAACCAGTAACTCTGTATACGGTAAACTTGTTTTTTTCTTTCTTGTATACAGCAGGTCGTTTGAACTGTATACAATTTATTTTAGCTATTATATTGATTCTCATGACATGTGATAGATAGCCCTGCCGCACTTAAGATAAACGCATTAACTAGAGTTTGACGCTTTTCGATAAATACGCGTTTAAACTGTTTATTTATTTTATTTTTTTGTATACGACAGTTATTTAGAACCCAATTATTATATACATTTTACATAGTTAAAATAAAACAATTGTGGTATGTACAAAATATCAGCAATTGTGGTATGTACCTATATAGTCCTTAAATGACGCTTGGGTCATTTGGAGAATGTCCACATCGACTGACACCTCATTCAAGAGGACCATACCCCGGGTCATTGTATGCTGCGCCATGACATTTGTTCTGCTATGCAGTATGCACAGCAGATCGTGTCTTCTAGCGCGAGCATACCTGTCCGGTGCATTGAAGCCATAACACTCTAAAAGGTATGGGCCATCTATGAGATAACGGAGTATTTTAAATCCTAAAATCATTAATGTACCTTTTCTTCTTGATTCGAGACTGCGGTACTCTGTGTTAATCAATAGATCATTGAAGACATCATTGATTGTTCCCTAAATTTGTAATTTATGTATTGAGATTATATAGAGTGCGAAAAATGCCTTCCTAGATCCCTATCCCAATTGGTAGGTATTAAAACCATGTACTTTGTAAATAATCATTAAATTATAATATAATACCAATGATTTTACAGAGACCATAGGCTACGATTATATATTGCGTGGGTTGGGGTTTGTCCGTTGAGACAACACCAAAATCAGAGACAAGTTTTCACGCAAACGTCAGATCTGACACGAAATTTCACTTCAACAATGTAAAAAACCTGAAGGCGTTTTCCGTGTCAATGTCAATCGACTTTGATTGTTTTCAAAGAATCATCCATAAATAAAAATACCATACGCAGAATCCGTATTTTTCCCGTATATTTCTAGTTTCAACAACAACACAATAAATTTTATTCAATATACTCGTACTATGGAATATTAACATATTTTAGAGTAAAAATACCTCTTTTATAAAAAAAACGTATTTCCCTAAATTCTTCGAATATAAACGGTTCACTTTATAGCGCGTATATTTATGTTTTGCATATTTTTGCATATGAAAAGAAATTTATAATATTATTGTATATATTTTTTATATTCTAATATAAGAAAAAATATGTGAATCGCTTCATATATATTACAAACCCCCATATTCAGTTTAGAATACAGAAGATAAAAAGCCGTTTTTTTTAATAATTTTATAATGTATTTTTTATATGACTTGTGTCGCCTTTAATATTATTACAAATTTTCAAACATAAAACAGGTTGGTCCATTTAATGTTTATAAAAATTAAATATCTTTCTGTTTATCGCACTAACTACGCTCAGAGCGCGGCAATGTATCGAATTTATGACAATTACAATTAGCATTTTGGAGACATTAATGTTTTCCATTTGAACGAGCGAAATTTCAAAAAAAAAAATGATCGGAGCAACCTTTCGGCGTGGATGAGGCCATGATGTTACATGATATTATAATATATGAACATTTTTTAATATTATTTATTTCCACTATTATTATTACTTTTAAATATTTTGTTTAGCCTCATTTTGGCTTAGTTTAACTTTTCACTCTTCAATCTCTTAACTGTTAACTTTTACAACATTTTGAATGTATACAAATACTTGTAGACGAATACTGGATTTTATTTACCCATTGCGGGTTATCAATTCAAGGATTAATTTTATCTCAATAGAGACGAAGATGCAAACTGGAAACTGAATATGGTGATCAAGGTGTTTACAGGACTTATGACCTGTCATTGGTTGGGTTAAGCGCACGCTTTTTGTAATTACAACATTCCCCATTCCAACTTTTTGATGACCACTATGTCTGAAAATTTTTTTGGAAATTGTATATATGTTAATATCCAACACCACAATTCACATGTCAGTTTCAATTTACAGACAGTGCGTTAATGGCAGTAGCCTTTCACATTGCGTTATAAAGATCTTCTGCTTAATGCTGAAATCTAATCTTCATGGATGGCGCTGGTCTTTAAATTGAAACTGACATGTGAATTGTGGTGTTGGATATTAACATATACAACTTCCAAAAAAATTGTCAGACATGGTGGTCATAAAAAAGGTGGAATGGGGAATGTTGTAATTACATAAAGCGTGCGCTTAACCCAACCAATGACAGGTCATAAGTCCTGTAAACACCTCGATCACCATAATCAGTTTCCAGTTTGCATCTTCGTCTCTATTGAGTTAAAATTAATCCTTGTTAACTATTATTTTATATTTGTGGTATCATTTAATTGGCCTTACTTTATTTTTTATAAATGTTTGTTTTATAATACTATATGTTACTGATATCGTTGTATGTGTTACCCTTAATAAATAAATAAATAACAATCGTTAAGATTTCACTGACTTCTTTAACTGTTTAATTTGGAATACTGTTATAATATCACAAATTATTTATTTAAAATTGTGTTATTATAACAGTGTCATAAATTAATCAGTTATTATGTTGATGCATCATACTGTTTCCGTCAAAATAATGGATTATCGAATGGTTGAATACTTTAACATTTGATATCTAAATGGAAAAAAATCCATTCTCTCTGCCTACCCCTACAGGGAAACGGCGTGATGGTTTGTTGTTGTTGTTGCATTGTACATTTGTGTATTAAATGTATTGTTTCGCCTTGCTAAAGCATTAACAAAAGTGGTAAGAATCAAATACGTATTCGTTTATACACCCAAGCTAATTGAGCGGAATAAGTTAATTAAGATAATTGAAGTGGCTTCATACATTGTTGACCATAATTAAGGAGCTAGAGAAAAAACCCTCAATTACTGTCAACAATGTAAAAGTGTAAAAAACAAAGATGTCATTATTATAATTTGGACATAGTAAAGAAAGTATACGTTAACGATGTAAACGGAACAAGTAATAAAATAATACCGAGGAAAACGTGGTACAGTCAAATCAATCAAGTTGGAGAAATCGACGTGCGTGCATAACACGGTGTATGAACGTTTAGGAATCGGAGCAAGTACTCGTATGTCAAGAAAGAACAGTGTAGAGATCTTTTATTTCTGCCTATCCCGTCGAGAAGATGGCATGATAATTAATTATTTAGATTATGTAACTACAAAAAATATATAATATGGCTACTTATTGATATAATGTTTACATAGTTTATTAATACTAAATTATAATTAATTAATATTATTTGTGATAATACCTATCATTAGCTTAATTTCACCAGCATGCGTTGTGTTTACAAATATTTAAAATTGCTTAAGGGAGTTCCAAAGTAAATAGGTTATTTAAAAAACATGTTTTTAAAATAATTACGAAGCAAACACGATAACACAATTAAAGAATCTATTTTACTAAAGACAATTTTTTTTTCAAACGTGATCGACGTAATACATAAACAAGAATAAAAATACAGTAATAATATGAAATCATAAAAATTATTGGTTATTATTTTCAAATATTAGGTATATACATTTCATAACATTAAACCATTTCAGAGAATATGATTTATATAACAGTAGTTGTATAAATAATATTCAACTACTATTTAAAGCCTAGGTTCTCAAAGTGGGCGATAACGCTCCCTTGTGGGCGTTTGAGACTTTCAGGGGGGCAGTAGAAAACCCAGAAAAAATAGAGAGCGTGGGCAGATAAAAAAAATATTAATTTTTAATTGTATCTCAATAGAGACGAAGAAACAAACTGGAAACTGAATATGGATGATCAAGGTGTTTACAGGACTTATGACCTGTCATTGGTTGGGTTAAGCGCACGCTTTATGTAATTACAACATTCCCCATTCCACCATTGTTATTATGATCATGTATGATACATTTTTGGAAGTTGTATATATACTCCAAATCCATACATATCTTCACGTGGCAGTTCCAGTTAGCCATCTATGTAGATTTGATTGTACTAATTAATTTTTTAAGATTAATCTATACAATCCATCCACTAACGCCATCTATGAAGAATGATTGTTTAGCATTTTAGCAAACTACTTTATTAACACAATGCGAAGAGGCTACCGCCTCCTAGCGCACTGTTAGAAGTCGCCTGGAGTATCCACTCCTATTTTATACGCCAAATAATATTGTCTAAAAAGACAAAAAAAAAAAACAAGGTAATCATTTTTTCATTTTCTTCGTTCGGTATTCTACCATATGTCGTTTTCAGATACATAAAAGATTTGATAATATTTTAAAATTCAACTACGTGTTTCTAAATATTTGGAGGGAGGGGGGCGTTGAACGTTTACTTTTCTTGTAAAGGGGACGGTGGCTCAGAAAATATTTGAAACCTATGGTTTAAAGCATGGGTCGGCAACCTGCGGCCCGCGGGCCGCATGCGGCCCGCGAGATATCTTGGTGCGGCCCGCGAGATTCTCGCCGCAACGCACATGACGGACGATATTATACACAATCGAGTGAAAGGAAGCGAGAAAGGGAGCGAAGAAATAGTGAAGTTGGAGCGAAGGGGGAGCGGGGGGAAAGAGAAGGAAGGCAAGAACGCCACACGCACCTCGCATCATTCCGCTGTCGACCGCCAGTAACACTACTCGTTCGCTCGCGCTGCGCTAACTACCCACCCACGCGGCGTTTACATTCGCTGCAAGTTTTATTTTTTTATAAAATCTGTTTTGTGAATTCTCTTAGTGTTTTTGGTAAGTACCTACCTACTGCATGATAATAATATTATTCCTAAGATTACAAGTAATGAATATAACAATGCAATATTAAAGTATCCATGAGTTTACGACAGTTTAAAAAAAAATTACAATGATAAACTTTTTAAGACGAGGTGCACTATGAATGTAATATTTTTATAAGCCTGAAAAACTCCATACACATTAAAAATAGCTTCCGAGAAAAAATAAATACCGCCAACGGGACTCGAAGTTACAATTGCCTTTTCTACAAAAAAATAAAATTGGTAGGTTCAGGTGAAAAAATTAATAAGAAATAATTGTTGAAAAAAAAAAGCAATGACTGTTGAATGAATAAATACTTGTATGTTACATATTTAGTTATTTGGCGGAATGGGAATAAGCCGACGTTGCTCAATGGCGAGAGCATCTGACCGGCAATCAGAAGGCTGCGGGTTCGAGTCCCGTCGGCGTTATTTATTCTTTCTCGGCAGATATTTTCAATGCGTATGGAGTTTTTCAGGCTAATAATTATTGCTTTTAAAATTTTCACAACGATAGTATTTGTTTACTCGTCAATAAAGGTGTACTTTAGGTATACTTGACATAAATTTTACGATTTTGTTTTTCGAATAAAAATATTGCTCACTGGGGGAGTATTTATTTAAGGATTTTATATAGGACAAAACTATGACTCTTTCCGTAAAAATAAATACATATTTTTATGTTTCTGTATTGTTACAGATTTATACACCCAAGATGGCTTCTAAAAAAAGGAAGATCGTTGATGAAAGACGGATTTTTAATGAAGCATGGACAAATTTATATTTTTTTATCGAATTTAAAGAAAAACCACTATGTATTATCTGTCAAAAGAGTATTTCCGTAGTAAAGGAATATAACCTGAAGCGACATTATGATATTGAGCACAAAACTAAATTTCAGTGTCTTGAAGGGGAATCTCGAAAAAACAAAATCATTAACTTGAAATCGTCACTCAAAAATCAGCAGAATACCTTTAAAGTTGTAACAGACAAAAGCGAATCAGCTGTTCGTGCCAGCTACAAAGTAGCAGAGATAATTGCAAAGCATTGTCGCCCATTTACTGACAGTGAACTTGTAAAAGATTGTGTCTTAGCTATCGCGGAGGAAGTATGCCCGGAACAGAAAAAAATGTTTGAAAACGTTAGTCTCTCTGCTAGAACTTGCACCAGACGCACTGAAGACTTGGGTGCTAACTTGCGTGAACAACTTAAGGATAAAGCGCAGTATTTTACTTACTTCTCTCTTGCGATGGACGAAAGTACGGACGTGTCGGATACGGCACAATTCCTTATATTTGTACGAGGAATTGACGAAAACTTTTCTGTTTATGAGGAGTTATTAAAAATGTGCAGTCTCGAAGGAACTACAAAGGGAGAGGATTTATTTCACCACTTGGACCAAGCTCTGATTTCGTGTGGCTTGAGCTGGGATAAATTAACTAGCATCACCACGGACGGCGGAAAAAATATGAGCGGTCATAATAAAGGTGTTGTCGGAAGAGTCAACAGCAAACTGCAAGAGTTTGGATCGGAAGTTCCATTTACATTTCACTGTATTGTCCATCAAGAAGCATTGTGTTGCAAAGTTTTATCGTGGAAAGAAATAATGGATACCGTTGTATCTGCTATTAATTTTATAAGAAAAAATGGGCTTACTCACCGCCAGTTCCAAAAGTTTTTGGAAGATGTAGAAGCTGAATATGGTGACGTGATGTATTACTGTGAAGTAAGATGGCTAAGCCGAGGAGCAGTACTTCAACGATTTTTTTATTTGAGGAAAGAAATTTGTAACTTTATGGAGATGAAAGGAAAGGCAATACATGAACTTTCCAACCACCAGTGGGTTGTAGATCTTGGGTTTTTAACTGATTTGACTGCCGAACTGAATATACTCAATACACGTTTACAGGGGAAAAATAAATTGATATGCAATATGTATTCAGATGTTAAATCATTTGAAATGAAACTAACATTATTTATCGAGCATATCGATGAAAGGAAACTCGATCATTTTCCAAATTGCAAGAAAGCAGTAGAAGAAGCTGGAATGAATTTTGTTTGGCAAAATACTAAAATGAAAAGTGCATTAATGCAACTACAAACTGAGTTTGAAAACCGGTTTGCTGATTTCAAAAAGATCTCACGTAAGATGGAGATTTTCGAAAACCCCTTTGCAGTAGATATCGGTAATGTACCAAGCGATTTGCAAATCAACGTGATAGATTTGCAAAGTAATAACACACTTAAAATGGCTTTTAAGGAAAAAACTAATTTGGTGGATTTCTATGGGAGTTTGCCTTCTGAAAACTACAAGGATTTAAAAAGGTTTGCTCAGCAAATAATTACTATGTTTGGTAGTACATATATTTGTGAACAAACTTTTTCAATTCTGAATTATCGAAAAAACAAACACTGTTCTCGGTTATCGAATTCACATTTAGACGCAATACTACGCGTCTCTACTTCAAAAATGCAAGCTGATATTAAAAAACTTGCAAGTCAAATGCAATCACAAAAATCTCATTGATTTTATTAAATACAATAAATGTCGTTAAAATATACACTTAGCGTTTTATTTTTAAAACTAAAATATTTGTACATAAATATTGTATGTATACCTACTGCAAGTGCGGCCCGCACTGATCCCCATGAAAAATATTTGGCCCTTTTACAACAAAAGGTTGCCGACCCATGGTTTAAAGGGTCACTAAGATAGTTTTAACATATGGAACGAATGGATGAGGGAAGGGTGGTTAAAAAGATGTACACAAGTAGTGTGATTGGAAAAAAGTCGAGGAAGGCCAAGGAAGACATGCCCATTATTACTGAAAGGCGGCCATGTTCGAAGTAGGAACCATCGATGAGCGTACATGTCACGATGTGAAAATGTAGAAGAGACGCGATGGTGATGTCAGGATAGAACAGTGTGGCGATCCATCCGGGAAAACGGCGTGATGTTTAGTAAGTTAGTTGTATTTCAACTAACGATGCGAATTGTTATTTCCCGAAACCAGTCATGGTCAGTTCCAATCTAACTAACTAACTAACTAACCATCACGCCGTCTCCCCGAAGAAGTAGACAGAAATAATGAACTACCACACTTTTCTTTCCCGACATATTTCTCTCGCTTCCTTAACATACATCGCGTCATGCACGCGCATCGATTTCTCTGACTCCTCTCACGAGACCGACATTCAATATTTGATTTATTTGATCGTGCCACGTTTTCCTCGGTCTTCTTCTATTTCTAGTTTCTTTTACATTGTTAATATATATATATTTTTTACCATTCTATTTTTATATTATAAAATACTCAAACGAACAAAGTACACGCACCATCTATTTTTTTATTTTTAATTCAAATAATCAAATAATTAACGCCATCGCAACAAAAAAGGTTACCTTCTGCTTTCGTAATTACTAAATTTATATTCTCCTTTCATCTTATACTGTTTTCTTGAATGTAAAAATGTTTAGAAATTTAATTAAACAAAATCAAAAGAGGCTTTCATACGCTCCCTCCACTCTCGGAGGGAAATCGATATACCGAAGATTGCGAATTTAACGACCGATTGTTTAACAACCCGGAACAGAATTTTAACTAACAACAACGATCGCGGAAGAGGTCCGCGATCCCATAAATTTGTAAAATCAGGACTTTACGATGCTGTTTAATGGCAGCCACTTTACAGTCCAGAACTCACGGGAGGAAATAATAATTTATGAGTCGTATACACGTTCATTATGCGCCGCCAAAATAATGTCCTGTGTATGATTTATCGTTCACTTTGAAAAGAAAACGTTCGACCTGAATCCACGAATGATAAAGACATCAAAACTTTCGGGCGTTTGAATATAGAAGACTTCAATTAAGTCACCTGCCTACGAACACAATGCACGCTTCTAAATTTGAATTTCATTACAAAACAAAAAACACAAAAACCGAGTATAAATAAAAAATTTTTTTTTCAAGGATTAATAGTATCTCAATAGAGACGAAGATGCAAATTGGAAACATAATACGGTGGTCTAGGCACTTACAGGACTTATGACCTGTCATTGGTTGGGTTAAGCGCACGCTTTATGTAATACAACATTCCCCATTACGCCCTTCTTACGACCACCACGTCTGACAAATTTTTGGAAGATGTATATTAGGGTGTCCCTTATATGGGCAAAAAAATTTTTTTTTGGATTATTGAAACGCATACCCCCTAATTGTAAATAGTGATGAAAACACATATTAATAAAATGCTCTTCATGTAATTATCAAAAAATATCCAAATTTATATTTATTTACTTGAATATTTCCTCTTCAAAGTCTCTTTTTTTACAGTCTGGGTAAATTTTTCTATGTTCTTGCACACAACATAATATGAACTGCTTATGTTCTTCATCTGCGGTAGTCGAACTATGATAATCTTTCATTAGATTAAAAGCTCTTCTAGCTGTGTCATTAACTGCTTTTAAGCTAATAACCTTATTTTTAGCTTCCACAAACGCCGCGCTGTTTTTCTATGAAGATACAATTTATTGAAGGAAATTACTATCAAGTTTCAGTTGTGAAAATAAATCTTTACTCTTGACAGAAACAAAATCCATAAAAATATATAACAAATACTTGTAGTACCTATAAATAAAACAAATAAGTTCTAAATTAAACACCAGATTAAACACTTCTTACATACCGTATAGAGAGCCAGACATCTGTTCCTTCGATGGAACATATCTTTTTCCCGAATCTCCAAAACTTTTTTTGTAAGTTTTCTACAATGTTTCCTTTGGTTTGCTCACCAATGTTGTCATCAAAAATTGAAAGGATGGCTATTTCCTCTGACAAGTATCACAAATGTTGACTGAACTTGTTTAAAGCCGCTTTGGAAATTGTCAACTTTTTCGAAATATTTTAAGGTCTTTAAAAAACTAAAATCTTGATTAGGAGCTTTTATCGCCAAACTACATTTAAGCCAAGGCTTTACATAAACTGCCACAATAAATAAACAAACATCTCGTAAAGCTTGTTTGTCCTTAGCGTACATTTTAAACTAGGACTGCAGCAAACGTATTTTTAAGGAGTAAATAACTCTTGCCATCCATCGTGCTTGATGCATTGGGCCAGCAGGTCTGATTTTTATTTTATTTTCAATGCTTCCACCCAGAAAAACAATAGCAAGCTCAATGAGTTTGCTATAATCATCTCGTACAATCGATTTTGCGATTCGGACGCACTTTTGAGCATCAGTTCGTATATATGATGGCGGCAAGCAAAGAGTAACAAATCTCTTTCTAGTTTTTGCACACAAGCTCCGTTCAAGCATCCTGTATAAGATGTTGTCGTATCACAGCACATTCAAGAGCATCGGCGTATGCGATATCGAATAAATTATCTTATTTAAGTTGAAAGTTCTCTTCGCGGCGCCTATGTAAGTCCTAAATCTTCTTTCTATTTTTTGCAGTTCTTGTCAGACCTGATAAAGATCCACTAACTTCTTAACATAATTAAGAACGACTCTGATGGGTATTCTAGCCTTTTTTCAGAATATATTGCACTTCAGAATGACAAGATTTGCGCTTTCATTAATAGTCAAATTAACTTCACGTATTTTGAAAAATAGAACTGCGAGAACTTGACGGTTAGATGGTAGTTTACACCTGTTATTTAATAATTTACTTCACTAATCAAGAAAATACTCTTTTAATTGCTTCTAAGTTCCACTGATATCTTCGAAATATAAAACAATCCGTGCTTCATACCCGAAAAACGGAGACTAAATGATGATAACAACGACAACGCGCCGCTCCTGTGACGCAATTTGTATGGGACATCTTTGGGCGCAAGTCGGCACGGGTTACACTGTTCCGAAATAGGAAAAAAATTGGTTTTGGATGTTTTAGGCCCAAATGAATAAAACAATAGCCTATGCATTGTAAAATTAAAACTTTGAAAAATAAGGGACACCCTAATGTATATATGCTACAATGTAGGAAAACACTTCACATTTTTTAGTTCAATCTACACTAGCGCCATCGATTAAGATTGTGTAAGCATTAAGCAGAAGATCTTCATTAACGCAATGTGAAAGGGTACCGCCATAATTATTATAATAATATAATAATCAATAGTATAATTATTATAATAATTATTTATTCTATGTTCGCCTTACTTTGTGTTGTAGATGTTTTAAATTTTTCATTTTTTAAATCTTTGTATACAACACTCACTTATTAAACAATTAAAAATTAAATACCAAACATTTTTTAAATTTTAATTTTTTTTTTTTTTTAAAAGACTAACATCAAGGATTTACATCAATGATATTAGAATTTATATTACAATCTTCAATGTGAGCAGAAAATAGCTCATTATTATGAAGAAGGAATCTGGTCGTGTCCAGGCTTGAACCCATGTCCCCTGGATCAGGAGCCAAGCGTTCTATCCCCTAGACCACCACCCGGTTATTAAGATCGTTTAGATATACTTTATTTCAATTGACGAATTTTTTATGACTTTGACTCAAAAATGGAAAAAATCAGTGTTTCATAAAAAATTCGCGTGTATGGAATTCCAGTGTTAACGCCTTACGTTTATCTAAAATTTATTTCAATTTAAAAGTTAACCCTTAAAAACGCCAACTTAAAACAACGATATAAAAGTTAGATACATTTTTGAAATACGAATGGTACATTTTTTTTTGTGCAGACGCCACAAAGGTAATGGTTGAAAAGCGTCAGTTTTGCTTTCATAGAATACGGTTCAGAAATGTACTTTAATCCTACAAATGGAGAACGCACCCGCGGACCGGCGCCGGCGTCTAGTGAGCCGTGTTCATCCAGAGATACGCTTTACAGTTCTATGGCACTATAGAAAGTCTTTACAAAATAAAGCGAAAAATTAAATGACATCAATGCAGGACATTTTAGATAAAAAGAAAAGTGTACCAGACAATTGTTAGATCCCACTTCTGTATGGTTCCGATTGTTGAATCATGTACAATTCATAACCTGACAGCAGACATGAATAAAATAGTCTGATTAAGGTGGGCAGCGTTCAAAAATCTTGTCCACGTTTTGAAGAATTCCAAAATACCCTTCAACATAAAAAGAGAGTATTCAACGCCTGTGTTCTGTCAATGTTCACGTGTGGTATTGGGACAGTCACAATGTTACAAAAACGTGCCAACAAACTGAGAGTCAATGAGAGATAGAAGGTTCCCACCGCCACCCGAGACCGTTATAGGGCGCAGCGACGCCCTTTCGTCAGTCTCGACACACTGCCTAGGCCTGTTCCCGTCCATCCGGGACTTACGTTATTTCTTTCAATCAGATCAATGGATGACAGGCCAACATTTAATCTAATATTTTTTTCCTTCTATCTCCCGCCCCACTTCGTCATCTTTATTTATCAAGTCATTTACATGTTTCCTTAATCTAGACATGTGTATAAAAGTAAGGACAAGAAATAACAGAGCATACAAAATTATAACAGAGAAATTACATACAAGTCACATATATAAATCAGATAGAGGACGGATGAGGGGGCAGGAGGGTAAGGACAATTGGTGATTTAGCGGACGGAGAGGCAAAGGAGTGCAGAGGGTTTACAGTACAAATTATAATAGAGAACACAGATAGTATAAAATAGAAGGGCCCACGGCAGTTTGGACTTCGGGTAAGAGCCGGCAACAGGAGCCGGCGTTGGTCGTCGCCCCTGGGTGGTCCCCAGGGACTCAGACACCAGAACACAGGAGCAGTACGCGCAGAGGCAGAGATCACGGAAACAACAAATGCAATTGAGAGAACCATGTTGGATATTGGCTTGTGGGAGGATATACGAGGCAGAACAAAAATCTCCGAAGTCATCAAGTTGTCCGCCACCCTAAATGGCGTTGGTTGGGACACGTCGCTCGTGATCCAAATGAAAAGTGGATAAGGCGACTGCTGTGCTGGTGCCCAAAAACGACAATGCGTGGAGTTGGGCGCCGACCACTTCGTTGGCGCGACAATATCTGGAAGAGTGCAGGAAGTGCCTGGATGCGGATCGCTCAGGATAGAAGACAGTGAAAAATACAAGAGAAGGTCTACGTCCACGAGTGGACGGCCAACACAGGCTGAAGAAGAAGAAGTACATATATTTATATTACTTACCTTTACTAATAGAGGGGGGCTATCACAGGACATAGCCTCGCAAATACTTCTCCACATATTCATATCTTGTGCTTTCGGCATCCAGTCACCAGCAATTTTTCTAATGTCATCAGTCGCTATACCACTCTTTTCTGATATACAAGTACTTATCTTGATTCCTCAACATTCATACATCGTGTAATACTATCTGGTTTTCGCTACATCAGAAGAAAATAAACGGAAGATGAGTTGAAGTCACTCGGTATCCATCAAAGTACGGCGATATTAAATAATTACAATATTTTTAAATAATAATTAAATAAAACGATGTTTTTTAACTACTTCCACTTTTGTCTTTATTTAGACAGCTGTCTAGTGGAAGTAGTTAAAAAACATCGTTTTATTTAATTATTATTTAAAATGAACTTCCATCAAGAGATTTCAGTAAAATCATTTGATTATATTTATAAATGATGACTTTCTACATGAGGTATCTCTACATGAGGGAGTACGGTAATTATCCGTGGCTCTATCCCTCGGCATTTCTTTTGGCAATGCTCGGAACCGATTCTCTACAGCTTCGAAGAGATGGGCATCTCATAACCCATTTCTTTAGATTAATCAGGGGATATTTCAAGAACTCGGCCGTGCTGGGTGTTGGTATTTTTGTCCCTGATAGATATCTCCGACAGCGACAGCACAGATTGTTTTACCTACCGGCCGCCAGAACCAATATGCCTCTGGTGACACTGGTGGGAAGAACAATTAGTCTGCTGAACGCGGCCTCCTCGGAAATCGACGTCTTTCATATTAGTGAAGATACGTTCAGGTTACAAATACTCTCGACTTAAGAAAGTATCTCTAATGCGTTCCTAGTATTATGTTGTATGTGTATAATATTTTACCTGTACTCAATAGATGCCTTAAGCATGTATGCTGTTAGTAATGTATTTTGAGTAAATAAACTGATTTGTATTGATTCGATTTTCTTTCCTTTTATTACCAGGTCATGAGCAATCCGTAAATCAAATATGAACACTGTACCATAAATATGGCCGCACTGATAAGCAGTTAATGAAAACGATAGATATGAGTATTTTACCCTGTGCTCATTGCGTATATGCCATACTCATCTATATATCGTGGTGGGATTGTGGAAACCTTCTTAGTAGGCCAATCAAACTTTTAATAACGCAGAGCGAGTAGATTGGTACGTACGAGAAAAACCCAATACGAGTATTAAAGTTATCATATTTTTGCATATTTGCGTTAAACATAAAACACACGCCACTAACCGTAGAACTTTATACAAAAACATGTCGTATGATGAAATTTCAAATGTTAAGTAATTCATATACAATTATTCGTATTCTTTCAATATCGTTATTTATTTTAAACAAATACATATCAAATCAAATCAGTTTATTCACTCAAAAGACATTATAAACAGCATAAATGTTTATGTACAGGTAAAATATTATACACATACAACATAATACTAGGAACGCATTAGTGATGGTTCAACATTAGGAAGACAAGATACTTTCTAAAGTCAAAAGTATTTGTCCCCTGAATATACTTTCACTAATATGAAAGACGTCGATCTCCGAGGAGACTGCGTTCAGCAGACTAATTGCTCTTCCCACCGGCGCGGCGTCACCAGAGGCAAATTGGTTCTGGAAGCCGGTAGGTAGGTATAGAGGTGAATGCGGTGCCAATGAACATGTTAAATAATAAAAGGAACATTAATATGGTTTGGACACATGGAAAGAATGAATAGAAAGGGTAAAAAAAATTAATGATGCAAATGGGACTTGAAATAGAGGAAGACCAAAGTAAACATGGCACCATCAAATTGAATATCGGCTACGTGAGCGACGACTAATGGCTAATGATGATCGCCAAATCACAATCATAGAAGTCACTGATGATGTTGGCATATCGATTGGCTCATGCCATGAAATTTTTTCGAATGTTTTGGGTATGAAACGCGTGGGAGCAAAATTTGTTCCAAAATTGTTGAATTTGAACAAACCAGCAACTACTCACACTTAATTGCTAGTTCGTGAATTTTTGGCCAAAAACAATACTGTAACGATGCCCCAGCCTCCATACTCGCCAGACATGGCTCCGCGTGACTTTTTCCTATTTCCAAAAATAAAGAGAACCTTAAAGAGCCGTCGTTTTACAAGTATAGATGACATTAAAAGCGCATAGAAGAAAGAGCTACAAGATATCCCAAAGATCGAGTTTAAGAAGTCTTTCGAGGATTGGAAGAAGCCCTGGCACAAGTGCATAATATGTAATGGGGATTTTTTGGAGGCAACAACATTAACGTAGACGAATAAGTAAAAAAAATATTAAAAAAACGAAAATTCCCGTTATTTTCTGAACACACCTCGTATAAGGAGCCTCGTGTTATAAAGAAATGTAAAAAATAAATTGGAAAAATAAAAGTATACTGCTAGAACGAGTTGTAACGTCTAACGAGTTTTCTCGTGTTGGACTTGTCATCGCGTAAAGGAAAAATGTGGAATCAGCGTGCTTTTCCAATGTCGGGCGATAAGTATCATGCTTTCCTGTCTAGGATGACACGACAACTTCTATTCGTACTGAAATAAGCTGCAGGGATAGTTTCACGAAACACACACAGATGACATTACCCAGAGTGCATACAATATAAAATAAAGCTCAAATATCATTCCAATAACCAATGTTACTTCTAAATTTATTTTTTTTGTGCAAATACTTGTATACAAAATTATCATAATAGATGGCGCTAGTATAGATGGACCTACCAACAGTGAAGTTATTAAAAAATATTTACATATATACAAGTTACAAACATTTGTCAGACGTGGTGTCGTAAGAAGGGCGCAATGGTGAATGTTGTTAAACATAAAGTGATCGCTTAACCCAACCAATGACAGGTCATAAGTCCTGTAAACGCCTCGACTACCATATTCTGTTTCCAAATAATTTACATCTTCGTCTCTATTGAGTTACAATTAATCAAATAAATGTATAATACTACAATGAGTAGTACTTCCATTAGTATTACTTCTAGAAAACAGACGTTTTCATTCTTATTACTACAAATAATTAATACGAACGGAAACGCCTGTTTTCTAGAAGTTATATTTAATGGGAATGATATTATATACTCGTATTTCGACTTACTAAAACATTATCAAATGTATTCATTATTTAATATGGAGTATTACATCACTATTATTTAATATGGAGTTTTATATAATAAAAAAATTCTACAAAAAGTTTTTACTTTAGTCAATTGCAATTGACTAAAGTGCATTCTAAAATCATAACTAAACAATTTCAAATAAGTTGATATCTTTAATCGACGAATTAAAAAAAAAAATCATATTAATTCGACACAAAAGATTTAACTTTACGTTTAGGACTTTCACCCCACATAAATCGGAAACAAACAAAGCAAACCCCTCCTATTAGACTCCATATTTTTAAAAGTCTAGACGTCCTTTATCACCCCTTAAAATATGAACACTGAAAGGGTTACATATAAAGCTGTCAAGTATAAAATAGTTAAAAGTATTATAAACTCTAAACTAAAAAAGATTCACGAGTTATTTCGAAATAATGTGTCGACAGCTACTTATTTCTCTAGTTCATTTTGTTGCCAAAAATATGACTTATCTTTTCTCTTGACTCTTTATTACTAAAGCTTTTAACCCTCCCTTCCCTATGATGGGTATCTTCTACACGTTGCTTCTAATAACCATTAATATCTCTATAAATATACAATAATAAATACAAGATAAGATTTTAGGAATTCCTAAATAATATATTTACGCATTGATTTAAAAAATAATATTAATACAAAACAGAATTTATCGGGTACATCGGAGGTATTTTGTGAACATCGAAAACAAATTAGCGTATAAGCAGCGCTGTGAGTGCGGGACACTACATTCGCATCTCACTCTTGAATACTTCACTGTGGTAAGCGCGAGGAGCTCAACGTTCTCACTGCCGCCGGCAGTAGCTCTCGGGCTTACAACCAGAGTGGACGTATGCCTGTTCCGTGAGCGTCTCCAGATGTTTTTTTAATGTTTTCAGCAAATAAATTTCAATTATTATAATTTTTACTTCAATTATAATTAATTAAGGGGATTAGCTATGAATGTTCGTATTTTTCTGATTTAAAATCGCTAATTTTTGATCGGGTACTGACTACCCCACACCGGAACGCGCGTTTTTATTTTAGCACCGTAAGGGAACGGTTAATACAACACGATCTCCTCGGAGATCGACGTCTTTTATATTAGTGAAGGTACATTCAGGGGACAAATACTCTTGACTTTAGAAAGTATGTTGTCTTCCTAATGTCTTACCATCTCTAATGCGTTCCTGGTACTTTGTTGTATTTTTATAATATTTTTCCTGTACTCAATAGATGCCTTAAACATTTTCCTGTTTGTAATGTCTTTTGAGTTAATAAACTGATTTGATTTGATTTGATTTGATTCCATTATACGAAATTTTTAAGTGTCAAAAAGCCGTTTATTTCACTTAGATGAATTCATTTATTACGGTTTATTTCAAAGATACCTTTGTCTTGGATCATAGCGTATTGAGAGTACCAGCCCGAAGGCAATTGCTCCCCCAAGTGTTGGAATTTTCGTTGCTGGATGTTGTTGGATGACGAGAACAGGGTTTCCTACCTTTATCACCAAGAGAATGACACAAACCAGAAAATATTTTTTGAAATATTATTATAAATGCATAGAAGACGTTTCTTTCAAATTGTGTTTATTTATATTATTATATATTAAAACTGTTTTGTATTCATGATACTGGGACATACAAAAGCTGTATTTAAACCTTGAATACAGTTTTCAATGGAGAAGTACAAAAATCTTCTTCTCCGATCTCAATCTACAGATTGGTCTCCAGCAAGGCGACGCATCTCCTCTTCCACTCCGCTCGGTCCTCGGCAACTTTCTTTAACTCCGCATAAGAGCCCATAAATTTCTTCCTTATTTGAGAATCCCGTCATCTTGGAGGCAATCTTTATGTTGCGGATGGTTATCTTCGACAGCATTAGCACAGACTGTTTTATCTCCCAGCATGCAGAACCAACCTAACTCTGCTGATGCCGGTGGGGAGCGCAATCAAACTGCTGAACATGATCACTTCGGAGATCGACGTCTTTCATATTCATGAAAGTACGTTCAGAAGACAAAAACTCTTGACTTTGTAAAGTATCTTGTATTCTTAATGTCGAACCAGCTCTCATGCGTTCCTGGTATTATATACCTATCTATTATATTTTACCTGTTCTCAATAGATGTCTTAAACTATTATATAATAATTGTTTGTAATATCTTTTGAGAAAATAAACTGATTTGATTTGATTTGAGAAGAAGAATATTTAAAAAAAAAAAGTTGAATGTTAAATAGGTTCTAAACAAAGGATTGCTATTCACTTTGTTATATAATGCCTTAAGTCAAAAACGTTCAGTTGCTCTTATTGCAAAGTCAGAAATGCTATGCGACGATTCGATGCCGAGGCCTTCCCCTGATTGTGTTCAGATTCTTACGAGCTTATTAAATTTCTTCGGAGAATTTAAATTTATATGCGATTCTCGTGCAGATCAAGACAGAGCGAGAACGGGAAATTAAAAGCACTCCCGTCCAATAACAAGCCGAGGGAGTGGGATGGCGAGATGTTATCATCGCGGGGAGGGGAAATTTTTAATTTCAAACGAAAGTGCGATCGGAAATAGTTCGGAGCATAAATAACGGAGGCTCCGAGGCCCTTTCCGAGACTCGGCGGGCTAGGATATAGCGGGCTTGGCCGAAAGTCTAATTAGCCCATTAAAAACCAGCTTAATCGCACACAAATGGACAAATTGTATACATAAACAGTTGGGCCGGATATAAATAATTTATAAAACTTCCTTATATTCATTGTTTCTTTGAAATTTAAATTACACCGTCTGAGAAATCTAATCCCTACTGCATGTATTCTACTTTCATCCTTCTTTTGCCAGTTCCATGCTTTGCTTCTATACATAAGGGTCGGTAGAAAAACACCATTGTGCACTGCCTTTCTAGCTTTTTCGGATAGTTTTTTGTTAGAGTGACAACTTTAAGCGCACCATTCACTTTGTTGCCTGCCCCAACCCTTCTTTCAATATCCCTCTCCACTCGCCCATCTCTTGTAAACATACTACCTAAATGCACGAACTCATCTACTTGCTCCAAATTTTCACCATTCACGCTAATGTTACAGACTGTCATGGTTTCTTCTTTTTCAAAAATCATTACCTTGGACTTATTAACATTCATCATCAGATCATTTCGCATGCATACCTCATACATACTATTCACCAGGACTTGTAGTTCATGCTTGTTGTCTGCAAGTAGGACAGCGTCATCCGCATACAAGAGACAGCTTACTGACACTCCGCTCATTTTGGCACCTACATCCAACCCTTTCAGCTCATTCATACTAAAGGTATACTTTCTAAATATTTTTTTCTTCATACATGCGTTCTATGTGTCCAAACCAAAGCAATGATTCTATCAGAATTTTGTTCATATTTTTTTCCACTCTACATTCCTTCCTGATATCGACATTTGAAATTCTTTCGTAGGTACATTGTTTTACTGCACACAAGTCTAAAAGATCTCATCTCTACTGGATTTATTCTGATTTTATCCTTTTTCGTTTTCCCATGTTTTGAATCGTTCGGAGTATAA
This sequence comes from Lepidostoma basale, assembly GCA_022606425.2. Lineage (NCBI taxonomy): Eukaryota > Metazoa > Arthropoda > Insecta > Trichoptera > Lepidostomatidae > Lepidostoma > Lepidostoma basale. The sequence continues at coordinate 12,551 of JAHDVF020001384.1, read as the reverse complement.
TATTCGACACATGGGCAAAGATTATATGCTAAAATGTATGGGGTCAGAGAATTCCATATAAGTGTACATTGAAGCTCAATGGAGTCCCTACGCCCGGGGTGTGACGGAACCTCCCGCGAGAAGGGCGGGGGAGCCGATCTGGGGTAAATAAATCTAGCGGCCCCTGTCCTCCGATGCTATCGGCTGATCCAGGGTTAAGAGGATAGAGGAGAGCAATACTGAACGGGACAATCGGATAACTGCCTGATTAGTAGAAGTAAGCTGGTCTTAGACGTCGTAGACGGCGAGCATGAGAGAAAAATCACAAAGAAAGATACACGAAGACATTATTTTTTTACATGCAAAGATAAAAGACGAAAAATGTTTTCATAATTAATGAAAACGTCTGTTTTCAAGAAGCTTTATTATTTTTTACGTGAATAACATGGATCGCCTACGGCATTATCATAAATTTCGTTTGTTAATGCTTTAGACAGGCGAAACGTGTCATTCACATCATAATATAAATAGGCAAAAACAGGATGTAATCAAGAAAGAGTACGAGAATATTTTGAATACAAAAAGACTTAAAGCGCATGCTCCTTAGACGTTTCAGAATTATTTTGAATTTTGATCTGAATATTATTGTATGACAGTAGTTTAGAAAACAAAAGGAAAACAATTTGGTAATTTTAATTGAAAAACGTTTAACAGACGATGATGTGTTAATCGCTGACAGTAGAGAAAATTTTCAAGGATTAGTGTCAAGGATGTATGAGGCATTCAAAAAGAGTGACCTGGTGATGAATGTGTCTAAATCTAAAGTGATGGTTTTCAAGAAAGAAGAATGTATGACGATTTGTGATATAAGTCCGATGGGCGAGAAATTGAAGCAAGTTACCGAATTCACGTATCTGGGAAGCATGTTTACAAGAGACGGAAAAATGGAGAAAGACATCGAAAGAAGGGTTGGTGCTGGGAATAAAATAAATGACGCACTCAAAGTCATTACTGCAAATAGAAATATATCCACAGAAGCAAAAATGGCAGTACACAATGGAGTTCTAGTGCCAACCCTCATATATAGAAGTGATGAAATAAGAGATGAAATAAGAGAGAAATGTAAGGCAGATGACTGCATCACGGATAAAATTTAAAAAGTATCCCTGGAATGGTTTGGACATATGGAACGAATGGATGAGAGTAGAATGGTTAAAAAGTTGTACACAAGCAGCGTGAGTGGAAAAAGAAGCCGAGGACGACCGAGGAAAACATGGCATGACCAAATTAATCAATTACTAAAAGGCGGCCACATTCGAAGTCGGAATAATCGACGTGCATGGTACGATGTATGAATGTAGAGGAAGCCCGAAAGGTACGCCAGGACAGAGCATTGTGGCGATCCATCCTCTCCGCCTACCCCTCCGGGGAAATGGCGTGATGGTTAGTAAGTTAGTTTTACTTTAACGTATGAAAAAAAAATTAAGATTTAAATGCTAAAACTTATTACTGATAACAATAAACCAAGTTTATAAGGGGTAGAAAATCTGTACTTCCGTGAATATTTCACGGGTTGCAACTAGTAAAATATAATTCTAGTTTTCATTTGTATTAATTATGGAATATGAAGTTTTCTTTATTTATTTATTTTATTTTACATGTTATAACAATAATTTGCCAAGAAAAGTTTATGGACTGTAGTTGTCACACTAGGCATGGCCTGTTTCGTGGCAACTACATAAAATATAAAGTTAGTATAATTGTTAGTAAAATGGCGGTTTGTTGGTAAAATGGAGGTTGTTAGTAATCTTAAGCTAACATTGGTAATCGCAATATGACGATATAATTAAAATTATTAAATCTAAAAGAAAAAAATATTTCCTACGTCTATGGTTGACCCCTTTGTATATTTGGTTAGAGCATTGTTTAAGAAACAATAAACTTTTAAAAACGAAAAAGTTTTCCATCATTGTTTAAGAAACAATAAATATCGTTATAAATATTTTTTTCAAATTTCTTTGTATAAAAGTACCTTCAAATAAAAATGAAAAATAAAATAGATATTATACTCAGTAATTAAAAATAAACAAATTACGTATTTAATTTTCAGGCATAATTTTTTTTGGTTAAGTTATTATTTTAGAAAAATACAACACGACTTTAATATTGCGCTTGAAAAAAACCCGCATCACTGATTTGATGGCAGAGCAGACGAGCGCGCCTGGATGTGACAAGGCAAAATAAACACGAAAAAAAAATTTGTTCGGGCTGCCGCCTGTGTCTGCCGCTATCAGTTTTAAAGCGCGTATATGAAAAATGACGATGAAAGCGGTCAGTCGGATCGATATGGTAGGAGTCATCTTTATCTTATTTGCTTTTTTTTCTCGTGTTACTTATAAGTTTTCCGCTCTCATCGTCCCGATATCAAAATATATAATTATTAGGCTAAAATATAGAATTGACTCTGAAACTTTACAAAAAAAATGTTTCCTGATAAAGCAATTAAAAATCATGAACGTTATTCTTCTTCTCTTCTTCTTCTCCTTATTCTACGTGTAGGCCTAGTGGCCTGTTTCTTAAGCGGAATTGGCCTCCTGCGAAGTAGACTCCCAGCTGTCGATCCATCTATTTGGTGGTCTGCCCGAGGTCATCTACCTTGGGGCTGGCCGTGCAACACAATGAATGGGAGTCTGGAGGGATCCATTCTCCTCACGTGTGCATACCAATATCTTCTCCTCTGCCTTCCCCACCTAACGACATCCTCGACCTCGCATATCACCCTTATCCGTGTATTCCTTATCCTCTCTTGCAGTAAAACTCTTCAAGAGTATGGTCATAGAAAGAAGAAATATTATTATAAATATATATATATTTAGTTACATTCCACTTTATTTTTAGTTTCGACCGGTTTCGGCAGCTCGCTGCCATCTTCTGGTGATCAATTAACTAAAATATACACTCTTTACAAATATCATCATATTTAATTGTATTAAATTTTTGCGACAGCTGTCTCGCCAACCGATTTCGACATCATCAACTGCTACAATCAAGTTGATTTTTAAAAACTGATGATGTCAAAATCAGGTTGCGAAACGCGATAATTTCATAAAAATATAATAAATAAATTTAAATATGTCGGGGTTTTAAATGCATAACCCATATAAGCGGAATTCCACTGCTAAACCAGCATATTTCATGATGAAATATATGACACAAATAATCGAAAACGCCTGACTCAGGACCTACTTATCAAAACTGATGAGTTATTCAGTTTGGTCACTAGGTCACTAGAGTAGAGCATCGTGTGAAAGTGGAAGCAAAGCATATAAAAGCGGTACATCCGACCACCATGGACAGTATTCCTTCTTGCGACTTCTAACCGACACGAGTCTACGCCGTCAAGTCTACGTACGAGAAACCTCCGACCCTCCTACCGAGCTACGCAACTGTCTACACTGCTACGCCACGTAACTTCCGACGAGTCTTCGCTCCCGCCGACCGACGCTACTGCCCAGTGAACCATCAGCCCCAGCTGCTATCGACGTCCAGGCGCACGCTCCATCACGAGTACATAATACTGTTAACGTATGATTACTTGTGACCTTCAATAAACGCTGAAACCTCCACTGCTTTTAACTCTCACCACATCCCCCAAAGATATAATAAACATCTCTGATATTAAAAACACAATATTTTTTAAAAAATATAATAAGAAAATTGATTAACGTAATTTCAAATATTTATATACGAGTACCTTTATAATATTTTTAATGTGGAAAGCATTAAAAACGCCATAACGTTTTATCCATTTCATAAGTTCTTATGTATGCAACTAAATATAATATAAATCTTATTTCAATCCACGCACATCCTTTCTCGCAGCACTTAGGGGTAAGCAGTGATGACGGATCATCAATCATTCCATTTAAAACTGCGCCTCTCTGACCGTTCGCAAGATGAAATGATTAATTGATAATATTCTTCTGCTCACCGGTTCTGCGCCGAGGGCGAAAAATATTTCCGGAAAAATGAAAGGGTAGTTGTACGAGTACATACCATACATGTATTTATAACGCAATAGATAGTAGATCTTTTATCAATACTGATGAGAGTAGTCACTATTAGGCCATTTCCCCGCTTTCCCCGAAAGGATATGCAGAAAGAATGGACCGCCACACTATTTTATTCTGCATTAATTATCTTAATCGGTTGGAAGCGTTCGAGATGTGGATATACCGCAGAATGCTTCGTATGCCGTGGACCGATAGGGTCAGTAATGCAGACGTACTGCAGAGAGCAAGAGCCAATGGAGAGCTGTTGTCGAGTGTGAAAATTAGAAATGTCTCATATTTGGGTCATGTGCTAAGGGGAGAAAAATACCACCTTCTTCGACTGATATTAATGAGTAAAGTGGAGGAACGTCGGGGAGTTGATAGAAGGCAGCTGTCCTGGCTGCGGAACATCAAAGAATGGACAGGAATAACAAGAGTTCAGAACCTGTTCCAAGTGGTGCAGGATAGCGATGCCTTTGCTGCAGTGATCGCCAACGTTGGGGGGACCTGACACGGCACCGAAAGAAAAAATTATCTTTATACCTTCACATTCATACAGCGAGTCAGCCTGCGTCAATTATTTTGATATCTAAGTTGACCGACCATTGAAATTGGATTCATTTGTTTATACTATGTTTTCCTCGGTCTTCCTCGACTCGGTACTCTATTCACATCGTAAACGCATACCTCCTTTACTATTTTTTCTTAATCCATTGCGTTCCATATCTCCAAACCGACGCAGTATCTTTTCTAAATTTTGTTCATAAAATTCCTTCCTGATATCAGCATTTGAAATTCTGTTATCAAATTTGAAATTCCTACATCATTCTGCCATAAATACGATTAAGAGATCTTATCTCTACCGCATTTATTCTGCTCTCATCTTTCATTTGCCAGTTCCATGCTCCGCTTCGGATTTTAATCCGAAGGTCGGCCGTGTTAGAAGTCGGAAGAATCGAAGTATTACTCGTCACGGGACTCGTCCTCGTGGAAGACCTCCTAAAAGATGGAAGAACAACATTAATTAACAATGACAAATAATCGTCCTGCGCTTCATTTAAGAACGGCCAAAATACAGTAGTTTTAGAGACACGGAGAGGCTTATAAAAGCGGATATTTATTTATTGTGGGTCGATTAAAGTGTGGCAGTCCATTCTTTCTGCCTACCCTTTCGGGGAGACGGCGTGATGGTTAGTAGTAGTAGTAACATACAGTGATTGTTAATACAAATGCAAAATGAAGAAACTAACAGTTAAATGAAGACATAGAAGGTTACCCGTCGCTTATCCGAAGCTGTTATATGACGCAGTGGCGCCCCTTCGTCAGCTTCGCTCAAACAATCCCTAGGCCCGCCCTCCATCCACGCAGGATTTATATTAGCTGGAGAAGGCACCATTCCATAAAAAAATCAAAAGGGTATCTAGGCCACATTTAATCCAGTTTAATTTCAATCCATTTCTTTGTCCCAATCTAGCAAAATATGGTACATGATTTTATGGGCTATTATAAAATTGTGACAGAGTGTGGGATGGGAGAGAAAACTTGGAATGATGAAAGAAATAAAGAAATCTTAATTAAATAGAGAAAGCAGTCATTGAAACTAGGGACAGGAACACAGGGAACCTAACATTTTAATGTGTAAATTTGGGAATTAATGAAACATTGTTTAGACCACTTTTTTAATAAAAAAAATATTAATATACGAGTACACGACACGTTTCAGAGGATACCTCCATCTTCAGGTGTAAAAAATATAACAAAAACAAAACAAAGAAAGACTAATAAAAAACGCATTTAAAATTCGATACAAAAATTCTAAATTAAAAATTAAGTTGGGGTATTTGTTCTTTTCAAATGTATGTTTTTTCTAAATTATATTATCATCGTGTATTATTATTATTTAATGTTATTTATTATTTTACTGTTAAAAAATAATTGTTAGTACCTACTTATAACAAATAGCCCCACTTAATTTTTAATTTTTAATTTTTGTATCGAATTTTAAATGCGTTTTTTATTAGTCTTTCTTTGTTTTGTTTTTGTTATATTTTTTTACATCTGAAGATGGAGGTATCCTCTGAAACATGTTGTGTATTTTAATATTTTTTATTAAAAAAGTGGTCTAAACAATGTTTAATTAATTCCCAAAGTAGATTACTATGGAATTCCACAGTGTTAATGCCTTAACATTCAATAAGTTGTATAATTTAAAAATAAAACTGATCCAAGAGGAAAGAACGGGGCCCCCCTCTCCTCCGGCAAGGAGCCCGACACCCCCTCAAAGGGGCGAATGTACGACACAAGAATAAAAGCGGATAGCTATATAAAATGGCAGTGCTGAGCAATGTCATGCAGTGGTAAACCTGACAGAGTCACCCCAGTTCGGGGGCCAGTCGCGCGGCGCCGCGCCAAGCGATGATCGATGGGCCGACAGCGGCGGTCGGCCATCAGGTACGTCAAAACAGTACACGACGATAATCGAGAGAAGGATTTCACGTCATTTTAAAATAAGATTGACCTTTAAAGCGAAAAACTCACATACGTAACTCGATAGGGAAGCGCGATAATGTTTCTAAAGAGCATTATTTTTCATTTATGAAGCAAGTAAAATTATTTTATTATTAAATGTTCATAAGAAGTACTCAAGATCATAAAAACCAACTGTTGGTTCTTATGGTCTTGAAACTGTTACATTGTCCAAACAAAGTGCCGATAAACTACGAGTGACCCAAAGAGCCATGGAAAGAGCCATGTTAGGAATATGCCTAAGAGTCAGAAACGATACAGTGAGAGAAAAAACAAAGTTCACTGACATCATCCACCGCGTGGCGACTCTAAAATGGCAATGGGCAAGTCACGTAGCCAGAAGCTCAGATGAAAAGTGGACAAGAAGACTGCTGACTTAGAAACCGTGGACGGCAAAGAGAAGTGTAGGACGACCGCAACTACGGTGGAAGGATGATCTGAACAGACACGCCGGAACAACCTGGATGCAGTCTGCACAGGACATAGTGACATGGAAGCGAATGGAGGAGGCCTTTGTCCAGGAGTGGACGGAAATAGGCTGAGAAAGAAGAAGAAGAAGTTATGAAGTACACATTTTGTGGTTTGGCGTCATTTTTTGTAACACATTATTTTGAATTGTATTTTAAAAGCTATGTAAAACATGCGTTATCTTTTATATGTAACTAGCTGACCCGACGAACTTCGTACCGCCTCAGAATCAATAAATGTTGTGTTAACTTATTAGCTAAATTTAATTCACCTTTTTATTGAATTACAATTAATACTTAAAATGAATTAAGTTCATGAAATGTGCAAATGTCAAAATTAAAAATATTAATTACAATGGAATATAATTCACGTGGAAGCCTGCATTAATACTTAAAATGAATTATAAATTGTTAATTAAAAACTTTGTTTTATGTATCACAATTGTGTTTTTATTTTTTCGCGACAATATATTCAACCAAAGTGGAATCTACCAGATTAATTGTGAGGATTGTGATGCCGTGTATATTGGAAAGACGGGTCGATCATTTTGAAGAGGTTATATGAACACAACATTTAATACAAAAACAGAATCATTGTGTGAATTTTGACCATCATTTCAATTCCAAAAACACATTTATTTTGCATATAGCAAACAATTAAAAAAAAAATTGATAAATTAGAAAATTTTGAAATTTTCAAAGCAAAGGCACGTGAATTCAATGTTATAAATAACCAAATTCCAGCTTATTCCCCCTTAGTATATATGTAGTACATTAAAAACTTTTCCTTTATACAATCTACCAAAAAAATATTAATACTACCTTACATTTTTGTCCCTTTCTTACTAATGTAATCTGCTTCCTTATAATGTTTATCGTCTTTAATATATTAGGATTCATCGTTTTTGACTCTATATTATGTATGATTGTTCCTTCTAATTACTGTTTGAATTATTATTATGATTATTATCATTCTTATTATTTTATTATTATAAATAAATGAATTTAATACAACAACAACAACAAACCATCACGCCGTTTCTCCGCAGGGGTAGGCAGAGAGAATGGACCGCCACACTACTCTATCCTGGCACACCTCTCTAGCTTCCTCCACATTCATACATCGAGTCATACACGCACGTCGATTCTTCCGGCTTCTGACATGACCAACCTTTAATATTTGATTAATTTGGACATGCCATGTTTTTCTCGGTCTACCTCGACTCCTTACTCCATTTACATCGTTAACGTATACTTTTTTAACCATTCTTTCTTCACCCATGCGCTCCATATGTCCGAACCAACGCAACGAACCATTCATTAATTGTTCATAATACCTTCTTTCGCTCTACATTCTTTCCTAATATCAGCATTTGAGATTCTGTCATACATCGTTCTACCACACATACGTCTTAGGGACCTCATCTCTACCGCATTTATACTGCTCTCATCTTTGTTCTGTCAGTTCCATGCTTCGCTTCCATACATAGGAGTTGGGACCAGAACTCCATTGTGAACGGCCATTTTCGCTTTCATTGATAAATTCTTGTTTCCAATAACTACTTTTAAAGCTCCATTCACTTTGTTACCCGCACCAACCCTTTTTTCAACATCACTGTCCGTTCGGCCATCCGCTGTGAACATGCTACCTAAATACACAAATTCCCTCACCTGTTCCAAGTTCTCTTCATTTACACTTATATTACAAACTGTCATTTGCTCTTCCCTTTCAAAAACTAACACCTTTGACTTTCCGACATTCATCAAAACACGTTAAAACAATTAAATAGCAGACAACATAATTTTGAATAAGTGTGATCCATCAATGAACTCCGTTTTCATCATTAGCATCATCATATTCATCATCTGAAGAGTTTGATGATTCAGTGTCCCTATCAATTGAAAAAAGAAATTCCTCGTCTTCATCTAGCCAAATATTTCGTTTATTAAGTACTCGCGGCTGAATTTCCTATGGTAACAATTCTCTGGACCGAATGTACACAGATACACCTATAAAATCAATACAAAATATACAATACGTATTTTTATTATTATTCACTAATCATAAATCGGTTATTTAATCTCCACGGAACACTCATCTGTCATCTTTTTCGAATGGTATTAATGGCGCAAATATTCTCTGCTCTCCTTCACAAAAGGGGTTTAACTTTTAGAATAGTCTCTCTTATACTGATTTTTATAACTTTGGGCATTGTTAATCTAAAATTAATAAAGAAAACCAAAAATCCCGGCGACGATTAAAAAATAACCTTAACTCAAATCTTTCACATTGAGTATTGACATCTGGCATCAACAATACACCACCTACGGGCGATACCGAAACTAAAATACACGCCATTTTGATTTTATACGTCGTTTATTAAGTCAAATTTAGTCAAACGTACGACAAATATAATTAATTTTAAATCATTTAAGTGATTTTTTCAAATGTTTTAATAATTATTCTGTTATCCGGAACGGAGACAAATCCAGCAAATATAAGATCTTCAAAATTGGTCCAGCCGTTCTCGAGTTATAAATGGTGTAACTAACACGATTTTTGACTTTGTTTTATATATATAGATATTTAATATAAAATTTACAATCATTGTCAAAGTAACAATAAATATGTCGAGTATATAATCCTTTGAAACTGATTTAATTAAAAATGTTTAACATTGCACATTGTTTTAGCAACAGCAAATAAATATAAGTAGGTACTCACCATCACTCTCTTTATAATTGAACAACTATATTGAAGTTTACCTGAAAAGAAAAAATAAACAAATTAATTATACATGTACGAATTACTATCATAATATAAAATGACATTTTTTCATGAAACTGTCAAAGAATCGCTTATTAGACACAAACGTTATGAATATAAATGTGAAATGAGTGCCATAAATATTTAATTGGCAGAATTTATGGCGGATTTCACAAATGAAAATCATAATTAAAACATAATGAGTCTGACTATAATTCACGGCGTGTGTCAGAATGTCCATTATGTGTCACGATTTATACGACCAAATATAATGCAATGTGAAACAATTTTCTGTACTCCATTATTAACCACAATAACATATCATAAAGAATCATAATTATAAAACATGTCAACTTGAACGATTGACGATTTGAGGGTACTACGAGTATTTGCAAACCCGGCAAACTCCACCAACAATCAAAAGTGAGATATGAATTGGGTCTTATTCATAATACATTTGCACACAATTTTTATTGATTTTCAGTTTCAAATTCGGCTTTATTCCGAAGAATTTTGCTATTAAGGTATAGGGTTTGTTGCAAACATGGCAACCTCCACTTGAGTGTTGCAAAGCTGGCAAACTCCAAAATGAAATTCATTATTTTACTTTAATAATCAACATAATGATGATTATTTCACGGCTGATTACTTTTAAAATACTAACTGGTTGAGATGAAAAAACAAATATCTAAAAAAAGCGCATTTTATTAGCGTATCAGTTTTTTGCGATTTACTCAAAACATCTAATGATGGAGTTTGCCAGGTTTGCAAATAATACCCTCATTTGTGATATAAGTGCGATTGGCGAGAAAATCGAGCAAGTTACCGAATTTACGTATCTGGGAAGCATGTTAACAAGAGACGGAAAAATGGAGAAAGACATCGAAAGAAGGGTTGGTGCTGGGAATAAAATAAATGGCGCACTCAAAGTCATTACTGCAAATAGAAATATATCCACAGAAGCAAAGATGGCAGTACACAATGGAGTTCTAGTGCCAACCCTCGTGTATGGAAGTGAAGCTTAGAGCTGGCAAAAGAAGGATGAAAGCAGGATAAACGCCATAGAAATGAGATCACTAAGAAGAATGTGCGGGAAAACATTGTATGATTTAATACCGAACGATGAAATAAGAGAGAAATGTAAGGCAGATGACTGTATCATGGATAAAATTAAAAAAAGATCTCTGAAAAGGTTTGGGCATATGGAACGAATGTGAAAAGTAGAATGATTAAAAAGTTGTACACAAACAGCGTGAGTGGAAAAAGAAATCAAGGACGACCGAGGAAAACATGGCATGACATAATAAATTACTAAAAGGCGGCCACATTCGAAGTCGGAATAATCGACGTGCGTGCATGGTACGATGTAAGAATGTGGAGGAAGCCCGAGAGGTATGCCAGGACAGAGCATTGTGGCGATCCATTCTCTCTGCCTACCAGTACAAGAACCTGACAGTGGAGATGAATCAAGATTGAAAAGTTTGGCATCTTCGTACGGGGAGGGTCGACCCAATATGAGGATATGGCAAAGGGAGAAGAAAAATGACACAATTCCCCTTGCTAAGGCATTATATAAACAAAACGTTCGTATGAGGCAGTTAATTTGTGGTGTGACATCATCAAATAAAATAATAATATACTTTTAGTCATTTGTATTAACACCACTTTCTATTTAATAAAGTGATGTCAATACAAATTACTAAAAATGTATTATTTTTTTATTTAATTATAATATATAAACATTTTATAGTGTTAAATTAGAAGAAAAATATATAATCCATTCATTGATTTGACCGAAACACTATGATGTCTGTACATGTTTAAATTTAAAACATGATGATGACTTCTTGTACATGTTTAAATTTAAAACAATGTTAATACGTATCACGATTTATTTAAATGGGTTTGTCGCGACAGCTGTATCGCCCACCTATGTTAGTATTTTATTTAAGATAAACTTTAGGCGTTCACACTGTGGAATTCATAATGGGGAAATTTTTATGAATTAAAACACTGTTTTTTTCACTTTCGATGGTATTTTTCTCAGCATGTTTCGAAGGCTTACACCTTCATCACCGGGAAAACGATATAAACTTATCGTTCTTCCGATAATGAAGGTGTTAGTCTTCGAAACATGTCGAGATAAATCAGCTCAAAAGTGGAAAAATGGTGTTTTAATTCATAAAAAAAATCGTCAACAACATTTTGCTAAAAAGACCCTCACAAATTCAGTATTATAACACCTGATGATGCCAATATATGTTTGCGAAACAGCTGTCGCGACAATCTCATTTCAATAAATCGTGATATGTAATAAATAACTTATTACATATCACGATTATTACTAATAACAATGTTTTAAATTTAAACAAGAAAAATATTAAATAGTCCATTGTTTTGGCCGAAAAACTACGTAACTTTGATATATTTTTTTATTATATCAAATAAATTATTCAAATTGACATAGAAACAAACACACATATTGGTTCGAAAAATCACAAAAATTTGACATTTGATATATTATTGTAACACCTGATGATGTCAACATAGCTTGACGAAACAGCTGTCGCGTCAAATAAAAATACAATAAAACAACGCTTTTTAAATCAACAGTCAATAAGAAAAATATCAGAGAAATCGACGCGCGTGCATGACACGATGTATGAATGTTGAGGAAGCGAGAGAAATGTGTCAGGAAAGAAAAGTGTGGCAGTCCATTCTTTCTGCCTACCCCTTCGGGGAGACGGCGTGATGGTTAGT